>BSBK01007125.1:435000-832500 GCA_027943335.1 Chamaecyparis obtusa
AATTTTAGTAAGGATTTTATCCTTTATGCTTATGGAGGTTGTGATGCTATGTCTACAATGTTGACTCAAGAAAATTCAGAGGGATTAGAGCAGCCTATTGCTTTCTTTAGCAAAGGTTTAGAAGAGTATGAATAGAGATACTCTTTTGTAGAGAAACATGTACTTGCTGTGGTAAAGAGCCTTAAAAAGTTTAGATATTTGTTTATCCATAGAAAAGTACACTTGAAAGTTACTCATCCTAGTGTCAAAGAGTTTTTGCTTTCCAAGGACCTTAATGAGAAAAGAGCTGGTTGGATCACCAAGGTGATGGAATATGACATTGATATTCAAACCACCATGCTGATTAGAGGAAGAGGTCTTTGTGAGCATTTGGCAGAGGATGAAAGTTCAAAGAAATCAAAAACAATAGATGCATCTCTGGTGGTGCATTCTATAGAAGAACAAGCCAAGGCAACAAGCTGGTTGCCTAATATGATCAATTACTTGAAGACAAGACAATGTCCTCCAAGTTTGGATTTAAAAAAAAGAAGGTATTATAGGTTACAATCTATTCCTTTTGTGCTGATAAATGAAGTTCTTTTTAGAAAGGATCACAATGGTGTCCTTTTAAGATGCATAGATTCAGGAAAGATAGCTGATGTCCTATTTGAGTTTCATGATGGACCTTCTGGAGGTCATTTCTCTCCTAGGACTACTTCTTTTAAAATCATGAGGGCTAATACTATTGGCCATCTATCTTTAGGGATAGTCATGAGTATGTGAGGAAATGCATCAAGTGTGCCATGTTTGCAGGAAAAGAGAGGCTTGTAGCCTTGTCCTTATAGCCAGTCAAAATAGAGCAACCTTTCATGAAGTGGGGCATAGATTTAATTGGCATGATCAATCCTCCATCTAGTGCAAGACATAAATGGATAATCACTGCAACAGATTATTTCACTAGGTGGATAGAAGCAATTGCATTAAAAGAGGCCAATGAGAGTGCTATCCTAGGTTCTTATGATGATATAATTCATAGATTTGGCATTCTAGATTCAATAATTTTAGATAATGCATTGGCATTCACAGGCCTCAAAGTCTCAGAGTGGGTAGTCAAGAATGGCATCTATCTAAATACCAGTTCAAATTATTACCCTCAAGGCAATGGCTTAGTAGAATCAATAAATAAGAATTTGATTAAGATAATCAAGAAAACTCTGCAATACAACCAGAGGGATTGACATACTAAACTGAGGTCTGCATTATGGTAAGACAAAATCACTCCAAAAAAGATTATTGGGAATTCTCCTTATGTGCTAGTGTATGGCATAGAGGCCAAGTTGTGTATATCAGTTGAATTGCCAGCTCTGGACTTGGCTACTCAGTATGCCCTGTTTGAAGAAGGAGATCCCTTGCAGATCAAATATGCTTAGTTGATGGAGTTGGAAGAACTTTGAGACAAGTCAATGCAAGATATGGAGTTCCATCAGACTCAGACAAAGAGAAACTTTGACAAAAGAGCTAGGATCAGAAATCTCAAGGTTGGAGATGTAGTCCTCAAGTGGGATGAGCTTAGATCGAAGCCTGGTAGACAAACAAAATTTGATTCATTTTGGGGTGGACCATTTGTTATAACAGAGTGCAAGGGATCCAATGCTTTTCAGCTATCAACTCTTGAAGGAGATGCCTTGCCAATATCAGTCAATGGTTTCCACGTGAAGCCCTATTTTGAGGTTAATCCCTCTCTGTGAATTTTGTAAAAATGCTTTCCTACTTTCTGGCTATTTTCTAGGTTAGTTTCCTACTTTTCAAGAAGTGCCTGTGCATAAGTTTGTCTCCCTATGTTTAGTTTTGTCTCTCTGTCAAGTTTTGTGTTCCTCAGAATGACCCCATGCCCAATGAATTATGTCAAGGCCACTGGTTTCCATGTCTAGCAGGCTGACATCCAGCAGAAGTGACCAAAATGTTACCCTAATTTTCATATGCATGCAAATTTGGCTAATATCTATCCAAAGGGTCTCTATTTTTTACCCTGCCAAGCATCCCTAAATTTTTTATGATCTTATGCCATGTTCTCTGGCCTCTACAAATTTCTAAGACCCCTGGTCTGTAGGTCAAATATTCATAAAAGTATCCATTATAAGCAAAAACCCTAAAAACCCTAGGGGCTCTATTCTAATTTGCAGTTAACTTTATCAGTAACTTAAAAGTTCCAATTCCCATGTGCGTAATTCTTCCTTCAGTCGCCATGTTAATGCGAGCTTGACAGTTGTAAGTCAGTGATGATCTAACTACTAGTGCATGATCTAAAGGAGCTTTTCTGACACATGAGATCATGCGCCTGCCATTGATCTTGCTTTATCTCTGAGCTTTGTCAGGTGGGTCCTCAATTTCTGACGTGCTTGTTCTTCATTAGTCAGTTACACAATAGCTGGGCTCTATTGGTAGGACTGTGTCATAGTATCTGCAGGGATGTCAGTAGACTAAAGATCTATGGTTGTCTCTTGATCGCAAGGGATCTTCCAAGCCCTTGCAATCTTGCAACAACCATCTGATGCTCTTTCTACAGGTCATGGGTCCGCATTATCAGATGGGCTGATGTGTGAAGCATTTGATTGGTTTGCATGGTGATGACTAGATTTTTAGTGGGTCCATTTGTTAGAAGGGTCTCGGTCTAATAAAGATCTATAGCTGGTGTAAAAGTGCAAGGAATCTTTCTGACATATAAGATCATGCACCCACCGTTAGATTGGAATCTAAGGTACAGTGGGACCATGTCAAAACTTACTAAGGTGTATGCCTACAGAGAAGTCAAGGGAAAATAAAAGAATGACATGTGGTGGTTCTGGGCCCAAGAATAAGAGTATTTCATGAATCTGCGACTAAAGAGCTTTTTTGTGTTCACCAGACTTAACCGAGGTCAACTAAAAGTTTAAATGACTCTGCGACTGAAGGGAAAAGGTAACCCAAGGTGGACTTGAGGTTAATTCTATAGATGAATGGTTCCCGGGTAAATAAGAAGATCTAACAGTCATGTTTTAAAAGGAGATTGAGATTTAAATGTTGATTGTCAATGGAGGCAAAGTATGGTGCCACCTGCTAGCCGTTAATATTTAAATCCAAATTTATTCCTTTGCATGGTTTTGGCTAGGTTTTGATCCAATAGTCATTTGTGACAGAGGAGGTAGATAGAATTTATGTCTTCAGGACATCTGTAGTTGAAAGAAGATGATGATAGGGGTCTGGGCAGCTGTCTTTGGTCATTTCTTGTTTTCTAAGAGTACCAAATTAGTGCATTCATGGTGGGCCAATTTGCAGAGAGGTAGATGAGTCTAGGTTGCTTGCCTGTAGGCTGATTATAAAGTACAAGGAGGGGCACTCAAAGAAGTATCTGATTGGCTATGATTTTGTAGAGATATATTTATGATCAGACTTGATAGAACTAGGGTTTATTATTATTCTAATGCAAAATTCTTTAACCCTAGTTAGATTTTTGACTCTTGCCTGCGTGGAAAGGAGGATGTATATATTGTATTTTTGGAGCTTTTGAGCTCAGATTTGGACAATTGTAGAAGAATTTCATTTTTCTTAAGGGTCATCTATGGTATCATTTCTACCCTCTGGCTTATATAGTTGTAGATCTTTCATTGATTATTAAAACATTGTAGAGGTATTTTGTGACAATTCTTCATGTCCCTATGCTTCCTTGTCTGAATTATCTCTTATTGGATTAAAGTATATGATGTTTTTAGTGATATCTTAGGGTTCTTGATCCCTCTTATTTTTTGTAATTGTGTGTGTTATTGTGTTTGATCTAATTTAGATTTTTTGTGGGTATACTTCAGCCCCCTAACAGTCTTGTATCAATCCTACACTGAGTTACAAAAGTGAATGTCTGTTTGCAGGTCATAAGTCATGTCTTATGTTTAGGCCCTCCTATGAAACACTTATGCAAGCCTATTTAGTAAGTTGTGACCTACTAGACCTAAGCCTTTCATTGATTCCATTCCTCTATACTGAGATCCAAACCCTAATTTTGGTGTATGACCTAGTAGGTAGTTTGATTTCAAGTCATTTCCCTTTCCAAGCATTCCTTCTATCCTTTCCCTCAAAAAAGATTTACTTTTTCATGTCTAGAAGAAAATTAAGGTGATTATCCAAGAGGAACCAGCCTAGAACCTGGAGGTTTCATCTTAGTTAGCATAGGTCCCACAACCTGGAGATGATTCCCATGTTATACTAGGTTATCAAGACTACGAGAACTTGAAACAAGGGTGAAAACTTAGTGTATAACATGACCTATTGCCACTTACTCCCTCTATATGACTCCCTAAATAGCTACCCAAAAATTCCTTAAATACATTTCATCAACCACAAGTTAGATAGAAGAAACAATTAACTGGTAAGCCAAGTCAGCTTCTATTAAAAATAAATATTAAATACAATAGTAGTCATCTCTCAAATAACCTTACAAATAATTAATCCTCCATGTCATTCTCTAGATCCACATAGGAGAATACAACACAAGATAACAACATTAAATATATATACCAGGTCGGTGAATCAAATCTCCAAGAACTCCAGTCGATAAGCCAGAACTACGGAGTGCGAGTAAAACAATCGAGCCAACTAGGCATCACTGAGAAAGTATGTTGACCGAGCACCACAAGCATCATCGAGCACAAGCTTTTTCCAAGAACCAAAGGTTTATAGAGTTCCTTCCATGACCAAGCCCCTTTAATGACCAAGATCCTCGGTCAAAGCTGCAACCGAGTAACACATAACCAATTCAACACACCACCATGCAGATTTGCCAACTAACCTAGGATGCCCTTGCATCAGACACTCCAAGTTTGAAAAGATGTTCTCAAAGGCTAGAAGAACATCTTCCAGGATTCAGCACATAAATCCCGAACTAGTTCTTCACATATATGTCCTTTGAATCTTCACCTTGCATACTCTTCCATTTCTTCCTTCTCTGCCTCTTCAAGTCTTTTCTAGACAATACCCAAGTCTGTTCTCCATACTGATCATCCATCCTTTTAGAATCCTTCAACTCATATCAGCTCCCAAAGCTCAGCTTCCTCCTACTGAGTGTTGTATCCAACAAAGGCATTAGGGAAAACTTCCTACCATTCTTCTCAATAGTAAACACATTCTTGACACAATCATGCACAATCCTAAAATCATACTGCCAAGGTCTACCAAGCAATATGTGACAAGTACTCATATCCACAATATATCACAACACTTGATCCTTATACTGGCCAATCTAAAAATCAACAATACATTGCTCCCTCACTTCCAGACCATGAACATCTTGAAATGGGCCAATCTTGTAAGGATAAGGATGTCTTACTCTCTTCAAACCAAGTTTCTGAACTATCTCCTCAGCTACAAGGTTATCAATACTACAACTATCCACAATCACATTACAAATTCTACCTCCTGACTTGCATTGAGTTCTGAACAAATTACTCCTCTGAAAAGGCTCTACCTTACTACCAAGCAATGTTCTTTGAACCAGCAAGTTCTTTGATTCTACTTTAGGTTCATTTAGTATGTTCTCATTCACCATAGCATTCCTACTAATACCAAGCTTCTTATTCGAACATTCATAAGATCAATGTCCTTCTTCACAACAATTATAACAAGTACCCTTAAAGATAACCCTACATGTCCTGTTTCTTGGCTCAAAAAGTTTCAGTTCATCTTCAACAGTCAGTTTGTCCTTCACTGAGTGATCAAGCTTCTCCTTCCATCATGAATTACCATGTTGTCTCCTCTTCAACTTATCTTTTTCCTTCAGAGCATACTGATAAGCATCCTCAACTGAATCAATCTTTAGCATACCAAGCTCATCCTAAATATTGAATCTCAAACCATTCACATATCGAGCTACCTTTTCCTTATCAATTTCTCTATGTCTAGACCGAATAGTCAACTTATAGAACTCCTCAATATAGTGTTCCACAGTCAAATCTTTTTTCTTCAGAATCTATAATTTCTTATGCAAGCCAAGTTCATAGTCGGCGAGTATGAACTTAGCTTTCAATTTAGTCACCATCAGCCTCCAACGATTGATCTTCATTTAACCTTCATCTACTCTATCTCTTTTCAATTCTTTCCACAAAAGAGAATCATTTCCTTTCAACTAAGTTTCTACTAATCTCACTCTAAGAGGATCTTCAATTTATTCAATCTCAAAGAAATCTTCTAACATACCAATCCAGTCAATCAAATCCTTCGGTCTCAAAGTACCAGAGAAATTAGAAACTTCCATTCGGTAACTAGTACTTAACTGAGCTCCAGAACAATGCAATTGATCAGTTATGTCTTCACTAGATCTATCCCTCCGATCATCTCCACTAGATCCAGGAGCTTCAAAGTCTTCAACATCTTCCTCATAGCCATCTTTAGTACCAAGATTCCTCGACATACCAGCAATAGCCCTCATAATCTTAGCAATCATGTCATTCTTCATTAATTCCATCTCAGATCTAAAATCTACTTTAACCTTCTCTATAATCTTCAATTCCATAGCATCACAGAGATCTACAATCTCCCTATGGTTGAATCTTCTCTAAGGCATCTTCAAGATCTTCATAAACCCAAGGCAACAAATCACCAACCCAAGGTCCTGGTGAAAACTGCCTCAACTCGGTGATCAGTTTACACACTGAAGAACTTCAAGCTCTGATACTACCTCACATAGTGCAACCTAGGATATCTCAGAATGGGTAGTCCAAATCTACAGTAGCAAAAACAATATAATGGAAACACAACAAGATAAAGCTCAAATAGAATTTCATTCAACATGCCCAGCTATAAGGCCTTTTGGGTTAGGGCCAAATACAATCAATTACAATAGTAATTCATCTAGCCAGACCAACTCTATAGCACATCAACAACTAGTGGAAACACTAAGGTAGATCTAAACTTGATCTCATAAGCCACCAAGCAAACTTCTTGTCTCCAAGCATAGAAACCACTAGCTCTTCTATTAAAAAATATCATAAAAACAATCTGATCTTCAAGATCTCATAGGATCCACTTCTTCTCTCATCGACCTACTTCCACTTACTCCCTCTGACTGACTCCCTAAATAACTACCCAAACATTTATTAAATACATTTCTTCAGCCACAAGTCAACTAAAAGAAATAATTAACTCCTAAGCCAAGTTAGCTTCTATAACAAACAAATATTAAATGCAACAACAATTGACTCTCAAATAACCTTACAAATAATTAATTCTCCATGTCAGCCTCTAGATCCACATAGGAGAATAAAACACAAGCTACCAACATTAAATATACCAAGTTGGCCAATCAAATCTCCAAGAACTCCAGTCGGTACACCATAACTACCAAGCGCCAGTAAAACAACCAAGCCAACTAGGCATCACTAAGAAAGTACATCGACCGAGCACCACAAGCATCACTGAGCACAAACTTTTATCGAGTGCTAGAGGTTTACCAAGTTCCTTCAGTGACCGAGCCCCTTTAGTAATCAAGATCCTCGATCAAAGCTGACACCGAGTAACACATAACCACTTCAACACACCACCATGTAGATTTTCCAACTGCTCTAGGATGGCCCTACATCATAAAGATGATCTAGGTTATTAATTTGAACCGTTGATCTTAGGTTTTTTAGGATTGTACCAAAAACCTAATTAGGTCAAAAGACTTTGATATAAATATTGTATAGATATCATTTTGACATGTATCACACATGAAGTAGCCACCATTTTGAGAATAAATCTGAAGATCAGATAGGGTTAAGTTTTGAAGCATTGACAAAGCATATAGTTTATCAGAAACAAAAGGCTACCAAGAAGTTTTTAGAGAAGAGATCAATCACATAGACGTGATAATAGATAAGTACATAACAAATCTGATATTAGGGAATATTAGTTTCTATCTATAGATCAATTTTACCATTAATTTTAACCATTGTAGAAAACCTTAAATCTCTTAACAAAGTGGACTTAACAGTATTTTTGTAAAATCTCTTAACTGAGTGCACACTTAATTGTATTTCTAAAATCCTCTAACCAGGTAGATCTAGCTAATCTTATTGTTACTCCTAATAGTGTAAGATCACATGAAGTGATCAAATCTTTGTAGCCTTAACTGACAACTTTATTACTGCAATAGTGAAGCTTTGTGGGTGTCATCCCCACCACAATTTTTATGTTCTAACAAGGGTTTATGGGATATGAAAATACATGTGTTATGTGTATGAATTTTCATGCTTGCATAATTGATTAGATTGCATGCATTTACATTTTAGTTATGTTATTGGATGTATGGTGATTGCAAATGATATAGTTGATTATTTATATACAATGTCTACAATGATTCAATTGAAATTTTTAAGGGTACTGATTCACCCCTCCCCTCTCAGTACAGACCTTTCCATAATTCTAGTAGAGTAGTCTTCTAATATTCCCTCCTCTACAAAGATTTATTCCAAGCTAAGTACTTGGGTCTGAAATATTGATTTTAAATCTCTACTATTTTCTTATTTTTTATGCAAATATGTAGATCATCGGCCTAAGAGTGTCCCTAAAAATTCCACTCCCAAAAGTGTTGGTTTTTATTATAATATTTATAGGTTTTGGTTAATACTACTAAAACTACCACCACCTTGTTTAAACAATTATGTTTTTCTACAACTTCATGGGTAATCAGTTACTAGCATGAGTAGTTTTTGCTTCTTGTATATCACTTATTTATCTAGGCATCTTGATTGAATGAATAGATATTACATTACATTATAATTCTTTTCTCCAATCTCTCATTTGGTAGATCAGATCCATATATCATTTTTGTGCTTGTGATTTGGGTGGCTTCAAGAAGTTGAGTTCCACTTTTGGGCTAAAAGTGGAAGTGTTTTCCCTTTTTTTTTCAAATTTCCTATCAATTGATGTCTGAATTTGAGGTACTTAGAGATTGAATCTCAAAAAAATTAGTAATATAAAATGTTTTTCTTAGAGTATACTTTTCAAATATGTAATTTATTTAAATACCCACATGGTATAAATTTATTTTTAGTAGGAATGTTGAAAAACCATATTTTCAAAATGCTTATTTCGGGACCATACCATAATCGTGTATGACCACCATATTTTAACCTAAATAAATGAATTTATGCAAATCCTTCTGGGAAAATATACTTAAGACACCAAAGATTGATGAACACATTTTTTCCTATTTTTTTATTGAATATATATTTTTTATTTGATTTTTGATTGACTATAAAATACATTTTCAAAACCTCTGGTGTATGACCACAATTTGATGATAATTTCATATTTTTTCAAATTAGTTTTTTTATCTTCAAGAGAATTGTATGTGGATTGATGTCATATAATTTATTTTCCGAAAAACCTAAAAAAAAGTTATTAAGGTTTTAGTGAACCTCACTATTTTACATTTATTTACAACTTTTAACTAATAAATAATGCAAAAATAGTAAAATTAATCATATCAGTATGAAATTTACATTTTTGAAATCAGGACAATGATAACTCTAATGGGATTTTGTTTTGTAAAAAATACAATCAGGAAGGCCCTCAAAAAATTATGACAAGTTAGATATCTGGCATTCAAATGCCTTAACCTAATTTTTGGAGGTCAAGGCATAGGCTTGGTTTCACCAAGCCTAAACCAAACCTAGTTTGAAATAAAATCCAAGGTGGATGTGTGTTTCTTAAGAATGGGAGCTCATTATTTAAATTCAAAAAATGGGCACCCGTTTCTTAAAAAAAAAATAGTGTTAAAATGCATTTCTAGTCATAAAAATAATAAAATAATAAAATAATAAATAAAAATAGAAATGAGTAACCAATTTGAAAAAAATGGGTATCCGTTTTGAAGCAAAATGGGTAACCATTTTTTAAAATTTTGATCGAGCTCTCGAACCTAAATCGCGTGCCCATTTTTTAAAAATGGGTGCCTATTTCAAGCAACATCTTCCAATTCTACAAGAATTCTGCCAAATTGGTACCCAACTTCTTGCACTTACCCATTTTCATGGTTCTAGGGAAATGATGTCTGGACTTCTAAAAGATTTAATATAATAATAGAGGATTTATTTCTTTATATAGTAATAGCATTCTTGTCAGTGGATAGTCTGTGAAGTTGGAGCAGATAGATGATTCAATTGAGCATAAATTGGGAGAAAGCGGTTACACAAATGCACTTTCATAAAGTGACAAAGTGATCCATACTTTATCTTCCCATAGATGAAGAGAACACTATTTTTAGCATGACGTTGCTATGCATTTTTTTCTTATATTGTTGTAGACTTGAAAAAATACTTGTTGTGAATAGAGATTACCATACGATGAAGATGTGTATATTAGTGAAGAATGTTGTGTGGTAAACAATGAAGTTCTAATTGTAAACAATGAAGTAAACATGATGAGCCTCTCTTTCTTTTCTCTTTCTTGACTTCCACATGACGAGCTCTATTTTCTATTTTTTGTATTTATTCATGGAGAAATGAAGTCATGTGTTGTAAGTAGAATGCAACAAGAAGATAGCATCTCAAGGTCATGAGTTCTCAGTTCAGGTTGGTTTGTGAATGAGATGATGCAATTAAATTTAAAAATAGGCCCATAGAGGTATGCAATAGTCTACTTCTTTATAGGTTGGTATCAAGGATTCTTTCTTGCAGTAACCTTTTTTCTAGTAACAAGGATAATGGATAAAGTGAGTCCAATTTCCAAATTTGAAGCTTTTGAATTTCACACATGGAAAATTAAGATACAATTACTTTTGATTGAAAAAGACTTGTGGGATACTATAAGTGGGATTTTTAGAAAACCACAAGATGCAGATGAAGAAAAAAATGGATGGCTAAAGATAGAAGGGCTGCAATTTTAATCGGTCTTAGTTTATTAGATGCATACTTTCACAACATTGACTTATCAAAGACATCAAAAGAAATATGGGATTGGCTTAATATCTTGTTTGGTTCACAATATTATAGCACTAGAATTTTCGTAAAGAAGAAATCGCTTGGGTTGAAGATGAATGAGGGAGATAATATTTCTCAACATATAATAACTTTTCATTCTCTTCTTAAAAAAATTGTAGGTTTGAACTCTAAAGTTGATGATGATGATTCGAAGATGATCTTACTAAGTAGTATGCCATGAAGATTTGATCATATTTATTTTATTTTAAATTAAATGAATCCTAGCTTGCATATAGTAATTTCTTTTCTAATTGATGATCAAAGTAGAGCTAATAAGGGTCATCAAATTGTTGAGGAATGTGCTTTTTTCCTAGGAAAAAGTATAACATTTCAACTAGAAAATAATTCAAATGCTTTTATTGTCAGAAAAATGGGCATGCACCAAAAAGTTGCATTTAGCAAGACAAATATCTCATGAATGGAATGTTGAAGAAAAAAAATATTTTGTTGCAATTGAAGGTGAGACTGACTTTTGTGGATTTTTATTACATACAAATGACTCATAGTATGGTGATAGTCCATGTCGCAGTACTTTAAAGAATAGAAATGACATTGTAGGAGGTAGGAGGAAATAGATTGCTAGGAGAGAACTTGTCATCCTAAGCTATCTTCTTGCTTAGGGATAATTCATTTCGTGAGAATAATCCTATTTATGTCCCTAAAAAGTTAGGGTTTGACAGATTTTTCCTTGAAGAAAAGAGGGGACTTCTATCATTGTGTCCCTAAAGAGAAGAGGGAGCTTTGCATCATGATTGTCCCTTCAAGGAGAAAGGGGGAGATTGATTTGGTTGGTGATATGTTGAGCACTTGAGGAGGTGTTAGAAACACTCAGAGGAGATGTAGACTTTTGAAGGAAAGGAATCCCATGTACAAGAGTATTAGTGGTGATTGTTTCCAAAATATTTGAGGATACATTAGACACACTCAGAGGAGATGTAGGCTTTCAGAGGAAATGTGTCTCATGTTCAACACTAGAGAAGTCATTAGACACACTTAGAGAAGACGTGGAATTTTAAAGGAAATGTATCTCATTATACAAGGGAGGTGGGAACACTCATGTAGGTAGTTATAGGTTTTGTGCTTAGGAGATCCATTGATTTGGTCAATTTGGTGATTCTTGATCAAGCATGGTTAGGAGATTTACTGGTCTAGTTAGTTCGGTGTTTCTTGAGTGAGTGAGGAAGATTGGTGAAGACACTTCATCAAAGTCTACAAATAGTCAATTAAAATACTTGCAACTTCCACTCTTCTTCAGATTATTGTAATAAGCCCGAAGGAATGTTGACATTTATTATAATATTTATAGGTTTTAGTTAAAGATAATAAAACTACCACCTTGTTTAAGCAGTTATACAGTTCTACAACTGCATGGGGAATTGATTGCTAATGTTGGTAGTTTTTTCTTCTTGTATCTCCTTTTTATAGGCATCTTGATCAAATGAATATATATCACATTACATTCTAATTCTTTTCTTAGATCTTTCAAAAAGAATCTATGGAAGAAGAAAGGTAATTGTAACCTAAAGGTGGACCCACCTTATTATGATGTTAAGACCTTGGCCTTGGCTCTTCCTAAAGAGGTTTTTATTCATGGTGATTTTAAGCTCCCAACTTTAGGTGTCCCCTCTTTTGAATTTGTGTTTTCTTAGTATTCTCCTAGTTACATCTTATTGGGTTGTAATAATGTGAATCAAGGGGATTTTGATAGGTCTCCTCAAATTGAGTTTACTTCTATAAATTTTTAATTGAAGGAGGAGCCTCATATTCCTTATTCAAAGATCTTGGTGAAGGTTGATGCTCAACCTTTGAGGGTTTTTGTCTTTTCTCATGTAATAAGACTCCAATAATTAGTTTTGATCACAAAGGACCCAAGGTGAGAAGTCTCCCTAAACTTGCAAAAGTGGAGCAAGCCTCCCTTTCTTTTTCAAATATCAAAGGGTTAATGTAACCAGTGTAACTACAAGTACCAAACATGGATGAAGGGATGCCTCATTATGGTGCAAAGAGTACTCCTTTTATTAAGGTTAAATCTAGGCATATACAAATGCACACATCCCTTTTTTCATCTCAAGTAGTGATTACGAAGATAAACAAATAATACTAATAATTGTAGAAAAAGGATTAAAGAATGTGAGGATATTTATAGATAATTTTTATAATATTCTTGAATGTTCTTGATGCTTTGTGAGAAGGTAAGGTCTAAGGGATTGAAAATTTTCTTGAAAATGTTTTCCCCCACTTTAATCTAATGGAAGTGTGCCTAAAATTGAGTTCCCGATATGGTTGAGGATGTAAATGATAGATGCAACTATATGTGAAATAATTTATAACCCAATACAATGAATATTATTAGATGCCTTAATAGGACCATATTGTCTAGACAATTCATATATTTTACTTTGCCACTTGTAATCATTTTCTTGTTAATCTCTTGTTAGTACAATTGCCCATAGGCTAAGCAAGTACTATTGCAATGAGTTTTGGATTTCATGATTTAACTAGTGATTAAAACAATATCTCTGGACCAATCAAAAACTACTACATTTGTTATTGTATTATATATTTTTAATTTGGTATAGTATAAATGTTAAATTTTTAACTTTATCATATATAAAAATCATTTATTAAATTTTTTATGTTAAAAATAGAATTTTTATTAATATATATTTATTATAGTACAAATTATTTTACATATTTTTTATTGTATATTTAAAATTTTAGAAATTTATGTGAAATAATTATATTTTTAATTTTTACAATTATTACTATTGAAATAATTTTATTTTTTTAAATTAATTTAAAGTATATAATAAAAAATTTAAAACTATTTTTGAAGTAAGATTTCAATTGTTCAATTAAAAACATAATAAAAATTTAAAAACTAAACGATAGCTAGTTCTATTACAAATTATTTAATATATAATATTATACTTATTAATAATATTATTATATAAATATAACTATTATAAAATTCTTAATATTAATTCATCATATATATTACATTATTAAGTATTCAATATATAAAAATAAATTATGATTATTATTTTATTTTCAAAATTATTTTTAAAGATAAATTATAATTATAATCATAATTAATTACAAAATTAAAGATAAGTATGGCCACCAGGTGACACTTATTGTATTAAAAATAAATTATGACTATTATTTTATTTTCAAAATTATTTTTAAAGATAAATTATAATTCGAATCATAATTAATTACAAAATTAAAGATAAGTATGGCCATTAGGTGACACTTATTGTATATTGTCCCATTTTCAATATTTTTTTTATTTTCTTATGCATTGAGTGATAAATGTTGAGGCCCCAATGCACTATAGATATAGTTCAAGTTTAATATGTTTGTATCAAGTCATCAACACATATTGACTCATAGCATATGCATTTGAAATATTAAGTGTACTGCCTTTGAAATGGGTTATAACTCTTTAGATAAAATTTCCTAAAATTAAAAAAATAAATAAAAAATCAAATGTCTTCTAATTTTCTAAAATTCAGAACACCTAAATATACATACATCAACCACTGCTTTAAAATTATAAATATCTTAAATGCAATGTAATACCAACAATTAATACAATAATTTTCTCTAAAATATCTTCAACTAAATCCGCCTTAAAATCAATTTCAAGCATTGAATACAAATATTTACAAAACAATAAGAAAACTATTCAAATGAATAATATAACACCTTCCATCCATTCCTTTGAAAAGCCATTAGAAAAGCGTATAAATGAATAATATACCCAGCTTAATATCATACATTTAGATTAGTTATTAGTGATTTTTCCAACTTCATTATATAATCACAACTCACAATATGAAAGAAAGAAAGATAGTGAGACGCATCCTTGCACGAAGACATATCACGCATAATGAGTCTCTTTGAGACTTTGCATGTAGCCTTAAAATGATTATCATTCCTACACTTCCAAATTATCTAAAGAATTTGCACTGAAGGACAAGATAAGAAGATGTTTGCACATTCCCTAAGGCTTCAAACTTGATTAGAGACGAACTCAAAAATACTAATATTACCATTGATATTCAGACCAAACATATTCCATATTTGAACCAAAAAAAAGACATTCAAAAAGTATATGCTTCAAAGATTCTGGAACCTTGCACAAGGGACAAATATTCAGCTCACTATTATACTACTTGAGAGGGATCTTATGAAGGATGAGCCTCCATAAGAAGCATTTTTTCTTTGGATCTGATATCCTGCACCGGATGGATTCCAAAAATTTATTCAACCAGGAGGGGTCTGGATTGCCTCCCCAGAAAGAAGAGACATGTAATACAACCTCCTCACAGTTTTTAAAGAGGGAGGATATATATTTTGCCTTTAAATTCATAATGTCTGAGCCATCAGGCCATTTGAATTTAAAAATCAATCTTCATTGGAGATGCAAGATTTGGGAAGGTTCAATACTTTACATGCCTCAGACAACATGGACTAAGTTCTCCATTGAGAAGGGGGAATATCTGATTTTTTCTTGATCTCTTTGCAACCAATAAGCTTCCCATCACTGATAACATCTTTTATGGTTTTAATGCCTTTTGCTGCCCAGGCTTTGGCTGAACACCCTTGAATCTAGGCTAGTGGTCTGTCCTTGTGCCTAAGGTTCAACGAAGTGGAATTTTCTCCAAATTTTTTTTTATTATTATGAGTGTTTATTTTATCTAGAGATAAGACCATGTTCACAGACCCAGACATGAGGTCTGCCAACTGGAGCCCCTCTAAGATGGGCCCTTGATTGGATAGGCTGTTGAAATGTTATTTATAACTAGTACCTCCGAGGGCTCTTGTCCATGAAGAGCCTTAATAATCCATTTGCAGGCCAGAGAAATCCCTTGGACCCTTAGATCTTTGAGCCCCATTCCCCCCTCGTATTTGCCCATTGAGCACCGCTTCCATCTAACTGCACACTACTTTTTCTTACCTCTCTCATCTGACAAAAGATGTTCCCTTAAAATTTTTTGAATAGATTTAAACTAATATTGAGAAAACAACCATTAGGATGCATAGTATATGTTGTAGGCTAGGAGAATTTTTTTTGACAATCATGTATCCTCCGAGCAAGAGATAGAAAATTGTTATTCAATTTTTTTTTGCCAATCCTGTACCTAACCCATTTTCTCATACTTTTGAGGTCAGGAAAGAAAACAAATGGAATCCCCAAATATCTCACTTGGTGGTTTCCTTCCCTCCCCCATGCTATTTGATACATGGAAAACTAATTTGGAGGAGATCCCTTCCATCCTAACATGATGGACTTTTGTAATGATATCTTACTCCAAGAGGCTTTGCAAAAGACATCAAGTTTTCCGATCAGCCTCACTATGTTGTTTCAGAACATTAAATATTGATTATTGTGTCATCAAACAATTGGATATTCGATAGTTCATCCCCATTGGGGAGAGTAATTCATTTCACCTGAGCTGAGATGGAGTTATCCCTTAAGAGGTAAAAAGGAACATAAGTTGCAATTACAAATAGGGAAGGTGCAAGTGGACACCCATTTTTTATATACCTTGAAATAATTATCCCTTCTGACCTGTATTAATTGATCTCTAAACTAGCATTAGCATCAACCATGAGAACATTAAAATTTTTTAGAAACTTCATAAGAAATCCCAAATGATCCATCATAAGCCAAATGAAGCCCTGTTCAATTTTTTCATAATCATTTTCATAGTCAATAAGTAGCATACTAACATCCTAGCCTGAGAATTTTGCCCAATCCAGAGATTCCCAACAAGTTAATAAATTCTCTAGAATATATCTAGCTTTCAAAAATATAGTTTGTGTTGGATTAGTAATAGTTCAGATACTCCACATGCTACAATATGAAATTTTTATTAATCCTTGGCTATACATAATCAATCTGATAATGGTTCAGATCCTCTACATGCTACTATAGGAAATGTTTTGATCCAAACTTGAAATTGTGAATGCAGTAGTTAATACTGTTCTTGGCGCTCCTGCTAAGTGACTTTATCGACATCAGTAATTTGATAACTTGTTGGAAGTAATCATTAAGGCTTGATTCAGAAAACATTTGCTCCAGATTATCCAGATTATCAAGATGCTTCGTCTATTAGCTGTTGTTATGATATGTAAGTTTAGTAAATTGTTAACAATTTTGTAAATCATTATCGTCTGCCACATGCGATACATTATTAGGATTTAGGATTTAGGGTTTACGGTTTTCGTAGGTAAATTTTTTAGGGTTTTTGTTATTGTTAACTTGCTTTCATCCTTTCTCTTTCAGCACTCATTCTATAAAGATTAAATTCAATCATACCACTTCTCACGAAAGAGCACCATGCATGAATGGATAAAAACGGTCATTGTCACATTACAAGTATCAGCATAAATTCAATTGAAAATATGAAGACTGCAATTTGAAATCTAAAATAAAAACATCCCACTTAAGAAAAACTGTATACCAAGACAAGCCAATCGCAAAACTGTAGAATGAGACAAGGAAAACTGTCATGGGAATCTTTTTTAGGTTGTATTGATTTTCTGAGGTATGATAAAGATCCACATTGTAACCCTTTAGTTTTTCATTATGTACAATATGACCAATTCATACTTCTTTTGCTTCTAGTGGGTTTTATCAAATTACAGCCAAACTAACCTGTAAAGTAGCCTGCTGTAGTTGGTCAGCTGCATCTGTAGGCTATAGCCACCATGAGGTTTTTATTTTTCGTTAAATTGTGCAGAAGTGCAATAAAGTTAGCAATTCCGATAATAAGCCATCCAATACAAAACCAGCCCAGAATAATTATAATGAAATGGCCGAAAAAAAAGCTATCAGGTATTTGTTTCAGCAAAACTAAATCTTATATAAGAAACTCTGCACTTATTTTAATGTGCCACAAAGAAGGCCCGTCAATATCAAAATCAACTGAGATTATTTTTAATAAAAACATGTGCCTTGCAGAATATATGGAAATAACAAAGATTTACAGTATAGGCCATAAATGAGGTCCTATCACAGAACAAGCAGGAACGACTGCTATGTTCTGAGATCAGTAATACGAAATTCGCTATCCAAAATATTTAAAAATCTCAAAAAGTAATCGGCCAAAGACATATTTAAATATGCCTACAAACTATTTCTTCTAATAGACCTGAACCTTTGTAAGAACATCCTCCAGCTAGATGGATTTCATGTTCCTTATGAGATCCCAATATATGTCCACAACTATGTGGATTTACCGCATTGTTAGTGGCAACTTGAATAGTTAGAGAGTTGTTCTGTTGCGCAGATTCTGTAGATCTGAATCTAGAAGGGTTATTACGCCCCTCCATTCTTTGGGCTCTTATTCCCTTACCCCTGGGCCTCCCCCTAGTTCTGTGTGGAGAAAAAATGTTTTTACCTTTTTTATTTGGAACATTGTTTTTGCCTCTACCCCTGCTGTGACCCCTACCTCTAGAGTATGTTGCACCATCACCTCTAGGGCTTGTTGCACCATCACCACTAGGGTTTGTTGCACCACCAAAGGTAATAGGATTTTCTGACGCTTCACCTATCATCATCTGAACATGCAAGGGTATAGCACCTTCTCCATGTGATGCAATTATCTGTTCATTTGACTGGATCAATGGAACTCCAGTAATGTTCATGTTGGTTTGGTGATCTATTGAAGCGTTGGACTCATGGTTCTCTAACTTGTCCATTGCACCTTGAACAATGTTGGTTTGGAGATCCATTGAAGCGGTGGACTCCTGGTTCTCTAACTTGTCCATTGCACCTTGAACAATGTTCGTTTGGGGATCCATTGAAGGGTTGGACTCCTGGTTCTCTAACTTGTCCGTTGCACCTAAACAATATTGAGATTTGTCAAAGCTTAACCTATCATAGGGTGATATAGTAGCTCTTCTCCAAGTCGGCCTGAATTAATATTATAAAGTTTATTTTTAAACTAAAAAATTTCACATAGGGAAGGGTTTCAATAGCTGTTATAACTAACTTGACATATTTTAGGTTGTAAATGGTGTATTGGAATTTGAGAATTAAGGGTTGTCTTTAGATGCCACTTAAGTATTCACAACTATTGTTTTGACTTTTTGGAATTTGTGATATACACAAAGGTCAAAAGTGGTCATTTTGAGTTGGGATCACATACATATTCCTTATTTAGGTATTACCAAAACCCTAATGAAGGGTAATTCAAACACGGCCTGGTCCCTTCTCCATGTGATACAATTATCTCACCCTTCCACACGTCAGCCTGAATTAATATTATAAAGTTTATTTTTAAACTGAAAATTTTCACATAGGAAAGCGTTTCAATAGCTGTTATAACTAAGTTGACATATTTTAGTTTGTAAATGATGTATTGGAACTTGAGAATTGAGGGTTGTCTTTAGATGTGACTTAAGTGTTCACAACTATTATTTTGACTTTTTGGGATTTGTGATATACACAAGGATAAAAAATGGTCATTTTAAGTTGGCATCACATACATATTGCTTACTTAGGTATTACCAAAACCTAGTTAAGGGTAATTAAAAGAGGGGTTGGTCCCCTTGTCCTAACATTTTCTTCCTAAGAATAAAATATCACACACACATGTGTGTGTATATATATATATGTGTGTGTGTGTGTGTGTATTCCATTATCAATTTTATGTGATGAAGATGGAGAAGTCTTTCCAAAATCAATGTCCAACTTCTAAAAGTAAATTTTAGGGAGAGAAGGGGCCCATTTATAATGTTCACTCTTGGTCACCCAATCCATTAATAACTAACTTCAAGAAATAAAAAGAAATAATTTAAAGTTCAAATTTGTAGACCTATATATATATATATATATATATATATATATATATATATATATATATATATATATATATATATATATATATATATATATATATATATATATATATATATATATATATATATATATATATATATATATATATTCCATCATCAATTTTATGTGATGAAGATGGAGAAGTCTTTCCAAGATCAATGTCCAACTTCTAAAAGTAAATTTTAGGGAGGGAAGGGGCCCATTTATAGTGTTCACTCTTGGTCACCCAATCCATTAATAACTAACTTCAAGAAATAAAAAGAAATAATTTAAAGTTCAAATTTGTAGACTTTAGTTAAAGGAGTTGTGCAATTTCTTTGCACCCAATAAATATTGGTAAGAATAATTATTGGAGGAAAGTGTATGAGATTAGCTCTGAAATTTTTTGAGATGGGGCTCGAGGACACTTCTAAATGACCACTTTGACCCTTGGGTAAATATGGAATCCCATAACATTCATCTACAATCCAAACCATAAATATAACTAGTACATTGATATACTGAAATGTGTGGTAACTTTTAAAAAATTATAAAGTGTATCCATCCCTTGAAAAATAATTTTATATGTAAAACATAAGAAAACAAATCTACACTAACATTAGCATGTTTTGATGGTTAAGATGTTATAATTCTACACTACCTAAAAAATTATTTGTGATGTTATTTCTATAATACAAAAGAAATGTCATGATATTATTTTTACTATTGTTGAAGACATAAATTTTAAAAATATAATATAAATATATAAAATTTAAAAATATAATTTAAAATATCTAATTTTAATATAAAATCTCAAAAATTGAGAAGTATAATATAAAATATACTACTACTACTACTACTACTACTCGATATATTATCTTCAAAAATATTACAACATGGAACTGTTTCTTCTACTCACTGACTAATCATGATATCTAAATAGAAAAAATCTTCTTAATCAAGTTTAGACACATAAACTCAAAGCATATAAAAAGTCACACAAACTATACAAGAATCAATAGATGAGTTTTATACTCATTCCCATCTCTCTTATCCTAAGCTACCCAACCTAACTCAACATCTATGCAGCTTATAATCCTATCATCAACAATTCAATGTGAGTATGTGTGGTTGAGTCTTCCATCCATTATGGCCTTGTACTTCTCTAGAGGGACAACTGACAAAGGCCCAACTATAATAAAAACATCTGCAACAACATCACTAAGAACATCAACATCACCTACAATAGCATCACCAAGAGCATCTCCTTCAAAATGTTGGATATTACTAATGCATTGGGGGGGTTGATTGATACATTTAATATGTTTAATCACTACAGAGTAATGCTGGAGCTACTACTGTTGTCATTAGTGTTTTGTCACTGATGTCAACATATATTCTATGAAGAGAATAGGCTGGTTATGACAATGTATGTACACTGTACAAATGTTTCAGAATGTGCAAAGATACATGAGAGTAGAAGAAGATGTTGTGATCTTATATCCAAGATCACATCATGTGATGTTTCATACTAGATGAGCTACAGATGTATTGGTGAAGACTGGTTACTCGACAGTAACAATGGAAGTTGACAGAGTTAGTCTCTATGATTTTGGTATATCTTACAAAAGGTATGGATTCAATGTATGCGAGCTTAAGAGATGGAAGAAAAGGTATTGAAGAATGTTCAACTATCAGCATAAGGTATGAAATGTTGGATGATGCCAGCTATGGCATGTGATCTGGACAAGACTTATTTGAGATCCGACTTCATGGATGTAGCGTGTATATTTTTTGGTGAATGTGAATTAAGGATGTCAGTCCTTAATTGTTGTAATGTAACCATTGCATACTTGTTTTATATATCATGTGTATCTTAGTAAGGGTTTATGTAATTGTTTCTATAATTAAGAAAGCCTAATCGACCAACCTAATCATGTAGAATGTAATAGGGTATATATGTAAGATGTTTTCTTTGGAAAAGATATGGTGAGAATGTATGTGATGTAAAGGAGATTGTGAAAGCTATGAGCTTGTGTCTGTTGGATGTAGAGAAGAGGATTACTGGTGAACTTCATTGGAACTGATCAAGAAAATATAGTTGTTGTCAGACAATTCAAAAGATTGTGTATTTCTTCATACACACTTGTGTTGCGAACAATGAGTTCTGAAGGTGGATTTAACCTTCTTTGGGCAATGAGCCCACCCTTCTGTCTTGACTCCTAATAGGGTCAATCCTCTAACAAGGACTGTGTACTATAATGTTTCAATAAGATCCTAATAGGGCTAGATCTGCTAACAAGGATACTATACTCTCAGTACATCATTTGTGGGTGCTAATTCCAACTGGAGTTTTTACCTTTAACAGAGTTTCCCCAAGACCAAAATATTGTGTTATTGTGTTGGCATTCATTGTGTTCATTGGTTTTAATATTGCTTCTATTCAAATTTTCAAGTTTAATAATCTATCATACAACTAATTCACCCCCTCCTCTTAGTTGTATTCTAGACTGTTATACCTAACAATTGGTATAAGAGAAATTGGTCCTTAGAGAGAAATCTTAACAACTTGAGGTGATCTTGGAGATGACATTCTATAGGAAGGATAGTCTGAAGTTTGATCTTGAAAACTTTGACAATTGGAAGAACAAGACATGAACTCATTTTCTATGTTTGGGCATTGACTACTAGTTGATTACAAGGAATAAGGTAGCTATGAAGACTAGAATGATTCTCCATCAGCTAGTGATGATGAAAAGAAGGTATTATAATACAACATGGTTGCAAGGGAAGCATTGATCAATGCACTCTCTGAAGGAGAATTTACTAAAGTTAAAGACTTGGATTTGACACACCATATTTGGCAAAGATTAGAAGTAGTATATGAAGGAGTCAAGTATACCAAGCAAGAGAAGTTACAGAACTGGAAAAAAAAGATGGAAAAGCTACAAATGAATGATATTGAGAGAATTAAGGCTTATGTTCAAAGGGTTACAGAAGTTATGGTTGGAATCAGAAATTGTGGAAGAACTTATAATGAAGAAGAAGTTGTTCTGAAGATCCTTAGATCGTTGACTCCTACTTACAAGTTTAAGGCTATATCTATTCAACAGACTATACCTTTGACTCTGAACTTTAGCAAAATGATGTTGATTACAAAGATAACTAAATTTGAAGATGTTGAAGGGGAAGAAATGAATTATCTTTGTGGTTGGTAGGCTCTTTGCTGACCATTGATAGTCTTTGGGCTACTAATAAAAACTGAATTATCTTTCAAGCAGTGGTTTCTCTAGTATGCGTCCCAGTATCTTTTTTTCTCGCACCATTCTTTATTTAGGTTGTGGGAGCCTGTAGAAAAACCCTCGTTGTGGTCTTGATCTACTTCATTTAGAGTGTTTTATTGAAAATCTTATTTGACCAAAATGTAAAGGGTTTCGGGGTCCCTTCAAAACCTATTTTACTTAATCAAAAACTTTGAAAATGCTGAAATGGGATATTCTGTACCTAAAGTTGAATCTGCATTTAAAGCATCTGCACACAAGAGAATAATGTCTACACTTCTAAACACTAGCAGTGAGAACCTAAAAGAAGAGCTTGGTGAATATGCTGAGGAATGGGAACAAATACAAGCAGAGGAAAGAAAGATGGATGAACTTGTTGCACTGATTTCTAGAAGAGAAAAGAGAGGTAAGGGTAAATTTGAAGGCAAATTACTTTTGAAATTTTTTTCATACAATAAGGTAGGTCATTTTGCAACTTGATTTCCTACAATATTTCCTAATTGAAAGCCTAAGTTTTTCAACTCTAAGTATTCAAATGATAAGGAATGATATTATGCTAGTGAAGGTATTTCTGAAATATGATGATTTAGATTATGAGGAGATTGGATTTGTTTCTATTAAATATGAACCAGTACATGAGGAAAAGGCTTTAGTATCTCATGTTGATAAGAAATATGAATCGATAATAGATAGTGGCTTTTCACATCATATGACTTGAGACAAAAACAAGTTTGTTAAATTAGTGAAGTATGATGGTGGTGTTGTGAGATTTGGACACAATCTTCCTAAATCTATCATAGTAGTAGGATCTATTACTTTGGATGGAGAAGATAATACTAACAATGTACTACTTCTTGATGGACTTAAGAATAACTTGTTGAGTGTTGGACAGTTGATGGACAAAGAGTATTAGTTATAATTAAATGATGGTAAATATTTTATCAGAAGTAAGTGATGCAGTATCATCCTCTCTTCTTGTCCAGTTCCTTGTGATTTTCTGCTACTCGGTGAAGGAGGTGGATAAGCTTGGTAAAGACATGATTTTACTTGGTTATTTGGATAATAGCTCTCAATCAAAGTTTTTTTTCCTTCACTAATGGAGCTCAGTGGTCTTGGTAGTGATTCTCAGTTGGAAGTTCTAGTGGATCTTAGTGGAAGGTGGTTACTCGGTGACTTGGTGTTTTGTTGCTCAGTTCTCGGTTATCGATGAGGTCTCGGTGTTTATGTTTTTTGCTCGGTCGCTGAAGTGGCTCGGTCAATGGAGGACTCAGTCACTGAAGGGATCTTGGTCATTGAAGGAAACTCAACATTTCTAGTGCTCGGTAATGCTTGTGAAGCTCGATTGGTGTGCTTGTACTGTATGTTTCCTGGCACTCATTAGTTTGTCTTACCAATGGGTGTTCTTGGAGAATTCGGAGGCCGACTTGGAACATTTATTATTGGTAGCTGATGTCACATTATCCTATGTGGATCTGGAGACTGACATGGAGAATTTAATAATTGTAAGGCTATTTGAGAGCCAACTTACAGTGCATTAAATATTTGTTTGTAGGAGTTAATAATGTCATCCAGCTGACTTGTGGCTAAATATTAGTATTTAAGGATGGTTTGGGTAGTTTTTTAGAGGGGAGAGCTGGAGTAGATCTGGGCAATCAGATAAGTGAATTTATGGAAAAGATCCTACAAGATCTAGAAGATCATATTGATTTATGATACTGTAATGACCCCTTTTTACCCCTAGACCAAAATTCCATCAGTTAGGCATAAATAAGGGAATCATTTAATAACTAGCAACATATATCCATCACTATTATTAAAGCTTTAGAGGAAATGAAACTATAGAGTGATAATCTAATGAACATCGTTATTTAAAAGATCTCTTAATATAGGTCACATGAATCTTTCTCTCTCCCCTATTACAATCATAATAGGATGGAAGACTAATAGTGCCAAAGGGCGCGTGAAACAGACTACAAGCGGTTCTCTGGAGGATATCCGTCATGTGCCCGAAATTACTCTGCCTCTCCCTCCACAAACTCCCTACCTTAAGATATCATAATGTGGGTGAGAAATAGATCCTATGTACTATAATTAGAGTAATCTAGATCATATTCCTAAATCATTATTATTTCCATATATATATATAAGATTCACATATCGATGTATATCATTTAAGAGTCATATATCTATCTATATATATATTCTTTAAGATTTACATACACCTTATATATATATTTCCTTTTAATTAAGATTTACTTAAATTTATATTTATTTACATATATATATATATATATATATATATGGCATGTTACTTCCAAATATTTATATGTGATATAACTTTTAGTAGTTACCATATTGTCTTAAGAAAAGTGTACCTTGCAGTGTACCCTATTGTGCTCTGCGGTGCGTACTCTACTTTTATTGTCTTTTTGTCTCCCTTTTCATACCTGTCTTGTCTACTCTCCTCATTCCATTCAGCCACGTACATCTCTACTTTCTTGTCCATATATTCATTTGGTACCTAGCCTTTTTTTGTTGGACTATGTTTTTTGCTTTTCCTTCGGTGTTTGCTTTTATATGCAACGGCCAGTTTGAAGGGTCGCGACATTTCATCTTATGTCACTTTTGTTATATGTTTATTATATATATCTTAATTATTATTTTTATTATAATTCTATTATTATTTAGATTCAATATTTATATTAAATATTGATTATAATATTTAATATTATTATGATTTAATGGATTAATATATTATATTGATTAATTGATCGATTATATTAGTATCCGTAATATTAGTATTGATATATTAATATTATAGATACTTAATTATATTATTAATAGTATATTTATTAATTAGTTACTTTATTAATTAGTAATATATTTATATTCTATACACTGATTAGGGTTCGTGATAGATACGTTATGATAGCAGATCTAGTGGTTTGCATACTTGTAGATAAGGAGATTTCTTGGTGGCTTGTGAGTACAAGTTCAGATCTTCCTTAGGGTTTCCATCAGTTGCTGATTTGTCTCAAAACTAGACTAGTTGGTGTTGGATTGGATCTTGTTGATATTGTAGAATTACTATTGTTTGTAATTGGCCCTAACTCGGAAGTCCTTACAAATGGACATGTTAATGGCAAATGTGATATTGAGCATATCTTGTTATGCTATTTCACTATGTTCTTGATTGGCTGCAACATTGGACTATCCTTAATTGGATCCACCATCCTTGACTCCGTTAGGTGGTATCAGAGTGAAGGTTGATCTTGAGCTGAGTTGATCTTGTGGAGCGAAGGTTAACCTAGCAAGGCTGATCTTGTGAAGTTGATCTTGGTGGAAAAGAGATCGTATGATCTGATTTGCAGATCCATGGCACTGAAGTTGTGGAATATTGACCTAGGTGTTTGTTTGAGGTGGAAGGTTGCGATTTGACATGCATACAACTTGGAGGTTGTCACAAGGTGGTCAGTGTAGGGTTTTGTTGCAAAGGGTTTTCTTATCTTTAAGGATGCCTCCGAGAGGATTAGCCCCTAGTGTGATTGCTTCTCTTTTTGATCTGGTGGAGATTAAGATTTATGAGAGGTTTGCTTGGTTGGAAGGATATTTTTTTAATCATGTGGAGAACCGAGTTAAGAACCTTGAGAAGGAAAGTGTTTTTGAGCTTTGTAAAGCTTTCCGGAGTTGGGACATGCTAGTTTGGAAGAAGGTTGTCCGGCCTGTTAGAAGACTAGTCTAAGAGTGAAGACATACGAAGGTATGTGAGATTGGTTTTGATGGCCAATTGGTGGATTCTTCTATGAAACCTGTAGAGAAACTTGTGGTTGTTGTTGAGACACCTTTGGTTGCTGATGTTGTTGACCTTGTTGAAGTTGGTGAGAAGATTAGTTTTCATGTTTAGTTGGTTGTGCCTGACATGGAGATTGTAGAGCATCTATTGTGCCTGATCAAGTTGTTAATGATGAGGAGTTACCTATTGTTGAACACCTTTGTGATGTTTGTGTTACCAAATTGATTTTTTTCAGTGTTGAGGTGCAGAGGTTGTTTGCTGGTTGTGGACTTGAGTTGCTGGTTGACAATGATAAGTCTTGTGATGATATTTTGATATGGGATTCTTCCTTGATCCTTGGTGATGGGTTGAAGGCTCAGTTTGTTCAAGATGTTGGACATGCTGATTGGTTGAGTTGAAAATTGGTTCTCTTTCCTATGATGGAGTGGAAACCTTTGGTGAAGATGAAGTGGAGTTGGTGTTGTTCAAATGTTCCCTTTGGTGAGAAAGTGTGGGACACACTTTTCTTTGTACTCTGGGAGTCTGATGCAGTAGCATCCTGGCTTCTTGTCTAGTTCCCAGTGATTTTCTATTACTCGGTGAAGGAGGTGGATAAGCTCAGTAAAGATAGGCTTTTTCTCAGTTATTTGGATAATATATCTCATTCAAAGTTTTTTTTGATTCACCGATGGAGCTCGGTGGTCTTGGTAGTGATTCTTGGTTGGATGTTCTGGTGGATCTCGATGGAAGGTGGTTACTCAGTGACTTGGTTTTTTGTTGCTCGGTGCTCAGTTACCGATGAAGTCTTGGTGTTTATGTCTTTTTATTAATCATTGAAGTGGCTCGGTCGCTAGAGGACTCAGTTGCTGAAGGGAGCTCGGTCATTGAAGGAGACTCATCATTTCTGGTGCTCGGTAATGCTTGTGAAGCTCAGTTGGTGTGCTTGGTTAGTATGTTTCTTGGCACTCAATAGTTTGTCTTACCGATAAGTGTTCTTGGAGAACTAGGAGGCTGACTTGGTACATTTATTATTGGTAGCTGATGTCACATTATCCTATGTGGATCTGGAGGCCGACATGGAGAATTTAATAATTGTAAGGCTATTTGAGAGCCGGCTTATATTTCATTTAATATTTGTTTTTAGGAGTTAAATATGTTGTCCAGTTGACTTGTGGCTGAATATTAGTATTTAAGGAGAGTTTGGGTAGTTGTTTAGAGGGGAGAGCTGGAGCAGATCTAGGGAATTAGATAAGTGAAGTTATGGAAAAGATCATGCAAGATCTAGCAGATCATATTGATTTCTAATAATTTGTGATAGTAGAGCTAGTGGTTTGCATTCTCGGAGACAAGGAGATTTCTTGATGGC
This sequence comes from Chamaecyparis obtusa, assembly GCA_027943335.1. Lineage (NCBI taxonomy): Eukaryota > Viridiplantae > Streptophyta > Pinopsida > Cupressales > Cupressaceae > Chamaecyparis > Chamaecyparis obtusa. The sequence goes on from BSBK01007125.1 coordinate 463,223, forward strand.
TTGCAAGTACAAGTTTAGACTTTCCTTAGGGTTTCCATTAGTTTCTGATTTGTCTCAGAACTGGACTAGCTAGTGTTGGATTGGATCTTGTCGATCTTACAGAATTACTATTGTTTGTAATTGGCCTTGACCCAGAAGGCCTTACAGTTGGGCATGTTAATGGAAAATATGATATTGAGCATATCTTGTTGTGTTATTATGTTATGTTCTTGATTGGCTACAAGGTTAGACTGTCCTTAGTTTGATCTACCATCCTTGACTGTGTCAGTAAGGAAGGAAAGTTGATTGCAAGAGGTACTAAATCTAGAGGTAATGTATTTGAATTAAATACATTTTGAGCCTCCTATTTTTTTGCAAAGGTAGATGACAATTGGTTATGGCATAGAAGGTTTTTTCATCTTAATTTTGACAATATTGTGAAGGCAAGTTTGACTAATGCAGTAAGAGATCTATCAAAGATTGTAAAACCATCTAACACTATATGGAGAGAATATGTTATGGGAAAATAGACTAGAAGTAGTTACAAAAGAAAAGCATATACATCAAAAGGAAAGTTGGATCTAGTACATACAAACCTATGTGGACCTACAAGGACAAAATCATACTATGGTGAAAGGTATTTCATACTTTTTGTTGATGATTTTTCTAGAATGATGTAGGTTACTTGAAAGAAAAATCAGAGACATTTGATAAATTGAAGATATTCAAGGCAAAAGTAGAGGATGAATCAGGTCTAAAGATAAAATGTTTGAGGTCAGACATAGGTGGAGATTTTACATCAGACTTATTCAATTTATACTATGAAGAACATGGAATACATAGACAAATATCTTCTCCTAGGACTCAACAACAGAATGGGATAGGAGAGAGAAGAAATAGGACTATACTTGATGTTGCTAGGAAAATACCGCTTGAAGGAAATGTATATCATGTGCATTGGAGAGAGGTTGTTTGAACAATAGTGTACACATTGAATAGAGTTCAAATCAGAGAAGGTACAAGTTATACTCCTTATGAATTATGGTTTAATCATACTCCTACTATAAAATATTTCAGAATATTTGGTAGTAAATTGTATATCAAGAGATATGATGAGATAGGGAAGTTTGATGCTAAAAGAGATGAAGGAATTTTCCTTGGTTATTATACTAAGAGAAAGGCTTATAATTATCTCAATTTGAGATTAAGAAATATTATTGAAAGTAACAATGTGAAGATAGATGAAAGGTTTCAGATACAAGAGAGAATATATGACTCTAATTAGGCTACAAAGATCAAAGAGGCTAATGCTACAGAAGAAGAAGAAATTGTTTAGGCTAAATGAAAAAATGATACTTTTGATGATGACATATATGAGGCTACTAAGGTTCCTAAGACTCTGAGGTATGTAAAGAATAATCATCCTGAAAATCAAATCATTGGTAACTCTAATCAGGGAGTAATGTCTAGATCAAAGGCTAGAGAAGAAATTTGTTTGATTTCTCAAGTTGAGCCAGAGAGTACAGATGAAGCTTGTAGAGATGAATCTTGGATAAATTCTATCAAGGAAGAGTTAGATCAGATAAAGAAGAATAACACTTAGGAATTGGTTCCTAGACATAAGAAAAAAAATGTAATAGGAACTAAATGTGTTTTCAGAAACAAAATGAATGAAGGAGTTGTAGTAAGAAACAAAGAAAGATTGGTATTTAAAGGATATTCACAACAAGAAGGCATAGATTTTGAAAAGACTTTTTTCCTATTACTAGAATAGAAGCTGTGAGATTATTCTTGTCTTATGATGCACATAAGAACTTCAAGGTATATCGGCTGGATGTGAAATCTACATTCTTGAATGAGGATCTTGAAGAAGAAGTGTATATAGAACAACCTAATGGATTTCCTTTATGTAAAGATGGAGACATGGTATGCAAGTTGAAGAAGGCATTCTATGGGCTGAAGCAAGCCCCAAGGGCTTGGTATGAAAGGTTAGACAAATACTTACTTTGGCTTGGATTTAGAAAAAGTAATGCTAATAGTAATTTGTATTTAAGAACTGGTTAAGATAGAGTTTTGATAATAGAAGTCTTTGTTGATGATATTATCTTTGGAGGTAATGATGATTTATGTGAGAAATTATCTAAAGAGATGGAACATGAATTTGAGATGTCCATGATAGGAGAAATGAAATTCTTTCTTGGACTACAAATAAATTAGAGTTAAAATGGGATTTTTATTTCTCAGACTAAATATCTTAAAGAAATGTTGAAATTTTTTGGAATGGAAGACTATAAACCAATTGGTACACCCATGGTGACTGGTAATAAGATGACAACTGATAATGAATCAAAGTGTATTTTTTAGACCAAGTACAAATAAATGGTTGGAGGATTAAAATATATGACTCACACCAGACCAGATATTACTAATGTTGTTAGGATTGTGGCTAGATATCAGCCAGAACCTAAAGAGACACACCTAGCTCTTGTGAAAAGTATATTGAGATATATGAAAGGAACAATAGACTATGGCTTATGGTATGATAGAAATGATATATTTGAACTTCATGCTTATATTGATGCTGATTGAGCATGAAATATTGATGACATGAAGAGTACTAGTGGAGGTGCATTTTTCCTTTGGAAAAAGTTAGTTTCATGGCTAAGTAAGAAGAAAGATTGTATAGCTCAATCTACTGCTAAATCAAAGTATGTTGTTGCTGCTATTAATTGCACTCAAATTTTTTGAATGAAACAAATGTTGTACGACATTTGAATAGCTTTTGATGAGCCTATGGTTATCCACTGTGATAAAACCAGTACAGTGAATATGTCAAAGAATCTGGTGATGCATTATAAAACTAAACATATTATAATCAAGTATCACTTCTTGAGAGACAAGGTGGTAGAAAAGGAGATAAAGTTGGAATATATTAGTACAAAGGAATAGATTATAGACATCTTTACAAAACCATTTCCAAAAGATACCTTTGAATATCTTGGAGGTATGCTTGGGGTTCAGGCCCCTCCTAGTCAAAATTAAAAGATGTAGGGATGCATCAGTCCAGAGGTTTTCAGAGCCTTATCATATTCTGGACTTGATGTATGGATCTACTCCTTAGGGGGAGTGATCATTGGAGGAAGTTGTGTAGAAACACTAATTGAATCATGGCACCCTTTGCCATTTTTGTCAAAGGGGGAATGTTTCTATGAGAAAATCAATATTGTATTAGGAGATTGTGTGGAGGTGTACTATGAGAGTATTGTTTGGTTATAGAACTTTGGATTCATAAAACTTTGGGTTAATGGTTTTTTCGATATGTTGACAACAATTCCAAAGGGGGAGATTGTTGGATATTTCTTATGCATTGGGGAGGTGATTGATACATTTAATATGTTTAGTCACTACATTGAGTAATGTTGGAGCTTCTTCTGTTGTCATTAGTGTTTTATCACTAATGTCAACATATGTTCTGTGAAGAGAACAAGCTAGTTATGATAATGCACAGACACTATACAGATGTTTTAGAACCTATGAAGACAAATGAGAGTACAAGAAGATGTTTTGATCTTATATCCAAGATCACATTTGTTGGCATTAAGAAGGATTGCCACTAGTGAAAACACTTATTTGCATCCTCAGTGCAAACCAAGTAGAATAGTGCAAACCGAGCATAACAGTGCAAACCGAGCAGAATAGTGCAAACTGAGCAGAACAGTGCAAACTAAGCAGAACAGTGCAAACCGAGCAGAACCATGCAAACCGAGCAGGACAGTGCAAACCGAGTAGGACAGTGTAAACCAAGTAACATTATGTCTACCGAGTCACCAGTATTTACCGAGTTTGAAACTTATCGAGTGGTTAGTATGAACCGAGCCTTCACTTCTACCGAGTGCATGATGATGTTGACTAATGCAGTGGATGCCGAGTATCAGAAAGTCACCGAGTTAGTTTGTAGGAACTGTGTAACCATACTTGGGCCGACTTAGTAGCACTTATGTTTATTTGTCAAGCTGACTTTGTAATTATAATTAATTGTTTAGACTTGTATATAAACAATGTTGTACAAATATCAATGAGTATGAATGTGAAAAAGAGATAAAAGGCAGAGATAAGTGAATTACAAAGGGCTACAGCAGTATAAGGAGCAGCAAAGACAAATTCATCACAGAAGGTGATCAGTACATCAGCGAATCTCATTCAGCAATCCAGTTGCAAAGTAAGAGATCTACTATTTCATCCTAACAAGTGAATCAGCTTGAAATCATTTAACCAGGTAGACTTAACAGTCTTTTGTAAAATCTCTTTACCGAGTGCATACTTCATTGTATGTTTGTAAATCCTCTAACAAGGTCGACCTAGCAGTCCTTATTGCTCCTAGTAGGGCAGATCATCAGAAGTGATCAATGTAAGCCTTAACCGGCCAACTTTATACTGCAGTACTAAAGCTTTGTGGGTTTCATCCCCACCCCAGTTTTACTTTCTTTTGGAAGGTTTCTGGGTAACCAAATCTATGTGTCATTGTTGTGAATGCTTTTAAGTTTCATGCTTTCTATATGAAAAATGATAAAGTGAACTATATGTTAATACATCTGTTATTCAAAGAAAATTTGGAGTTACTGATTCACCCCTCCCCTCTCAGTAACTTGGTTAATTCCTAAATATTTCCAACAATTGGTATCAGAGCTGTATTGGTTCTCAAGATAAAGCTTAACTAGCTTGAGCAAAGATCCAGGACAATGGAGGTATTCAAACTGAACAAGGTGATTGAAAATGAAAAGCTAGATCTGGAAATGGCCATAGCTAAACTTAAAGAAGCAAAAGAACATCTTTCCCAATCCCTAAGAAGAAGGAACGAACTTGCAAATCAGATGAATGATCATAATTACATTGAAGAAAAGATTGAAGATCTTTTTCCCTTAGATAGCTCAGATGAAGCAAACAATGCTATCAAAGAACTCCTAGAAAAGAATGGGTCTCTGTAGGAAGAAGTGAGAAAATTAAAAGAGAACAAGAGCTACACTCAACAAGATTTTTTGAGATCTTAGAACAAAGAAAAAAGTTGAAAGATGAATTAGATGGAAGGAACAATGAAGTCCAAAATAAAACCCTGCAGCTAGAAAACCTAATTGATCAGATCTCCCATACAAATGAGGAAATTCTGACTCTAAGATTAGAAATAGAAAGCACAAGAGAAGAACTAAGATCTAAAAAGAAAATCAATCTAAGATTCGTGGATGACCTAAACACCAAAAAACAAATCAATGAAAGAATGTTGAAGAGCCAAGAAGACTTAAATCAGCTATATGATCAAAATCTTCATAGGTAAAAAGGAAAAGTAGGACTTGGATACAAAGGAGAAGGTGAATCTTCTAAGAAAGGTACTCAAAGAAATCAAAAACCTACTTGTAATCATTGTGGCAAAATAGGACATACTTCAAATAAATGTTGGAGCCATGAAAAAGCAGAATTCAATGGAAAATGCTACAACTGCAATCAGCATGGTCACAAAGAAAATGAATGTGGGGAAAAACCAAGATTCAAAGGTAATTGTCACAAATGCAACAAACAAGGTCACAAGGCATCCGAGTGCAGATCCAAAACATTCAATCTAGCAGAACAAATTATGAAAGCAATGTTTGGATGGGATTAAAACACCTGGTGTAGATGTCATTACTGTGGAGAATATGGACACATTGGCATGAACTGCATAAAACATCATCTAAGGAAAAGAGATACTACCATAAGATGTTTCAAATGCACTAAACTCAGTCACATAGCCAGAAATTGCATGAATGCTAGTGAAGTTGAAGATGGAAAGAAGAATGAAGCAACTAAGGTCAGGAAACAGATGAGACAATAGTGGATTCCTAAATCTACCGAGAAAACCAGTCCAAGTAATGGAATGGGTGGCTCTACTGACTCAAACTAAATTCCCAAGAAAGCACTGGAACTGTATTCTCATAGAAAAATTTCAAGCAGTTCTAGAACTGAATTAAAAGAAAGATCTAAATCAGCATACAAGATGAAATAAGATCACAGGAAGGTTGGTATCAGTTTTCACCGAGCAAGGTTGGGAGCTGTCTAATATGATTACTGAGCAAGGTCGGAGCAATATGAATTCTCAAGTTCATCGAGTTGCGAAGTCTTTACCAAGCAATTAATTCATAGTGGGTGACAGTCTGTCAAAATTCATACCCTAATTTGTACTGAGCATTAATGATAGAGTTGTAAACAAAAGGCAAGAAATCAAACTCATTCTTCATCGTGAACTTTAGCATTTTGAGAGCAGAAAATTTCCAAAGCAATCCAGCGATTCAAACACTTTTGTGAAAAGAATTCTTTGTGAGCTACCATGGCATCATCCATCACTTCAGCAAAGAAAGGATCAGAAATGATAATCCAAGGGGAATGGAGAGCACCAGATTTCAAACTCGTGCCTGCAATTGCAGCAGCCCTAGACCTGAACAGAGCTCAATCTCAGATTCCTCCTAAGGTACTACTTGTTAATGATATTCACAATCATTTCAATTGTGCAATTCAAGAGATGGGAAACCTAGAGCTAGATATTGTGCGTGAGGAACTGTGTGTGAATGGTATTCTAAAACCTGAGCACAAACATCTGGAAGACAAGGGATTAGTTCACATTGCACATTTACCTCGAAACTTTTAGGAGAAATGGGTTAGATACATTCTTAGTCATGTACATGAAGGCAAGATTTGGCTTGAGAAACCCATAGAGATCACTAAGAAGATGATTCACCAAATCACCGGTCTTCCCATGTTAAACAAAGCTAAAACTACCAAAACCCTAGGTTGGTCGGAACTGGAGAAGAAAACCCTAGCTGAGTGGGATGGTAGAGGCATGAAAGTAAGCAGACTTACTGATGCTGAACTAAAGTTTGGTACACACATCATTGCTCATAAAATATACAGTTCAAGTCAACAAAATAGTGTATCCTATGAAGCCATAGACCTAGCATACAAAGTGGTCAAGAATAATTTATCATTTGACCTTGCAGATTTGTTGTTAAAATAGTTTAACAAGAACATGGAAAGCATTCAAACTTCCAAAAACAATCCATGTAAGTTTGGATCTCTACTGGTCTGTTTATTTTTCTATGTTCAGAAATTCTTCCCTTCCAAAGGAAAAGTAGTATGGAGAAAGGATGTGCCAATTCTTTATGAGATAAATGAATATATTTCTGAAATGGGTGAAAATTTTGAGAACATCATGGATAGTTATTTTGAGTCTTTCAAGGAGAAAATGAACGACAGATTCTGGATTCCATAGAAGTTGGTGGAGGATTATAAAGATGATATTTATTTCATGGTGGACTGTGACAGAGTATACATTCAAGCAACTAAACCGAGGATTGTACATGTAAAACCTCTTCCTTATGAGGTAAACATTGATGAAATAAAGAATATCATTGAAGCCCTCCTTAATCAGCCTGTTAATCCTAAAGCTCCATATTTTGGAACATATGAAGAAGCAAAAGTGAGAATTGAATTAAGTATAAAGCTTCCACAGGTAGTAAATAAAGGAAAAAAGAGGATAGCCAAAATGCAAATGCTAACCGAGGACAGAGGAGAAGACATTGAAGAAGAAGAGAAAAAGGATGAGAAAATAGAGGAACCAGAACCTGTAAAGAAGAAAGGAAAGGTATTCATTACCAAGGCACCTAAGCCTCCCACTACTGTATTTACAAGGAGAAGTGCAAGGGGTAAGGCAGACAAGGTAGACAAAGTTATAATATTCAAAAGGCCTCCTCTAACCCTTCAAGAGAAGATCAAACTTTTTTCGAGAAGGATCAGGATCTGGAGTAAGTAATATAAAATCCTTAAAATATGAAACAAGATCAGAAATAGAACAAAAGGAGATTAAAGATGCTGTCATTGAAAAGATGGGACAGTGGAAATACTCTCCTGATGAAATAGCCCCATAGATTCCAGTAGCTTTATTAGATCCAATAAAAATGAGATGGGCCAATGCAAAGCAAACTATAAAAGACATATTTTATCAAACCCTGAGACAGTTAATGCCCAGCTTGAAAAATGATGAAATAAAGAAGGCATTGAAGGAGAATGAAAATAAGATGACACTGAAGTTCAATACTTGTTTAATTCTGATTAACAATATTGAATCAGTTGTGAAGACTGCAAATGCCACATGGAAGAACATATACCATCTTCACCAACCGAGTACTGAAACAGTTATAATAAAAGACATTGAAGATGATAGTGATGAACAGGAAGAAGCCACTGAGGTAGATGATACTGTGAGGATAGCGGCAGAAGTCATTGCATCACTTCCTACCTCTCCAGTGAAAGTTACTACATCTAGCCCGGAGACATCTTCAAGCATGGTTGTGACAACTTCAACATTTGTCCAATCACCTATAGCAACAACAAAAGTAACTACCATTTCTTCTACTGAGTTGCAGTCTCCTATTTCATCAAGTTTTCCAGCAGTAAGTATTCCAATTTTTTATTCTACAAGTGTAAATACTTTAAGTTCTCTAGTAGATAGTATACCATTCTCTATAGCTATTCCTACTATGTCTACTATCACTACTACTAAGGCATTAAGTATAGATAAGCCTAAGGCTCAACCGAGTATAAGATTTTTGGGCAAGAATATAGTAGAGGATATAGACCTAGATGAGGAAATAGAGATTCCAACATTGGATTTTGCAAATCTATCAGCGGATCAAATGCAAAATATAGGTGAAATCCTCCAAAGGAAAGCGAAGCAAAAGAAGCTTAAAGATGAGAGAGACAAGGAATATAAAATCATTAAGGATGCTAAGGAAATTTTGTCAGAAGCATTACGTATTGAAGTAGACTCCTCTCAACATGTTTTGTTACAATTAGTAGAAGCAATAAATAAGTACAATGAGGATTCATCTGGGAAAGACAAGTTAGTTGAAAAAGCTGAGAAGAAATTCAACAATAAAGTGCTTGAGCACATTGCTCAGCACATAGCTATTAATCAAGCAGAATTATCTTCAGTTTTGACAAACATTGAATCTTCCTATTCGAATGTTACCTCTCTTTTGGCCAAACTATGCAATGTTACCAAGTTCACCAAGGATGTCAAGGATAAAATGAATAAAATTGATGAGGATTTGAAGATTAGCATACAGAAGCTACAACTTGAACCAAGTTCAAACTCTGCTCATCACATGAAAATCTCATTCCTATCAAATATGTAGTCAGAACTATTGAAAGAAGACACAAGGATCTGGTCCACACTGCTAGACATTCAGAACATGATCCTTCCCATCATGAATACAATGTATAAGCACATTGAACATTCCAAAACATTAATTCATGACAATCAGTTCTCAATAGGAGATCACATGATTACACTCTCTGCAGAAGTCCAAATTGCAATCCAAACATGCAAGATTCTGCAAGAAAATTGGGACAGAACCCTGGCACTGATAATGAAGGTACATTCTATTTTTATATCAAATTTTGGATTCTCTCTATAAAACACTTGTATATACACCTTTGGCATTATCGTCAAAAAGAGGGAGATATGTATAGAAGAAAAAGTTAGTACATTGAAAGTGGGAGATAATCTATAAAGCCCTATGACAAAGACAAATTTTGAAAAATCAAAATAAATCTCAGCATGGTTCATGTATATAAGTTTTGGGCAATAAGTGTTTTTGTCACTAATGCCAAAGGGGGAGATTGTTGGCATTAAGCAGGATTGCCACTAGTGACAACACTTATTTGCATCCTCAGTGCAAACCAAGCAGAATAGGGAAAACTGAGCAGAACAGTGTAAACCGAGAAGAACAGTGCAAACCAAGCAGAATAGTGCAAACTGAGCAGAACAATGCAAACTGAGTAGAACAGTGCAAACCAAGTAGAACAGTGCAAACCGAGCAGGATAGTGCAAACCGAGCAGGACAGTGTAAACTGAGTAACATTATGTCTACCGAGTCACCAGTATTTACCGAGTTTGAAACTTATCAAGTGGTTAGTATGAACTGAGCCTTCACTTCTACCAAGTGCATGACGATGCCGAGTAATGCAGTGGACACCAAGTATCAAAAAGTCATTGAGTTAGTTTGCAGGAACTGTGTAACCATACTTGGGCCGACTTAGTAGCACTTATGTTTATTTGTCAAGCCAACTTTGTAATTGTAATTAATTGTTTAGACTTGTATATAAACAATGTTGTACAAATACCAATGAGTATGAATGTGAAAAAGAGATAAAAGGCAGAGATAAGAGAATTACAAAGGGCTACAACAGTATAAGGAGTAGCAAAGACAAATTCATCATAGAAGGTGATCAGTACATCAGCGAATCTCATTCAGCAATCCAGTTGCAAAGTAAGAGATCTACTGTTTCATCCTAACAGGTGAATCAGCTTGAAATCCTTTAACCAGGTAGACTTAACAGTCTTTTGTAAAATCTCTTTACCGAGTGCATACTTCATTCTATGTTTGTAAATCCTCTAACAAGGTGGACCTAGTAGTCCTTATTGCTCCTAGTAGGGCAGATCATCAGAAGTGATCAATGTAAGCCTTAACCGGCCAACTTTATACTGCAGTACTAAAGCTTTGTGGGTTTCATCCCCACCCCAGTTTTACTTTCTTTTGGAAGGTTTCTAGGTAACCAAATCTATGTGTCATTGTTGTGAATGCTTTTAAGTTTCATGCTTTCTATATGCAAAAGGATAAAGTGAACTATATGTTAATACATCTGTTATTCAAAGAAAATTTGGAGTTACTGATTCACCCCTCCCCTCTCAGTAACTTGGTTAATTCCTAAATATTTCCAACACACATCATGTGATGTTTCATATTGGATGAGTTACAAATATTTTGGTGAAGACTGGTTACTAGACTATAACAGTGGAAGTTGATAGAGTTAGTCTTTATTCTTTTGGTATATATCTTACAGAAGGTATGAATTCAGTGTATGAAAGCTTAAGAGATGGAAGAAAATATACTGAGGAATGTTCGATGGTTAGCATAAGGCATAGAATGTTGGATGACGTTAGTTGTGGTGTGTGATCTAGAGAAGACTTTTTTGAGCGCTGACTTCAACAATGTAGTATGCATTTTTTTTGGTGGATGTGAATTAAGGATGTCAATCCCTAATTGTTGTAATGTAATCATTGTATACTTGTTTTAGATACCGTGTGTATCTTAGCAAGGGTTTATGTAATTCTTTATGTAATTAGGAAACCCTAATCAGCTAACCTAATCATGTAGAATGTAATAGGGAATATTTGTAAGATCTTTTCTTTGTAAAAGATATGGTGAGAATGTATGTGATGTAAAGGAGATTGTGAAAGCTTTGAGCTTGTGTCTACTAGATGTAGAGTAGAGGATTAATAGTGAACTTCATTGGAACTGATCAAGAAAAGATAGTTGTTGTCAGACAGTTCAAAAGATTGTGTATTTCTTCATATGCACTTGCATTGTGATCAATGAGTTCCCAAGGTGGATTTAACCTTCTTTGGGCAATGAGCCTGGGTAGTGAGCCCACCATTCTTTCTTGACTCCTAATATGGTTTTTTCCTCTAACAAGGGCTATGTACTATAATGTCTCAATAAGCTCCTAACAGGGTTAGATCTTCTAACATGGATACTATACTCTCATTACATCATTTGTGGGTGCTAATTCCCACTAGGGTTTTTACCTTTAACAGGGTTTCCTTGAGACCAAAATATTGTGTTATTGTGGTGGCCTTCATTGTGTTCATTGGATTTTGATATTAATGCTATTCAAAATTTCAAGATTAATAATCTATCATACAACTGATTCACCCCCCCTCTTAGTTGTATTGTGGACTGTTATTCATAACACAACATGAGATGTATTATGAATATATACTTCTCATCTAGCTCTAGTTGGAGCCTATTAATGTGTATTTTATGAATCACCAAACATTAGAAAAAATATCAAAATATGGACTATCCTCTCTTGAACAAATTATCACATATGCTAAGATTGCAAGAGTATCATACAATAACTCCTAGGTTCATTGACTCATGGATAAGCTCGATGTTTATCTAATTTTCTGATGATCACAAGGGGCCTTACATTTTCAATCCTTTATGTCATGATTAATATGGATACTATCAAAAAAAATTTCAATAAATTACTATTTTTTGGGTTTTACCGGATATGCAGAAATGAAAGAGGGTTTAGGGCTCATAGATTTATAATCTACTCCTAAGGGTAATGATAGCCAAGGAAGTACTCCAATGGATGATTTTCTCAATTACCAAGTCAAGCTACAAATACACGTAGACTGGTGCAATCTTTAAAGGTTTGTGTATGGAGGATTGAAATTAGGCACATGGATAAGGGGTTCATGATAACTTTACACAATGATTTAGAATCACTAAAACATCAAAAGTATGAACCATGAGAACTCATCAAAACATCATTATATTCTCCAAAATGATTATAACACTTTATCTACTAACCTTAATCTAGTTGAGAGAATTATGAAACCAAGCAAGCATAAAGACACATTAAATGATCACCACACTTCAATGAAAATTCTATTGTCTCAATAGCTCATAAGAAACAATCTCAAAATTCACTCTCTACAAATCATAAGAAGAGGCCCTTATATAGGTCCTTGAAAACAATGAAAGGCCCAGATCAAAACAATAACCAATGGCCTAGATTTTTCCACCTCATCCCTAATTAGGCTTAGGGTATAGTAAAGGGAATCTAACTTAATGCAAGGAAGAAACCACTACCGTAGTGGGTGATAAATTCCTACTACACATGCATACTCAGAGGGAAGATGGGGCACAATAAATGACCATTAGATGTATGTCCAGTTTGCATTAAATGCATCTACCTTTGACCTCTACATTTGAATTCCTGGAATCTACCCAATATGGCCTCCAAGTCATCAATTCTGACACTCTGTGTTGATTCTTTCCTAAATTCCACTTCCACCACTGCTTGCTCTAATTTCTTTAGGGAGTCCTCCCATTCTCATAATAGATCTTGAGTTGTGTGCATGTTTCTTGAGAAGGCAGACAGGTTCTCAAAATCATCCTTTATGAAAGATTTAAGTCTAAAGAACTCCTCCAATTTCCCCTTCATGTTTTCCATCATTATTTTCTCCTCAGCCACCCTTTGTAACCACAGTGATGCAATGGTATTGGAGAGCTCCTGGTAGATATTCTCAACTATCCCCTTCAATCAAGCTAAATCCTTAGTGAAATGTGCAAACATGTTATTTTCCAATAGAATTGCACCATACCACCAAGATAAATCATATGCTCCTTCTTCGATGACCTTGTCGTCAACCAAGATTTTCCTAGGGGTTTCCATCAGCTCCTGCAAGTTAGAAATTGCCTCATCCTAAAAAATATGCTCATCTTCCCAAGTCTCCTCTATGAAATGCATTCAGGAAAGGATGGCTAATGCCTTATCATGAATCTGAACTAACTCCTTAGCGTGTTTGTAGGCCTCATTCTCAATCCACTTAATCCAATTCTTTTCATCCTACGTAATCCTCCTAATATCATTGATGGCCTCAACTGACTTGATTGGAACAACTAGTGGTGGAACCAATGGAAGATCCTCTTCTCGAATTGGGTGATGTAAGTTGTCAATGTATGCATATAAATCCCTAATCTCTCCCTTTTTCCTCTGATATTTTTTGTCTAATTTCCTCATCTTATCCTTGAGAGGTTGTGTCAAATCATCAAATTCCTCCATGACCTATGCTCAAGAGGCCTGACCAAGATCAACCTCTGTTAAATGTGATACTGCCCAGGGAAGATTTGATCTTTGGTCTTATTGTCTACTGGAGTTTCTATCTACAGAATTTGGGATCCGAATTCTCCTCTCACAACGTTGGTGAACTTCTTGGCTTTTCCCTTTTCTCCTAATCACTCAATCCAATCCAGAATCTCTTGTAACTCAGCCACATGGTCTACCTCCTTTTCTTGGCTTCTCTGAATCCTCTTCCTGAGCCACTCTTGAGTATTTGTATTCAGGTCCCTCTCTACTGCTAATTGTTCTTGTCCTTGCACTGCTCTAGCATCAATCTCCTGAGCTCCAAAAATTTCTTCCATTGCTTCAGGGGAAAGTGCCTCTATTATGGTAATCTCCTCTTCTGCCACTGGGGCCTCTGCTTCTACCTTATGGATTTCTTCCTCAATTATCTTTTTGAAGAAGACACCAAGACTCTCCTCTATTATCACATCTTGTTCCCTGCTTCTTTTGGGTATAAACCTCTCATTGGCATTAATGCCCAATCTATCCTATATTGGATTAGTCATGTGTTGTTATCTTTGTTGATTTCTTCTTTCACTTGCTTCTTCTTCATGGCTGGTGAATGCTCCTATTTCCTGCACACTGGGAGTCTGGCTAGGCAAAGATGGTGCATCCTTAGATCTTAATCTCTTATGTTTTAATTCTTCAACATGAAGATCCAATATCCTCTTTGTATGCATTTCTTATGCTACACCCTTCTCCTTTCTGTACTTTGCACTCCCTGATGGGATGTCTCTTTCATATACTCTTCCTTGAGATCATTGCCTTGGTCTCTCATCTCACAGCTATGGATGACCTAACAAATTGTAGGTCCAATATTCTTTCGGTACAGTCATCCTATCAAGATATAATTTTACCTACCAACTTATGAAGTCAACAACTAGCTTTGTTAATACATCAAGATCCACAATATCCTTTCTGTTCCAATCATAAGGATGAATGACCTTTTCCTTATCTGGATTAAAACCTTTCTAGAGCACATTTAGATCCTCTTCCATATGATTAGGAATGTGGACAATCTTACATGCCCTGATCAGGTCTAAGGATTATCGGGAGCACATCCTCTTCCTAACCTCATTTTCATACACTGCATTTTCCCAAAAGTCCTTAAGCTAAGCTTTGTGTTGATGCCTCATCCCTACCACTACTCTAATCTTATTATATGGGTTAAAATATGACCTTCCTAGATAGAGTGGTAGATAGAAGAAATTCAACACATCCAATGACCTCTCAGCTACTAGTAGATAAGGACACACTTTACTTACATCACTTCCAATAGAAAGTGGGAATTCTAGTCCCAACTTCTTCTTCTTCTTTAGGACTTTGTCATAGGTTGTCAACTGTCAAGTGACTTCCAATAGGATCATTTTATAGGTAGGGTACCGTGGAATCCTAAATGTCTACTCAGAAAATCCCTCAAATTTGATATAGAAGAAGGTGGAAAACTAAATGAACCATGCTCCAAATTCTTCCACTAGCTTCATTTCCTCAAAAGACAATCTCATTTGAAATCCCTTTTGCAAGTTCCTCATGATGTGCATTGCAAATGCATCATTAACTCAAGTGTAGTCATCTATGGCCTGTAGATGTAACTGTGGGTAACACTCGTGGACCCTTAACCTTGGATTCTCACTTTTGAGGACTCCTTTGTACCTCAGTCATTCATACCTCATGTTTCATGCCTGCATATATATCACATATGAGCTCATGAAGAACTTCTTGGTATGCTCCAAATTCCTCAGCTACTCATCGAGGTTGCCACTAATCAACCCAGCCCAATTGATGTGATTGAAATCATCTACTACCTATTGAAAAAAGTACCACATCCATGTCTTGAATAGATAGGAGTGGGGTAAGCCAAATATCATGTTGAGCATCATTATTAGATCACTATACTCCTAGTGGAAATCCATCCACACAAGCTCCTTGGGTAACTTGGAGTAGTGGGATTTATTCCTCTTCATTCACTTATTTTTCATGATCTTGTCACAGTGTTGAACTCCCATCGTGTAGACTTTGTGCACTTGTTCCTTGGTCTTTGAGACCAACCTCCGAGATGAAAGGATCCCAAATGCTTCAGTAATGGATGGTGGAGAGAGATTTGCATTGATATTCCTTTCTAAGTCCTTGATCATTCTATCACTAGACTTATCATGTTTTACACATTCCATGATCAACTCAACATTCTAAAATATAGGAGGGAATCCAGATGTAGCTACAGTTTCATTTTTCACAATTCAAGTAGCCAGGTGTGTGAGGTGATGATCTTTGTAGCCAAACATCATCCTTTGGAACTCACTAAAATTGAGGCATCCAAGATTCGTGTCCTTCACTTCAATCCACTTTGAGATAATTTTGGACTCTAGGTAGAATTCTCTCTATTCATTCTTGATGAATTGCCTCCTACTAATGCTTGTTCCTCTAGGCTTTACTATCTGCAAAATAGAAAATAAATTTATAAGAGCATTAAAAATTAGAAAAAAGCATTCAAAAATTTGTTAGAATTTCT
This sequence comes from Chamaecyparis obtusa, assembly GCA_027943335.1. Taxonomy (NCBI): domain Eukaryota; kingdom Viridiplantae; phylum Streptophyta; class Pinopsida; order Cupressales; family Cupressaceae; genus Chamaecyparis; species Chamaecyparis obtusa. Next base: position 479,496 of record BSBK01007125.1, read on the forward strand.
TCATCCTTATCAACATTGAATTTTCTACCTCCTTAAGTAAATTTGTGCCTCTTATCAACTTACTGAAGAAAATCTGAAATTTTCACAAATTTCTTCACTCTTCAAGAAACAATCCTTTTCTCTCCTCTCAAGAATTCCCTCAAGTTTTCTCTTCTCCAATTGTGTGAGAATTAAATTAGAGAGGCTCTCTCTTATAGAGTTGTGAAATTTAAAAAGTTTCTTTAAAGATCGGAGGCTAATTTGGGAAACTAAATTACTTGTCTCCCAAGATTCCAATTTTTAAGAGATTCTCTGCCACTTGTTTGAATTTTTCTTACCGCTTTTAAGAACCTACTAATTTGAGCACTTTTGTCTTCATGAAGAAGTTTTATCCATTTCTTAATTTTCCAATTGTTGATTTTATCAATTTTTTTATTCTTTATTCTTTAATTTTTTAGATTTTTTCAGTTAATTAAGTAAATATTAATAAAATTAATATTTAATCAATTTTAAATTTTAAAATATAAAATTAAAAAAATCCCTCTTTTAAAGCAATTTCCAATTTTGTGTACTTTCATTTTTATTGCTTTTTTAATTTTATCAATTTTTTGAGTTTTAATTAAATATCAATAAAAATTAATATTTATTTAGAAAGAACTATTTAAAACCAAATCGATTTAATTCATGTTTTGTTTTCCAGTCTTCTATTCTGACTCATGCTTCAAGTCGATTTATTTCTTGAATTGCAAGAAATTGGATTTTCAATTTGATTCTCCGAAATTGGACTTTGAACTTCAAAAAATTTCTAGTTTTTTTTTTTAAACTTGATTGAATCCAAAAGTTTATTAATTAAATGTTAAATTTAATATTTAATATTTAATTTTCTTCCAAAATTTGAGATGAATTTTGCTAATTTCGGCAATATTTCGTGGCTTGAAATGATTTGTGTTTGGAAATGTGTTGAGCGGGATTCTTGACAAATTGAGGATTTTTTCCTTAGAAAAGAGTAAACGAGTTTGTGTTCTTTGTACCCATCCTCCCATGGGAGCGAGATTCTTGTGGGATGGAAGACTATGTCCTTTGGATTATTCCTTTATGCTCTTTAAAATGTGCCTGAAGGATAGCTTAGGTAGAATTTTGGTGTGGTTGCAGACTTTTCTTTTATATCCATTCCACAACTGGCATTTTTATGTTCTCTAGAGAGTGCTTGAGCATGAATCTTGTCTTGTAATGGATTCTATTCTTAGCACTCATTATTCCATCAAGTAGTTTTTGTGCCTAAGATAAGGAGAAGTGGGGATTTTGATGTGGTAATAGATTCTTATTTGTGTTGACTTCTCCCTCACTAGTGTTGAAACACACTCTGATAAGTGTGGGAGTGGGATTTGGAGAGAGTACTAAATTCTATCCTCAGCACACATTCCACAACTAATCCTCAGATGTGCCCAATAAAACATGTGACTGGGATTTGGAGTGAGTAATGTAAATTTTTTCCTCCTTGGTCATTCTATGACCGACATGTTTTTTTCTTGTGAGGAAAGCGGGGTGGGATTCAGAGTGGGTGAAGGATTTCCTTCTTCTATTGATCCTCCTTGATGAGCACGTTGTTTCTGGATTGAGTCATGATTTCTTATCACTTGAGGCTTCCACTGATAGAGCTACCAAAACCAAAAGGGCCAAGCTTGGCGAGAGAGAAAGGGTCCCATTTAATGGGTGGTGCTGTGATTTTGTCACAGCATTTGGTGACTCCACGGGTGAAATATTGAAAACATTTCAAGGATAAAAATTCACTCCGAAGCCAGATTCCTTTGTTGATTAAAACTTATGCCATCATGAAGAGGGAAAACATAACTCAAAATGGGAGGATAATCATATATTAGATCAGGACACCTTCATCCTTCAATTACGTATGTGTGTCCAAATGTTTTAATTTCTACTCAATGAGACCACTCAAAAACCCTAAGATCAGCCATGGAAAGCTATATATTCCTATTAAAGTTCCAAAAGCATCCTGGACATTACCCCGCTGCCATTCAGGTGTCCATAGCCCCGATGGAGTTGTCACTACAAAACCAACAAAGATTGCTCCACTTTTGGTGAATTATTCTTTCAAACACCTATGGATATTTCTATGTACCCCTAGAATCCAATTATTTCATCTTCTCTTTTATCCTTTTCACTTGATATTGCATTTCTTTTTCTTTTGGCTCGTGAGTAATGAAACTCACTATGGGTTTAGGAATTCTAGTGGCACTGAAGCAAGATTTTAAAATTTTCACAAGGTATTCCCTCTCCCAAAGAAACTAAGATGGAATCAGAGCAATAGTTAGGTGTGAAATATATAGAAATCTCAAAGTTTGAGTGTCAAGACATAGTGCATGATCAACCTCCCGAGTAAAGTATGTGTTCCAACCAGATGATAAATATAAGTAGGACAACCTTAGTTCCTAAGGATCTTCATAAATAGTTATCCAAGAAATGAGATAAACAAGTCATGATAGAGTCTTCAGATGAAGTTTGAAATCACACAATGCCTTCACATAAATGGGAACACCCGGAACCTCCATGCCACTTGGAAAAAACCAAAATTGAAACCAAAATGAAAAATGAAAGAAACCTAAAACCACCTATACAAACCAAGCTCAGGGAAAACAAAACCCTAAACTAACCAGCAAACTATGGAAAAACCAAAACAACCTAAACTATAGAAAGACAAAATCCCACCAACAAGAAAGGAAACAGGGGAAGAAAACCAAAATCCCTTGTAAACTAAAAGAAAACCAATTAAAACGCAAAGAAAAAAGGGAAACTAAAATGAAGGAATAGAAGGGAAAACCTAGACTAACTATGTGCATGGTAGGCTTATTGAACGAAACCTAATGACATAAATAATGCTTGAGGAATTTCCCATTGATGGGCAATGAGACTTCCTTTGCTATTAGAGTTTTGATCTTGAATACATTATTTCCCAGTATCTCAAAAATTTGAAAAGGCCCCATCCATAGATTATCAAACTTGTCATGATCACCTTTATTTTCATGTGCCTTATCCCAACAAAGTACAAGATCTCAAATTCAAAAATCATTAACTCTGACCATTCTATCAAACCATCTCTTTACCATAGCTTGGTTTCTTGCAAACTTTTCCATTGCCTAATCTATTTTCTCTTCTAGGAGTAGTAACTGTGTCAAACATGTACGTATTATGTCTTCACCTTCCATGTAATCCTACATAAAATGCAATGTTAGGATCCTCAACTGAATGGGAAAATTTGGATCTTGTCCATAAATCAAATGATAGGGAGACATCCCTATAGAGCTCTTGATTCTTCTTTTATCTGCCCAAAGTGCAAATTTTAGTTGCATATGCTAGTCCCTAGGATTTTTGTCCTACAACTTCTTGATAGTACTTAATAGATTCTTGTTCATTGACTCAACTAGCCCATTCCATTATGGATAGTAATTTGATGAAAACTTCAAGGTGATCCTATTATCAAATGCCTAGTTTGAAAACTTTAGAGATTTAAATGTAGTTCCATTATTGCATACAAGAGTATGTGGACATCTGAATGTCGTGAAAATATTTTCTTCAAGTAACTTGATGACAACTTCTATTGTGCAATTATTTAGTACTTGAGCTTTTGACCAACAAGTGCAATAATCAGTAGCAACCAGGATGTACTTGTGTTGTCCATAAGAAGGTGGATTAATCAGACCAATAAAATCTAACCCCCACTTTGCAAAAGGTCATACTTCAATAACAGGTTGCAAATGCATTGTAGTATTTCTCTCGTGCATTGTGGCTACTTGACAAGTATGACAAGTTTTTACATGTTTTTAGGTGTCTTTAAATAATGTGGGCCAGTAATATACTATCCTTTAAATCTGGTGGGCCATAGAGAGACTACTTCCATGACTGGTCCCATACTTGCTATGAAAATGTTCAAGGATCTTCTTTGTTTCTTCTTTTTTGCCACATCTCAAATAGACTCTATCATAAATTTTTTCTGTATAGAACTACTCCTTGAAGCATAAATTTTTGACTTTTTATTCTTAAGGTGCACTTTTGGATAGAATTTAGTTGTGTAGGAGACTTATGATTTAGGAGGTAGTAAAAAATGTCATCATACCATTCATCTGGGCATACTTCTTCCATCACATATAGTTTTTGAACAAATATAGGACCAATTGTTGTGAGTGTTTGTGTCAGAGCTTGTCCTTGAACTAGCTTCATAGGTTGTATCTCCATGTTGTATTCTTGAATGATAGACATCCATTTTCCTCTTCTTTCTCCCAATTCATTATGCATCAATAATTTCTTCACTGCCACATCTAGGAAAATTGCATAAACCTTGATTCTCAAAATATAATTTCAAAATTTCTTGACTGTCTTCACCAAAGCACAGGCTTCATTCTCTATTTTTGGATATTTCAATTCTAGATCCTTTAATGGTGATCTCATAAAGGCAATAGGATGCTCATGTTTCTCCTCTATTCTCTATATGAGGATAGCTGCACAATTATGATTTGATACAAATGAATATATATAGAATGGCCTAGTGTAATCTAGACTCATCAAAATAGGAGCATCCACAATTAATTTCTTTATCTCTTCGAAGGCCTTCTTTGAGGAAGGTGTCCAATCTATCCTTGCACCCTTTTTTAACATGTCATGTAGTGGATTAAAAATTTATGTAAATCCCAATATGATCTTCCTTATGAAGTTGATTTTTCCAAAGAATGACTTTAACTCTTTCTGACTAGCTAGAATCCCCAACTTTGAAATTGCTTTGATGCACTCATGATCAATTGAGATTTCATGTTCTGAAATTACATGTCCTAGAAATTTTCCTTTGGTGACCATGAACATGCATTTCTTTGAGTTCAGTGAAATTTCATATCTTCTGCATCTCTAAAATATTCTTCTTAAATCCATTATATGATTCTTTCTACACTGAGAAAACACAGTGAGATCATCTATGTATATGATAATGCATTTCCCAATGAAATCCTTGAATGCATAGTCCATGGCTCTCTGATAGGTGGCTCCAACATTAATCAAACCAAAGGGAATTATTTTGTATGTAAATGTACCCCACTTAGTGGTGAATGCACTTTTCAATCTATCTTCTTCTTCTACCATCACTTGGTTATACAAAAAATAGCCATCTAAAAATGACATCATTTGGGAACCATTCACAACTTGTATAACTTCATCTAGCGATGGCACTAGATAATTGTCCTTTCTGAAGCTTTGTTAAGATTGTGGAAATCCACACACAACCTTATTTCTCCACTCTTTTTTCTAACAAGAACCAAGTTGGTGACCCACATCACGTTTCTGACTAGAAAAAGTATTCTGGCAGAAAGCAATTTATTCACTTCTTGATGGATGAGTAGCTCTAATAGGAGATTTATTGGTCTCTACCTTTCCAGAATGGCTTACTATTTGGCCTCAATGAAATCATGTGTGTGATGAGGGAGGTATCATAATTTTTTAACTCTTCGTATCCCCATGCAATCATATCTGGGAGTTCCCTCATAAGCTTCAAAATATCTTCCTTTTCTTGAGAAGTACAAACTTTACCAATAAAAAAATTCTTCATATTCTCTTCAGTTCCTAAGTTCATTTCTTCAAATTCCCCTCCTTCAGTTATCTGATACTTGAGGGAACTCAATCTATTTCAATAAAAAATCTCTCCAGCTCAATCATTCCCTTAGGAATAGTATTTGTCCTCAAATTCATAATCTCATCTATTTCAAACTACGCTTGTTGTGGTTATCCCTCATCGATGACTTGTACTTTAAAGACCCTTGAAATTTTCATAAAATCAAGGATATGTGTATCATCCTCAAACACTTGGAAATTTGTTATGTTGTCTCAAAGAAATGGTACCAAAGTCAGTTCAACTGTGAGCTTCTTTACACGGTCCATGATGAGTGGTTCTAAAGAACTTGTAGATTGAGAAAATGAATTTCCGACTAGATTGCATGTTTGATTTAATTTTTAATGTTGAAGGCATCAAAGGTTTCAATCAAACCCCAAAATTTATTGTGATAATGACCCAATCATTTATACTAACATGTGTACTATTTTTAAACTTTTCCTACTGCTATGTCTGAATCTCCACACACGTGCATGATCTTGGTAGCTTTTTGGATAGTGAAGAGAAATCCAATAACTAATGATTCATACTCAGACACATTATTCATACAAGGGAACTGTAATTAGTGTGCTGTGAGATAGGCTTCCCCCATTGGGCTAACAAGTTCAATACTGGCTCCACTTCCTTTCTTTGATTTTGATCCATCAAATGATAAAGTCTAGACTTGATCATTGGCTTGAGTACTAGAAGGTTCACCTTTTGATTGCTTGAATTTTTCCCATGTTCTTCAAAAAAATTCTTCTCATCTTTTTTAAATCCTTTATACTATGGTTTTGAGGTCGTTACTTGACTTGGATATTTCACATCAAGAACTTCTTCAAAATTTCATGCCACTGATACTTGTGTGACCATCTCTGAAACATGTGCAACTGCACCTCTACATACTGTGGATAATATTTCAAAATGAAAAGCATTATGTATTATCTACCAATTAGATAGCAATAGATTTTGAATACGAGCATCTTTCACAAGCTTAACTTCTGGCTTAACACTTTTGAAGACAAAATTCCTAAAATTCTTGAACATTGCTTCAGTCATTGATAATTATGAATTATCATCGGTTGGTGCCTCTACGAACTTGGGCATTATGTCTAGACATCCTCCCTGATTACAACCTTGCAACATTAAGATTTCCTCAATTTTAGGTGCATAAGATCCTAGACTTATTTCCATGAACATGATCTCATTATTCTCTTTGTATTGAGTTATCAACAATCAGAGCCTTGGCGTGCTCTCTATCGTTGTCTGATTTTGAATTCCTCTCCATGGAAGAAACATGTGTGAAAAGTCAGTTGCTATGTATCCATTTAATTTCCTTTCCCATTATCTACTTAAAAGAATTCCATATCCTTCTGAAATGTCCACAACTAATATGTCGATACAGTTATGAACTCATGGATCTAAAGCCAATTGTATATGGATATTATTTAGTTCTCCCACAACTGGAACTTTTATTTTATCAAGCTGAGTCACCTTATTATCTATTTTTAATGGGACTAATCCTAATTTTCTACATATGTCAGGGGGCATTACATTACCTGATGCTCCATAATCAATTAGATAGTTATGCAACATTTTTCCAAAAATCTGGACTGACACAAGGAAAGGGGTGGACTCTTCTTTTCCTTGATAGAAAACCATAGGTTTTTGTGCTCTAGGATTAAATTCCCCATTGTTCACATTTTGTAGTGTGTTTCTCCCATTCTAAATAGTACTTGTTATTTTTTCTACAAGAGCAGTGGGATATCTAATTGTTTCTTCTCCTCGAAGTGAAGAATCATTTTGCAAGACTCCTTCCTCAGAAAAGTTTTGCACCATGCAAATGAAACTTGAATTTTGTGAGATGTCAGGTGCACTTGTTTGTAAATTTTAAATAACATTCATGTTTTGTGAAAAACTAGATTGATGATTGTTAGGGGGACCTCTAGGTGGGTATGAAGTATTTTGTGAGATGATCTTTGGAGGTTCATCATTCAAAATCCCCAATAATGTGTCCCTTATCTCAAGAATTTTCTTTAGTTCATAAAATGGTAGACTTACTTTTATCTTCTTAAATTCCTCCATTATGCAAGAGCTCAACCTCTTGAATTCCTCCCTAGGAGGACATTCTTTCGATCCTTGTTCTAGATTTTTATCTTTTCCCTCCATGTTGTATAGTAGACTATGCCACAAGTTTCCCTTTATGATTTTTCATAGCATTGGTCGCAATAGACTATCCTCTTACTCCTTGTGCACTACCAGATTGTTGATACTTAGATGAATCCGTGAGGGGACTCAGAGTATTACTTGTATTGGGATGTGGGGGAGTTGTAAATTTGTTTGGAGGAGTAGGCATTGCCAATGGCTCATGATTTTTGTAATTTATTTGATAAGTCCTCAATGTAGAATTTCCAGATGTTTGTTGAAAAGCTTGAACTTCACTTACTCCTTCCACTAGGACACTATTGTAAAGTGGAGGGAAAATAAGTCCATCCCTTTACAGTGGCTCATTTGAAGAAATAGGGAGGGGTTGATTCTTAGATGGAACTTGATATCGTGGTGCCTCCATGGGACCATTTCTTGATGCATGCAAGAATCTCTAATTAGTTTGAATAGGCATGTAATCCTGGGAATCAGGAGGAAACCTAAAATCATCAAAGACCAATGCCTAGTTGTATCTAGGAGCAAGTACTAACTCATAGCCCATAGGAGGAGGATTTTCAAGTGCATTAGTGTTTCTTACTTCTCCTCTGAAGATATCAGCTACTCTTTGAAACTCTTGGCATTGTAACTCAAAGTATTGATTAGTTTCATGCAACCTACACCATCTGAATAATGTTTCTTCTACTATGAAAACTTTGTCAGAAGGCTGGCTTTCTTAAGCTAGTGGATTGTCCAATGGTGAATTAATTCCACCATTGATCAGATTTGTATGCCATGATATTTTATGGTACCCTTTATTTTTATTTCGATACACAAAACTATTTTATTGATAAACCTGATTTTTATTTCAATATCCTTGGCTGATATCTTGATGATTCTCATGGCGAGCCAAAGGATTTTCTTGATACCCTCGATTATTTCTTTGATGTGACTTATAATTCCTTTGTTAGTTCTACAATTGATTATTCTGATTTTTGAGGTATGTAACTTCAGTAGACAACTTCTTGACTTGTTCTATTAAGTGTTTCATTTCATCTCATTCTTCCCGAGTCCCTATGGAAGTGGTCATATTTTGAAGATAGACAAGTTGTGTGGGCACTGTATGAGATATTAGAGCTCCTGGATGTGGCACTATCTGATTAGAAGGAATAGGAATAGGATTAAAAGAAGTAGCATAGCTCAACATCCCCTATTTCAATGTATTATCATTCCAAAAATAACTAGGTGCTCCAAGAATGGTTTTTGGTGACTGTAAACTAATCTTCTCGGCCTCAGCATATGCTCAGATTAAATTGGTAGGGGCCAGATGGGTCTTTTGGATGAACATAGATGTAAAACAATCCAAGGATGAATAGTAAATAGGTCTCGCAGAATCATCATTTGTGCATAAAGGAATACATAGTCATGAGTAGGCCCTCTGAAATCTATTGTTGAAATACTCAATAGGTTCACACTCTTGTCTTCTTATCTCAATGAATTGCCTATACAATTCAGCAAGGGTGATAGGCAATTTGAACTTCCCCGAGAATGCATCCTTCAGCTCTTGCCATGTTCAGATTTAATTTAGGGGTAAATTAATATACCAATAAAATGCTTCTTCACCCAAAAAATATGGGAGGATGACCCCACAATAGTGGGTTACACTTTTTTAGACATGCTGATTTTTGCTGAAATAGCACATTTTTAATAAAATATGATGATTTAAGCCTTGAGAGGTTTCATTTGAAGGAATTAACTATAAATGGTTAGCTCAAAGTCTCTTAGATTAAGAAAACATTGATACGACATCTATACTCCTCATTCATCCCTACAATGGAGTCTCCTTCGCACCTATTAAAATGCTGACAAAAAATCACTTCAACTTTATCTTTTGGTAGATCAAATGAATCCATTTGAAAAACCTATCTATGTAGTAAGGTACTACTGAGAAAAAACTTTCCAATGATTATAATGTTAATATATATTAAGTTTATTATGACTTTGTATTTTTAGTTTTACTAAACATAGATATTTTACCGTATGTCTACATCTATGTTTGACACTTATGGAAAAATAGTAAATAAGAGAAAAAAAATTCTAAAAAATATCTATGCCCTAAGTATTGAATTTATCTTTCTATCAAAAATAAAATAAAATGGAATTGGACAAATACACGATAATTTATAAGCTATGTAGTCAAGATATGTCGAAATTACGGGTTAGTCAACTTCAAACATTAATAAAATATTAAATTATCATGATAATGTCATTAAACCAATTGCATGCCCTCTGTATGGATGTTAGAAAACTAAATTTGAAAGAATCACATTGATATCTATTTTAGAAAAAAAATTATGCTCTATGAAAAGAATGTAACTCTTTGAAAATGGCATTTTCAACAACATGCCATTTTTTGTGGGATAAAGAAAAAACCATTCAAATCAATAGAAAATCCTAAAAGACTCTAATTTACTTCATCTTCTGATTTCAAACAGTTTAATGACAATATGCATCTGAATCTGAAAGTTTTTTTCAAAATGTAGAGTTTAGTGTCTGTTCATGCAAAAAAGTGTAACCCAATATTGTGAGTTCACCCAGGAACAATCGACATGCCACATCTTCATCTTGAACATTTCTATTCTATAGATCATCTTCAAAAATCTTTACATGTTCATCAATAGTGTGGTTGACGTCATTCACAAAGAGCTTAGAGAAGAAATGCTTAGGATTCTTCGGCATATGAATGTAAGTAGAAAATGTTGCAAGAGGTGATGCATTCTATGATGGCCTGTGTTGTGCCATCACTAGAACTTATTGATGGGTGGCTGTAGGTACAATGGTTTGTATAGTTATTTGTACTATCAACTATTGAATTTGTGTAGCTCCTTATTGAACTCCTTGAGTGGTCCCTTGTGCCTGACATTTTTGTGGTCAAGTTTGAAATTGACTCATAAGATCAGATACACTTGGTGAGTTTTGACTTGTAGATGCTTCTTTCTTCCCTTGCCTAGGCTTTGGATCAAAATTTAGTTCTTCTAGTTCTTTTTCTCCTGGAATGAATCTCAGGATTCTTTGGTGTACCTTAGGTGAGAATGGATTAATGCACTCCAATATGTGAAATCTACTTTAATCCCTTCTTATAGGTGCTAGAGGCTATTGATTCCGCCAAATGACCAATTCTCTTTGAATAGCTATTTCAATCCTTTAAGCTTTCTCTTCTTCTTCTTCTTCTAACACAAATCTCACTTTCATATACTTAGTTGCACTTCTCTTAACTTTCCAGGCGAGCGAGTTCAATCTGGCGATGAGTCTTCTTGGTCATCTCAAAATCCAAGATAAGGCTATAAAAGTGGTACGATGTCTCCATGCAGAAGCACCATATTGATTCATGATATGAAAAATTACATTGGGATAAAATTATATCTAGGCTCTCCTTCTAGCACTAGTTTCCTATTGATGTGTGTTTTATGACTCACCAAACAGTAGAATAAAATATTGAAATATCCTATCCTCTCTTGAATAAAGTATTACATATGCTAAGATTGCAAGATGATCATATGATAACTCCAAGGTTCTTTGACATGTGGATAAGCTCGGTGTTGGTGTGATTTTATGATGGTCACAAGGGACCTTACATTTTCAATCCTTTATGTCATGATGAATATGGGTACTATCAAAATATTTTCAATGAAGTACTATTTTTGGGTTTTACCGGATATGAAAAAATTAAAGAGGGTTTAGGGTTTAGAGATTTCTAATCTACCCCTAAGGGTAATGATAGCCAAGGAACTACTCTAATGGATGAGTTACTCAATTACCATGTCACACTTTTCCAAGTCAAACTACAACTATTTGTAGACTAGTGCAATCTTTGAAGATATGTACAAATGATTCAATTTAGGCACATGGATAAGGGGTTTATGCTAAATTTTCACAATGATTTAGAATCACTAAAATGTCAAAAGTATGAACCACAAGAACTCATCAAAACATCATTATATTCTCCAAAATGATCACAACACTTTATCTACTAAACTTAATCTAGTTGAGAGAATTATGAAACCAAGCAAGCACTAAGACACATCAAATTATCACCACACTTAAATGAAAATTCTATTGTCTAAATAGCTCATAAGAAAAAATCTTAAAATTGACTCTCTAGAAATGAGAAGAAGAGGCCTTTATATAGGTCCTCAAAAACAACAAAAGGCCCAGATCAAAATAATAACTAATGGCCCAGATTTTTCCACCTCAACCCTAATTAGGGTTAGGACATAGAAAAGGGAGTCTAACTTAATGCAAGGAAGAAACCACTACCGTACTAGGTAATAAATGCCCACTACACATGCAAAATCAAGAGGAAGGTGGGGAGAAATAAATTACCATTACATGTATGTCCAATATGCATTAAATGCATCTACCTTTAACCTCTACATTTGAATTCCTGGAATCTACCCAATATAGCCTCCAATTCATCAATGCTAACACTCAGTGCTAATTCTTTCCTAAATTCCAGTGCAACCATAGCCCACTCTAATTTCTTTAGGTTGTCCTCCCATTTTGTTAATAGATCATGAGCTATGTTCATGTTTCTTGAGAAGGAAGATAGGTTTTCAAAATCATCCTTTATGAAAGACTTAATTCTAAAGAACTCCTCCAATTTCCCCTTCATGTTGTCCATCATATTTCTTCCTCATCCAACCTTTGTAACCATAGTGATGCAATTGTATTGGAGAGCTCCTACCGAATATTTTCAACTATCCCCTTCAATTGAGCTGACTCCTTAGTGAAATGTTTAAACATGTCCTTTGTTAAGAGAACTGCACCATACCACTAAGATAAATCATATGCTCCTTCTCCAATGACCTTATCATCAACCAATATTTGCCTAGGGGTTTTCATCATCTCCTACAAATCAAAGGTTGCCTCATCCTAATAAATATTCTCAACTTCCCAAGTATCCTCTATGCAATGAATTCAGGAAAGGATGGCCAATGACTTATCATGAATCTAAACTAACTCCTTAGTGTGGATGTAGTCCTCATTCTCAATCCTTTGAATCCAAGTCTTTTCACCCTGCACAATCCTCCTAATCTCGTCGATGGCTTCAACTAACTTAGTTGGAACAGTTAGAGGTGGAACAAAAGATAGATCCTCTTCTCAAACTAGGCAACATAAGTTGTCAATGTATGCATATAAAGCCCTGATCTCTCCCTTCTTCCTCTGATATTTTTCTTCCAACTTCCTCATCTTATCCTTGACAACATGTGTCGAATCATCAAATTCCTCCATGATGTGTGCTTGAGAGGCCTCACCAAGATCAACCTCTGTTCTATGATACTCCTCAAGGGTGATTTGTTCTTTGGTCTTATTGACTATTGGAATAACTATCTACAAAATTCTGGATATATATTCTCCTCTCACAACCTTGGTGAACTTCTTGGCTTTTCCATTTTCTCCTGATCAGTCAATTCGATCTAGAATCTCATGTTACTCAACTAGAGGGTCTACCTCCTTTTCCTGGCTTCTCCAAATCTTCTATCTAAGCCAGTCAGGAATGTTTGTATTTGGGTTCCTCTCTACTTCTAACTATTCTTTCCCTTGCACTGATCTGGTATTGATTTCCTCCACTCCAAGAATTTCTACCATTGCTTCAGGGGAAAGTGCCTCTATCATGGGAATCTCTTCTTCTACTGCTAGGGCCTCTGATTCTACCTCAAGGATTTCTTCCTCAATTATCTTTTTGAAGAAGACACTAAGACTCTCCTATGTTGTCACATCGTATTCCCTGGTTCTCCTGGGTATGAACCTCTCACTCACATTAATGCTCAATCTATCATTTATCACCCTAGGCATGCATTGTTCTCCTTGCTGATTTCTTCTTTCACTTTCTTCTCCTTCATGTCTGGTGAATGTTCCTATTTCCTGCACACTATGAGTCCAGCTAGATAAAGATGGTGCATCCTTAGACCTTAATCTCTTATGTTATGGTTCTTCAACATGAAGATGCAACCTCCTCTTTGTATGAATTTCTTGAGCTACACCCTTCTCCTTTCTATGCTCTACACTCCCTGATGGGATGTCTCTTTCTTCTACTCTTCCTCTAGATGGCTTCCTTGGTCTTTGATCTCGTAATTGTGGATGACCTCACAACTTGTAGGTCCAATCTTCTTTTGGCATAGTCATCCTATCAAGTTTTCATTCTACCCACCACCTTGTGAAGTCCAGAACTGGCTTTGTCAATCCATCAAGATCCACAATATCCTTTCTCTGCCAATCATAAGGATGAATGACCTTTTCCTTATCTAGATTAAAACCTCTTTGGATCACATTCAGATCCTCTTCCATTTGATCAAGAATATGGAAAATTTTACATGCCTTGATAAGGTCTATGGCTAATCACATCCTCTTTCTGACCTCATTTTCATCAACCATATTTACCCAAAAGTCCTCAAGATGAGCTTTGTGTTGATGCCTCATATCTGCCACTAATCTAATTTTATTATATAGGTCAAAATCTGGCCTTCCTAGATAGAGTGGTAGATGGAAGAATTTTAGCTCATTAGATGACCTCTCAGCTGCTGGTAGACAAGGAAACACTTCAATTGCATCACTTTAAATGGAAAGTGGGAATTCTAGTTCCAATTTTTTCTTCTTCTTCAGGACTTTATCATAGGCTGTCAACTATCAGATGACTTCCAACATGATCATTTTATCAGTAGGGTATTGTGGAAGCTTTAATGACTACTCAGAAAATCCCTACAATCTGATATAGGAAAAGGTGGGAAACTGAATGAACCATTTTCCAAATTCCTCCACCAGCTTCATTTCCTCATAATACAATCTCATATGCAATCCCTTCTGCAAGTTCCTCATGATGCGCATTGAAAATGCATCATTAACTCAGGCGTATTCATCTATGGCCTATAGATGTAGTTGTGGGTAATAGTCGTTGACCCTTAACCTTGGATTTCCACTTTTGAGGACTCCCTTGTACCATAGTCCTTCATACCTCATATTTCATGCCAACATATTTATCACATATGAGCTCATGAAGAGCTTCTTCATATGCTCCAAATTCTTGAGCTACTCATTGAGGTTGTCACTAATCAACCCAACCCAATCGATGTGATTGAAATCCTATACTACTTGTTGAACAAAGTACCACATTCATGTCTCAAATAGGTAGGAGTGAGGTAAGACAAATATCCTGTTGAGCATCATTATTAGATCATTGTAATCCTAATGGAAATCCATCCACCCAAGCTCCTTGGGTAGCTTGGAGTAGTGGTATTTATTCCTCCTTATTCACTTGTTGTTGATGATCTCATCACAGTGTTGAACTCCCACCGTGTAGACTCTATTTGCCTATTCCTTTATCTTCAAGACCAACCTATGAGATGAAGGGATTCCAAATGCTTCAGTAATGGTTGGTGGAGATAGATCTACAATGATATTCTCGTCTAAGCCCTTGATCATTCTATCACTGGATTGATAATGTTTTGCACATTCCACTATCAACTCAACACACTAAAACGTAGGAGGGAATCCAACTGCAGCTACAATTCCATTGTTCATAATTTAGGTAACCAGGTGTGTTGGGTGATGATATTTGTAGCAAAAAATCCTCCTCTGGAACTCACTCAAATCGAGGCATCCAAGATTTTTGTCCTTGACTTCAATCCACTTCGAGACAATTTTGGTTCCTAGGTAGAATTCTCTCATTTCATTCTTGATCAATCGACTCCTACTAATGCTTGTTCCTCCAGGCCCCACCATCTGCATAATAGAAAATAAATTTATAAGAGAATGAAAAAAGAAAAAAAAAAGAATTCATAAATTTGTCAAAACTTCTTCATCCTTCTCAACACTGAATTTTCTCTCCTTATGGAAATTAGTGCCTCTTATTGACTTACTAAAGAAAATCTAAAAAATTTCAAAAATTTCTTCACACTCTTCAAGAAATAATCATTTTCTCTCCTCTCAAGAATTCCCTTAAGTTTACTCTTCTCGAATTGTGTGAGAATGAAATAAGAGAGGCCCTCTCCTATAGAGTTGTGAAACGTGAAAAGTGTATTTGAAGATTGGGGGCTAATTTGGGAAATTCCTTTACTTGTCTCCCAAGATTCTAATTTTGAAGAGATTCTCTACCACTTGTTTGAGCTTTTCTTCTGACTTTTTTGAACCTGCCAATCTGAGTGCTTTTGTCTTCATGAAGAAGTTTTATCTATTTCTTAATTTTCCAATTTTTGATTTTATTGATTTTATTTATTTATTTATTTATTTATTTCTGATTTTTGAAGTTAATTAATTAAATATTAATAAAATTAATATTTAATCAATTTTAAATTTTAAACAATAAAATTTAAAAAAAAAATCCCTCTTTTAAAACAATTTCTAATTTTGTGCACTTTTTTAATTTTATCAATTTTTTGAGTTTTAATTAAATATCAATAAAACTCAATATTTAATTATACAAAATTATTTAAAACCAAATTGATTTAATTCATGTTTTGTTTTCCAGTCTTCTATTTTGACTCATGCTTCAAGTCGATTTATTTCTTCAATTACAAGAAATTGGATTTTCGATTTGATTCTCTGAAATTGGACTTTGAACTTCACAAATTTTGTGGTTTTTTTTTTTTAACTTGATTGAATCCAAAAGTTTGTTAATTAAATATTAAATTTAAGATTTAATATTTAATTTTCTTCCAAAATTTGAGACGAATTTTGCTAGTTTTGGCAATATTTCATGACTTGAAATGATTTGCATTTGGAAATCTGTTGAGCGGGATTCCTGATGAGTTGAGAATTTTGTCCTTAGAAAGAATTCCATGAGTCTATGTTCTTTCCACCCATCCTCCCATTGGAGTGGGATTCTTGTGGGATGGAAGACTATGTCCTTTGGATTATTCCTTTATGCTCTTGAAAATGTGCTTAAAGGATAGCTTAGGTAGAATTTTGGTGCTATTGCAGAGTTTTATTTTATACCCATTCCCCAACTGGCTTGTTAATGTTCTTTGGAGAGTGCTCGAGCATGAATCTTGTCTTGTAAAAGATTCTATCCTTAGCACTTATTCTTGTTGGAAATATGGATGTAGTAACTGTGAGGGGGGGGTGAATCAGTTAACCACAAAATATTACCACTGATCTTTTAGATGTCCTATTAAATTATTTACTGCTGACATACAGAGAAATGCTGAAACTTGGTAATTGCAGAGAGTGTTAATTATAACTGTTCTTAAGTATTCATCAGTGATTAACATGAATGAATAAAGAAAATATCATGAACACAAGAGACACCAAATTTAATGTGGAAACCCAATATGGGAAAGACCACCAATGTAACTAGTTACTGATTTTCACTCTTCTGAAGTGATGCCCTGTTAGGAGCCAACCTGGTAAAAGGTTACAAAACACACTGTTAGGTGTGACCTTGTTAGAGGATTTAACCACCCTGCTAGGAGTGGCCTTGTAAGAGGTCTTGAAACAATTCAATAGAACTGTCACCTTGTTAGAGGATTTACAAAATGGCAGTTAAACCAACTCGGTTAGGAGATTTTGAAATCACTGCTACAATGGTAAGAAAGTAACAATGAAGTGCACTGAATAGTGATGCAACTGAATTGCTGATTACAGATCGCTGTTCTGCTTCACTAGATCCTTCCTGATCAAATATATCTCTGCTGCTCTTCAAGGATATCTAATCATCCTTCAAAATTTGCTCATACTATTCTTCCTTTTTTTTCACTTGCATCCCTATAATTCACAACTTGACCTTCTATATATATACCATTCAAATTGCCAAGTCGACACTAATAATTATTACAAAACATTACTAATCATTATAACAGTTGGCTGGAATAAACCAACTTTATTTCTCAAATTGAAAAAATCCTTTACTAGGCTGACCTTGCTCGGTAAACATTAATCTGAAAAAGATTTCCTTGGGTGATCGAGAGAACTCGGTAAGTACTGTGAATTCTTCAACATCCTTTGGAGACCGAGTGAACTCGGTAGACACTAACTTTCCTTTGATAACCGAGGAAGTTCGGTTAACACTGTTTTCTACCATACTATTCTTTCGACACTCGAGAGGTCTCGGTAGACATTGGGAACTGCTTCACTAACCGACTGAGCTGACAATTGATATGACATTTGTGTGACATCAAAGACAACACATAATCATTCCAACAATCTCCTTCAGACAATTGTATCTAGCAATTCTACCATCAAGTAGTTTTTGTGCCTAAGATAAGGAAAAGTCAAGATTTTGAGGCGGTAATAGATTCTTGTTTGTGTTGACTTCTCCCTCACTATTTTTGAAACTATTGGGAATGTGAAGCCCAATGGTCACATGACCTTTCGCATTCCCTCCTTTTTCATCTTGTAGCTGAACATGATTGTATATATACATGTGCATAACCATGTAATGTATATTGGTAAATGATAAATGAATTCCCTACTGAAAGTGAATGTAGCCATTGTTGGTGAACAACTATAAATATTTGTGTCATGTGTCTTTGATTAGTGTGTGTTTTATTTATCTTTTATTTTAGTTATTTTTATTATGTTTCTCTACTCATTTTAAATCAACAATTGGTATCAGAGCCATTTTGGCTTGAGCAGAGATGGATGAAGAAGATGATGACACTGATTTTGTTATTGACAAATTTCTTGAGAATCTGCATCTGGCTGAAGAGAAGGATGTTGAAGCAAGTGACGAAGAAGTTGAGGAAGTTGTGAGGTTGAAGGAAGAGAACTTTATACTCACAGACCAACTGATTTGTATGGATAAGAAGTTGGAGGTTCTATGTCATATAATGAATGTTGAAAAAGAAAACTTTGAGAAAGAGTGGGAGTTATTTGAACAGACCCTATTTCAAGAAGAGGAAAATGATGGGAAGGGCCATCAGATCTTGACAGAGGACTCTTTCTTCACAAAAATATGTCTTGTTGACAGAGAATTTTTCCCTTCGTGGAAAGAAACCACAAGAGGATTTAGGGTGCCTAGCAACTAGAGATTTCAGGAGCACAAGGATTACAGAGCTCAAGGAGGCCGGAGAGAGCCCTTGGCTCAAGGTTGTGCGTAATCTAGAAGCCTTTGGAAAATCTGAGAATGAGGTTTTTGATGATTTATTATTGGAGATTACAGAAGTGGAAGCAGAGTGGAATGCATTAACTACAGGCTTCACTCCCACATTTTCAAACCTCAAAGTTGGGTTTCGTAGTGGTGGTGTCATAAGAGGGATTGATGGGGCTTCCAATGAGTACTAGTTTGAGGATGTAGCACCTCAGATAGTAGATGATTGGACATGAAAGAAGGTGTCATTTGTAGAGTCTGTTAATATTATCTATTATGAGTTTGACAGAGGTGCAAAAGATGTTGTGGCTAGCTTGCCTGGAGAGAAAAGGGCATTGCTCTTTGGTAGTTTTGACAACACTACTAGAAACAACCAAGTTATATAGAATAACAAGTATAATAGTGGTGATTTGTTTATTCATGAGTCTCCTCTGCCCATGATCTTCCCAAGGTCGAGTGATAGTGTGTAGAATGGGTGCTCAGAATTTGGAGTTTCACCCAATAAGATGGAGGGAGATGTGACCCCAAAATTGGGGATTTTAAACAACAACTCTGGTTTGGATTTTCAAGTGCAACGTAGGATTGAGGGGTAGAGAACAACATCGAGAGCTTTCTCTGTGATTGATGGGTCTACAAAAAATAAGGACGAGGACCATAAATCATGCTCTATGATTACATTCTCAAAGGAGAGCCTGCAGTCTAGTGTTCTGGAGGTGGTTGAGAAAGATAAAAGCTTTATTAAGGATGATTTTATTGGAAGGATTAGCTTTGATTTGAATGAAGTTCACACAAGGGTGCCACCTAATAGTCCCCTGGCACCTCAGTGGTATAGATTGGAGGACAAAAATGGAGAATTGAAAGTGAAAGGTGAGTTGATGTTGTCTGTGTGGTTGGGTACATAGGCAAATGAAGCGTTCTAGCCTGGGCATGACTTAGCATCCAACGATGTGGATATTCTGCCTCACTATCATAGAAAAAATGGTTCTCCTTTGCGCATAGGACAAAGCTCACATCACAGCAAGCTAGGAAATTTTAATACATAGAAGCAGGGACTTTCGTATTCTCCTTTGCATGGCCTTGCGGATACTATTTTTAATGTAGATAACCAATCTCCATCTCCTCCATTGTGTGGTGGTCTCAATCACACACAAATTTCTCAAGCATAGGCAGTAGATGATACGGTTTTGGGAACATGTCTCACTGGTAATCATTTAGTGAGAATGAAGACACATTCAAATGTGTAGTTAGGGAATCTCAATAACACTAGACAAACCTTTCTGGTGGATGTTGTGGTCGAGGGAAAGGTCCCGTTAGTATACCAGAGCTCAAACGTAAGTTCCACTGGTAGGAGTCTGATGAATATGTGTCTCACTGAGACTCTGGATCTGAAGACTATGGTGGGTAAGATCATGGTCTATGATGGAGGGATTACAACCTAGGTAGAAAAAGAATCCATTTTGAAAGCTGGTGGTGGAGTGGGAATGATCCTGGCAAACATAGAGGCAAATGGTGAAGATCTTGTAGGAGACTGTCACATGTTACCTACGCAGGTGTCTTCCCTGGTTGTTCATAACTAGTATGGAGATAGCTGTAATTTTCTCCATGATGATCAGGGGAGGACTAGAGAGAGCATGGCCATTAGACTAGGACAAGTAGATTTTAATGATGGTTGTATAGCATGGAAGATGCTAGATTATAGGCAGGAAAGCAATAGTAACCACTCCAATGATGGAGAGCTACCCCTGAAGAAAATAAAAAGTGGGTCTTTGATGGCCTTCACACTGCCTCAGCAAGGCAATGAAGACCACAAGCATCACCAGCTACAAAACCAGCCCTTGCCTAATGGTAATTGTGTCACTCATGATGTTGTAACTAACATAATGATGGCAGAATATATAGACACTGTCAGTCCTCAACATGTAGCCAGAGCTGAGGTAGAGAATGTTAACATAGTAGGTATGTGAACTATAATTTCCCACGTAAATAATAGTGCCAGTATGGCAGAGGTTGCAGAGGTTAGAAATGGTAAAGTTCCAAGTATGGACTGCAAAAGCATATATGACTATCATGATTTAGTAAAGGCATTACATATAGTCTGCAATGATTTGGTGCATTTAGTGAAGATGTTACATATAGTCCGTAATGAATTGGAGTGTTTGGTAAAGGTGTTATTCTATGTGGAGCAGCTCCACATGGCTTTAACGATGGATATCATTTTGATAGACCTTTACTTTGGGATTTCTGATCTTCTCTACAATGAAACAAATCCTTTGGTGTCTAAGGATTGTGATCCAGTTGTTTATCCTTTGTTAAGGGGGAGCCGAGGAGCAGAATTATTTGGTGAAGAAATGTTTTTTGTTCCAAAATATAAATTAATGGATGGGAATGTTGTGGGTAAATTATTAGGAGATGAGTTTTTTGACTCAGGTCTTTTTTGGCAAAGACTAATTCATAGTGTCCGTGAGCAAAGTCTAGCAATTTTCAAGTCTTTGACAGGCATGGTTATAATATAAATGTAGAAGTGGAAATATAGGGGATTCACAGTGCATGGCTATGCCAGTTGGACTTCAAGGGGGGGATTGTTGGGAATGTGAAGCCCAACGGTCACATGACCTTTTGCATTCCCTCCTTTTTCATCTTGTAGTTGAACAAGATTGTATATATACATGTGCATAGCCATGTAATGTATATTGGTAAATGATAAAGGAATTCCCTGCTAAAAGTGGATGTAGCCATTGTTGGTGAACCACTATAAATATTTGTGTCATGTGTCTTTGATTAGTGTGTGTTTTATTTATGTTTTAGTTTAGTTATTTTTATTATGTTTCTCTGCTCATTTTAAATCAATAGAAACACACTTCGATAAGTGTGGTAGTGGAATTTGGAGAGAGTACATAATTATATCCTTAGCACACATTTTGCAACCGACCCTCAGATGCACCCAAGAAAACATGTGAGTGGGATTTGGAGTGAGTAATGGATTTTGTCCTCCTTGGTCATTCCATGACCGACATGTTTATGTGCTTGGTTGGAAAGTGGGGTAGGATTCAGAGTGAGTGAAGGATTTCATTCTTCTGTTGATCCTCCTTAAGAGCTACCAAAACCAAAAGTGCCAAGTCTGATGAGAGAGAAAGGGGTCCCATTTGATGGCGGTGTTGTGATTTTTTCACAATAGGGCCTCTTGTCATTTCCTAGTTACATTCAAATACACAATGAACCTTTCTAAAGACACTTGAAACTAGGTCCTCTCCTATGTTTGTCTCATCCATGTGTAGCCATGGGAAAGCTCCCATTTTCCTAGCTCCACTACTCCATAATTTAATAAGTTTTGAAATATATTCCTATGAATCTTGATGATAGTTGTAACCTAAAAAGACATATCATGCATAATGATTCTCTTTTGAGACTCAATAAGAGCTTTTCATTTACCGTTAAAATGATTATCATTCCTACACTTCTAATTTATCTAAAGAATTTGTACTAAAGGACAAGATAAGAACATGTTTGCACATTCTGTAAGCCTTAGAACTTGATTAGAGACCAAGTCAAAAATACTAATATTACCATTGATATTCAGACCACACGTATTCCATATTTGAACAAAAAAAAGACATTCAAAAAGTATATTCTTCAAAGTTTCTAGAACATTGCACAAGGGACAAATATTCAGCTCACTATTATACTACTTGAGCTACTTGAGAGGGATCTTATGAAGGATGAGCCTCCATAAGAAACATTTTTCCTTTGGATCTGATATCCTGCACTGAATGGATTCCAAAAAGTTATTCCACTAGGAGGGGTCTTGATTTCCCGGGCAAGAAGAGACATTTAATATAACCTCACAATTTTCTCGAGCAAGAAGAGACATGTAATACAACCTCCTCATAGTTTTTAAAGAGGGAGCATATATATTTTTCCTTTAAATTCATAATCTCTGAGCCATAAGGCCATTTTCATTGGAGATACAAAATTTGGGAAGGTTCAATACTTTACATGCCTCAGACAACATGGAATAAGTTCTCCATTGAGAAGGGGGACTATCAGATTTTTTATTGACATCTTTGCAACAAATAAGCTTCCCATCACTAAAAACATCTTTTTTGGTTTTATTGCCTTTTGCTACCCAGGCTTTGGTTGAACACCCTTGAATCTAGGATAGTGGTCTGTCCTTGTGCCTAAGGTTCCAGAACATGGAATTTTCTCCAAAAAAATTTATTATTATGAGAGTTTATTTTATCTAGAGATAAGACCATGTTCACATGATCCCATCCCTTCCAAATATCTTTGAATACTTTAGACCCTTGTACCTTAATTTGAACAAACCTAGTTATGATGTCTACCAAGTGAAGCCCCTTCTAAGATGGGCCGTTGATTGGATAAGTTGTTGAAATTTTATTTATAACTAGTACCTTCCAGGGCTCTTGTCCATGAAGAGCCTTAATAATCTATTTGGAGGCCAGTGAAATCCCTTGGACCCTGAGATTTTTGAGCCCCATTGCCCCTCCTATTTACTCATTGACCACCACTTCCATCTAATTGCACACTACTTTTTCTTATCTCCCCCGTCTGACCAAAGATGTTTATGTAGAGTTTTTTGAATAGATTTAAACTAATATTGAGAAAACAACCATGACGATGCATAGAATATGTTGTAGGATGGGAGAATTTTTTGACAAACATGTATCCTCCTAGCAAGAGATAGAAAATTGTTATTCTATTTGTTCAATTTTTTGCCAATCCTACACCTAACCCATTTATTCATACTTTTTAGGTCAGGAAAGATAGAAAATGGAATCCCCAAATATCTCACTTGGTGGTTTCCTCTCCTTCCCCATGCTATTTGATACATGGAAAACTAATTTGGAGGAAATCCCTTCCATGCCAAAATGATGGACTTTGGTAATGATATCTTACTCCTAGAGGCTTTGCAAAAGACATCAAGTTTTCCCATAAGCATCACTATGTTGTTTTAGAACATTAAACCATGATTATTATGTCATAAAAAAATTAGATATTCGATAGTTCATCCCCATTGGGGAGATTAATTCATTTTACCTGAGTTGAGATGGATTTATCCCTTAAGAGGTAAAAAGGAACATAAGTTTCAATTACAAATAGGGAAGGTGCAAGTGGACACCCATTTCTTATATACCTTCAAATAATTTTCCCTTCTGACCTATATCAATTGATCTATAAACTAGCATTAGCAACAACCATGAGAAAATTAATCATACTATAAATCTATACTACAAGATAATATTCTTCATCAATGTAGAAATCCCAACAAAGATGCATTCGCTACCATAAACACACATATTTATAATACTAAAAAATTTTCATCCATTGACTTCAAAATATATTCAATAGTATATCCAAAACACCTATCTATCTACTAAAATTAACTAGTCTAAAATTGTTCTATTCTAATCAAAATTTTGTCCCCCTTCATAGAGTATCTCCCCTGGCTATATATAGCCAGCATTTTTTAAGGTATAACAAATTAAAACTATGAAATTTCCCAAGAATTTTGGCATAAAATAGTTCCAGAACTAAAACATGATAAAACCAAATGACAAATAGGGGAACCAAAAATATGACAGGAATATCATAGCATGATCAAGAAGTGGCAGAGGAGTTGGAACCCATAGGTTGGTCTTGCGGTATACTAGAGGCTTGATAATTCGTCCATTCCATGTGCACCAATGAGAAACTATCAATAGTCATATGATACAAGAAGGTGATGTGAATGATGCTTTACTTCCACAACTTCCTCTCCTTGCACACCTGCAATATCTTTTGTTTATGAGATTCCAAGTGATTGACGTAAACTACCAACATAGCCTCAATGATAGCCATCTCCATAAAATTAGAAGCAGTTAGGGTTTTTTTATCTCTGATCTTTGTGACTTCTTTTTCAAATTCTTGAGTCATCTCTTCTTCTCCTTTAATAGTCTAATCATCTTCTTTCATGAGAGTAATGTTTAGTCATCTCAAATATTTATGCATAACATTAGTCAATTCCTTTAGTTCCTTCAATAGATTAGTTAACCCTTCATATCCTGAGTGTAATAATTGTATTTCTCCACTCAATGCTCTTCATGGCTATGTACAAGACATCATCATCTAGGCCTGGCATGGGCCTTTCAGCAAGAAATTTGGGTTAATCCATACTTCTCAATCTCATACATTTGGTTTATTATGATAGCCCATTTCTTTTTCTCCTTCTCCTATCCAACCATGTCTGTCTGCATATCATAAATCACTACAGTGACCATTCCATGAGTTTGAATTAGTTACAAGATATAATTACCCCATTGTTGTATGATGCCCAGAATGCATTTACCAAAAATATTATCTAGGAGCTTATTCCTCTAAATTTTCTCAAGTGTCTTTTAATTTTTAAGTGATTCAGAATTGAATGACTGGGCTGAGGCATTTGGGCTAATGGCATGGCGCTAGGTTCTTGAATCTCCTATATGAATTCAACCAATTGTTTGATTTTGGCCTTGAACTCCTTTTTATCTTTCTCATCCTTGAAGGTCCTATTGATCATATTTATTGTGGAAGACTCCATTTGCCTTACATTTTCTGCCCTTGTAGCAACTCCAAGATCAATCTTCTTGAAATTGTAGTCATCAACTGTGATATCCTTTTTATCTTTGTCACTTTTTGGGAATACACACTCATCTACCCAATGCCCTGTTACTTAATCAACATCAATCCTTGACTTTGTTTTATCTCTTTTCGGCTTCACCATACTCCCTAATAACTTACTGACCATGTCATTTGTTGGTAGAGTGATCGGTAGGACATTCATTTTTTAGTTGATGGATGATTCTAGCCAACTAAGAGTGGGAGGCAGAGTCAATAGAGGGGTAGTCATCATAGGTGTGGAATATCTAGTATCCAGCTGATCACTTTTCTTCCCTCCATCATCCTTTTGGGGTGTATTTTGAGCACTCTTGTCTAACAGTGGATTTTCCATCTCTTCTAGATCAATCGTTTCCTCTTCCTTATCTACTTTGGCATCCTGCTTCTTTGGATTTTCTCTTATAACTCGATTAGATAGGGTAGGAAAGGGAAATCTCTATTCCTAGTTTTGGCTTTGGAAACTTTCTTATTTTTGGTTTCAGAAGAGCCAGTAACAGGAACATCAACATTAGAAAGAGAAATAGTATTTTTAACAAGAGGAATCTTGGCAGATCCTCGTTTGTTAGGTCTTTTCTTAATAGGGGGTCTTTTACTTGCAATCCATTTCTTAGTTCTTTTGATGACACTAATTGTTTTGATATGAATACTATCTATTTCTCTTATATCCCAATATATTTTAGGAAGATGTTGTCCCTTGATTCTTGATTTTTTTTTTAATTAACTACATCCTTGATTTCTTCTTCTTATACCTCCAAGATGTCCATTTCAATCTGGAAAGTGATAATTTGGTTAAGATTAAATATTGACCAAGAATTCCTCATTACTTCACAGTCATCTATGCAATTCTCTCAAAAATCCTCCATTTGAGTGACGCAAGGTAGGTCGGGAAGAGGGGCCAAAGGAACACCCTAATCCAAATCTACCTTGCAGAGATCACACATGGAAGAAATAACACACAAAGTGAGAGAGAGAGAGAGAGAATGAAGATTAGATCCTTATATTTCATCTAATTAATTCATGCATGTCAGGCTGTAAGGCCTTCCTGGTTAGGGCCTGATATTACAATTCAATTACAATAGTCCTCCAACATGCGAGGATTCAGAAACTATCTTCAATCTTATAACTACTAACTACTACCTTAGAAAACTACTTCCTAAACTACAACCAATGAATACATTATATACAAGAGGCTACCGAAATAAGTTGACCTTTAGATCCATCATTATTGGAAGGGACAACCATATCTAGGTTGACACACTTCCCAATGATAGATACTAAAATTAAATCTACGACCATATTTAAATGCACAAGATGGCCTCGAGAGGAAACCAAAAGAAACAACTGAGTAAGCAAGGATGACCCAGTGCTAGGAAAGGATAACTGAGTGCCAAGAAATGATAGACCAACTTGGTTAAAGAAGGAAACTGAGAAACTATCGAGCCAACTCAGTCAAAGAAGGAACTAAGCAACACCAAAAAATCAAACTTGTTTTTGGTGACATAGGATTTCCAAGGACTCGAGATGTTCCTGCATCAGACACCTAGGGTTATTTTAAATTACTCTCTGAATCATGCAACACGTACAACCTGAGATGAATACAAATCATATTGTGAAATCCACTGATGAACTACAACTGATTGAATATCTAAATGAACTAAAGAAATAGTGATTAGAGATCATTGAGTACTGAAATGATATGTAAGATGATTAAATCTATCAATATGTTGTCATTGATGTCAACTAGTATTGACAGTACTTATCATGTTAGTTACAAACATCTAAACATCTGCTTGAGGAAGAAAAGATGAAGAACTGAGATATGTATTGTAGATCTCTATAGTTTTGTTGACTATTAGTGACTTACACAAGTAGTCATTATCTAGGCAATGATGGTCAGTCATCACTGCGACCAAGTCATCATGTATAGGCTGAGTCATGTAATGCATACTTACCGAGCAGTAGTACTACCAAGTAAAACAATGGTCACTATGTATTTTTGTATTAGCCAAGTTAATTTTTTGTCAAGTTATGTAAGTAATGAATACTGAGTGACATAGATATCAGCAAATGCTGAGTACAGTGAGTACCAAGTACCACGGACATCAATTGTCGAGTTAGCCAAAATTGACATATGAGTTTGTTATGGCACAGTGATCGAGGTAAAAAAATTTGGCTGGCATTCATGTTTTATATTTTGTTTGTTGAGGAAATCATGGAGGTGATTACGCACCTATTTTGCAATCATTAATCCCTATGCAACACTTAGAGCCAATAAAAAATTAGTAAAGCTTAAGCAGCAAAAAGAGTAAATCTAGATCGTAGATCTTGAATCTTGAAGAAGTTTAGTTATCTATATAAGGAGAAGATCTGAGCCCTAATGTGTGCGTGAGAGGATGCTAAGGGAATGAAGGAATGAGTGGAGAGTACATTCAAATCAGTGAAGCATTCAGATAGAGTTCAGTGACCAATTTAATAAGTGAAGGACATAACCGAGATAAACTTGATAGATGAGATCAAAACAATACTATAAGGACATAACCGAGTGGTTTTAATAGACCTGTTGTAATCTCTTAACCAAGTGCTTACTTTATTGTAAGTTTTAAATCCTTTAGAAAGGTAGACTGTATACGTCTTTTAGCTCTTAACAAGGCAGACCCCTCATAGGGTAGATCATATTTTGATCAAATTTGTATCCCTAATAGGAAAACTTTATACTGTAGTAGTGAAGATTTGTGGGTGTCATCCCCACCTCAATTTTACCTTTCAAGGGTTTCTGGGAAACCAAAATTATTGTGTTATGAGTACTTTCTTGAATGATGCTTAGTATATTAGTTACTTTGTTTTGATGAAGTTTTGTTGATGCCATGCAAAAGTTTTATGCAATGTTAAAATGGATTATAAGGTTATATCTGATTCACCCCCTCCCCCTCTCAGTATCACATTTCCTAACTAAATTTCCAACAATTGGTATCAGAGCATCAAGGTTTCTCATATAAAGTCTAACCACTTGAAGAAAAAGATCTTGAGATGGAATTTTATAAGCTGGGAAAGGTTATAGAGAATCAGAAGATTTATGTACAACTAGCATTATGACAATTGGAAGTAGCCAGAGGTGAACTGAAGAAATCCTTAAGCAAGAGGAGAGAAATTTCTATTTAGAAAAATGATTCACAATGTCAAGAAGAAGACACCACTGTGTGTGTGTGTGAAAATTGTACCTGATCTATAGACACAACACTTCAGTAAAACATTAGAGGTTAGCAAAAATTGAAATCGTGCAATGAATTGAAAGCTAATCTAACCAAGCGATTTACTACCTTCTAGTAGGTGTGAGATTGATGTTCTCAGATTGTTATCGAGATTAGTGACCTAGACGACACCTAAATGAAGGATTTGAATGCAAAAGATGGATATGAAATATGAATGCAATTAAGCTTTTTTTTTTGGATTTTCTATGCAATAAGAATGATAAAAACTTGATATGAAATCTAATCTATATATGAAATTGATCTGCTAAAATGATCTAACAATGATATGAAAAAGAATCTAAATGAATGTAAAAAAAACAAATTGATCTCACAATAGCCTTGATTCGCAATAAGCTTTGAT
The DNA here is from genome assembly GCA_027943335.1 of Chamaecyparis obtusa. Classification (NCBI taxonomy): domain Eukaryota; kingdom Viridiplantae; phylum Streptophyta; class Pinopsida; order Cupressales; family Cupressaceae; genus Chamaecyparis; species Chamaecyparis obtusa. The sequence goes on from BSBK01007125.1 coordinate 508,604, forward strand.
TCTCCAAATTCCAATTCTCCAAAGTGATTGTGCAAAAACATGAGATTTGAGAGATGAATTATGAAGAGCTGAGCCTTGTTTTTATAGAAATCCAGGGCTTTGGAGGTGCATGGAAGAAAGCCATAAATCACTCAGATTAACTCAGCTTGATTTTTGAGTTATCTGATAATAAAGATAATTTAATTCACAAAAACATGCAAATCATGCAAAAATAGCTTTTTAACTCAAATTAGAGTTTAGATCAGCTTTTTGAACTCCAAAAGGATGTTGAGTTCTAAAAAGTCAACACTTTGCATTGATTTTCTAATTTGGAGTTTAACTGTTTCTTTTGAATGTGCATAATAATTATGAATTAATTAAGTAAATAAAGTGATTTATGCTCAACTTAACTAATTTTTGAAAATAAATAATTGATTTATGGGTTAATCAATTATTTAATCAAACTTTTATTAAAAACTATATTATTCAATAATGACAACTTGCTTTAATTAATTAAATAAGAATTTAATCAATTATTCATAGGATATTGGATTTATTGTCAAAATTAAATAATACAATTAATAATAGATAGAATTAAATTTAATTAAATAATTAAGTGGCAAATATTAAATCTAATTAATTAAATATGAAAATATTGAATTAATCAAACTTAGGATAAATGTGATTTATCGCCAAATAATCATTAAATTAAAGATAATTAAGATAATTAGGAATATTGCTAAGAATATTCCCCGATGCAGAATTTAAGATAATCAATTATGATTCAGTGATGTTTAGATGTGCCTTAGATTAGGACTTCGATGTTGATTTCATTCGATTTGTAGATGTAGGAGGTTAATGAACTTATAGCCCATTTTTGGGGTATTACATTTTGCCCCTCTTTGAATTACTATGCGAAGCACAGTGATTCAAAGATAGTCTGTGTTTGATAGAGATATGAAACAGATTCGAAATTGATATTGATATGAGATAGAAACTGATTGAAAGATTTGATATGAAGATAACAGGTCTTGAATGATGAAAGATAATGTTCATTGTAGCAACGATGAACTGAGTATTGCGAAAGAGTGTCAAAATGCTTGATTCTGAACCTTTGGATTGCAAAGAAGTGAGTGCCCAGTTCTAGACTCGATTGTCTTAGTAGAACTAGTAGGTATCACATCTGAATCCTTCAGTTGCCGAAGAACCAAGGAAAGAACACTATGATCTGATGGTTCCAAAAACTGATACAGTTTACAAGATTAGGAGAATACCAAATTGATATGGATCTTGATGAATCTGATATGCCCCAAGTGATGATAGATTTGCCTTGAGCGATGAGGTCTTTTTTGATGAATCAGTAACTAGACATGGTTGTTGTTTTGATTACTAAGGAAAGATTGATAGAATTTGATTTATAGACTTTGAATGATGTGCAATACCATGCCCCCTTCAGGATTAAAATTGAAATCTGACAAGAAAAGTCAGCGTTGAGAGTTTAGAAGCATGTTAATTGATTGGAGAAGTGGTTAAACACATTTGGGAATGCATTCTGCATCGTTTGGAGGTCCTGGAGACCAAGTAGACTAGGTTTGACCATGAGTTGACCATGGTTGAAATTTCAATAGTTTGATGGAAGATAACAGTTAAGTTGAAAAATGGATTTCTACTATGATTGAAGGTTGATTATGCAATTAGTTAATAATATGAATGATTTTAGATTTTGATTTTGATCCTGAAAAAAAAAAAAAGATTCTACTTGTTGTTTCATTGGAGGAACCTTTGTGTGAGATTCAACTCTCATTGGATATGAAAAATTGATTTGAAGAATCATTTAAACATTAAAGTTCATTTAGCCATTGTGAGATCATGCAACATGCAAAATACAAAGAGACATGCAAAATGAAATGCAACCTAAGACCTAGGACGTACTCACTGATCATGTGTCGATTTGTTATCATCATTGAACTTTTAGGTAACTAGATAAATCAATAGAATGCCCACTAGCTATGAAACCATAGACATATGAATATCGATTTGTATGTACAAGAATCAATACAACACCCACTGGTCAACAACCATGGATATATGAATATTGATTTTATTTTTAGAATGTTGGATTAGATATAAGCACCAAGGCATAAACACCAGGATGACCTGAATATCATGTCCATTTTGATATAGCAATTTGTATAAGCATCAAAACATAAACATCGTGATGACCTGAATACGCCTTGCATTGCAAACACATCAAATAGTTAAGAGATCATTCTAAATCCAATGTGAATTACCCGTAGTGACCCTTTATCATTCACATCTTTAGGCAAGATCACATTTTACAGTAGGAGAAAGAACTCACTCGAAAAGACAATAGTTAGATCAAACTTCCTTGAATTTTCCATGTATCAATGGTCGAGGTATGCATGACCATCCAATTCGAGATAGAGGCTCTTATAGTCGGACACCATTTCAATCTAGAATTTCCAAAGTTGTTAGATTTTCACATACAAGCAGAAGACAAAGAAAAGATTATGCCCCTATTCATCACTCTCTCAATCCTGTAAAGGACATCATCAAAGGGCTCAAAGGGACACAATATGCAAAAATATCAATGTAAATCAGTAAGCATACAAGGAGATAAAAGCATGTAAAATGCATAGATTGTTTTCAATTTGATGTTTGATTGCATTGTTGTAGATGTAAAATCCTTTCTGGAGACAAGACTAACTGACTGACTCACATGAAGCTTCAAAATGACTCTGACTAGATATGATACGTCTAAGATACACCAGAGATCATAGGATATGACATTGATTGCCCCCAAGTTTGAACATTGATAGGATACAGACACTTGAGCTGATTGGTGTACAAACTGACTTATTGAAAAGTGGAAATGCAAAAACAAACTGGGAGATATGTACAAACTAAAGCAAGACTAAAAGTTGGGAAAGACCAAGATTGCACTGATAGATGGAGCATTATGAAACAAGTGGTGCCCGTTTGCTGAGTTTTCACCATCTTAGCAAAGATTCTATTTTTTCTACCAAGGCGCCTATTTCCAGGTTTTCACCAAAGCAACTTTTTTTTTTTTTGGTACTTTTGATATTTTTTTATTTTTTTGTGAATCATCAAGGTGCCTATTGCTAGGTTTTCACCAAGATGTTCATTTTTTCAGGACATTTTACCATAGACTGAATGCCTTAGGCATAGAATTTCTTCAGATGGAGAATGTTGATTGGTTCTCAGAGTTGTTCTCCTTTAGTTGTTGAGAATTGATAGGCACCAGAGCCAAAAGTAGTAGTGATTACAAAGGGACCTAGCCAATTGGGTTTGAACTTCCCCTTGCGTTCTTGACGTGATTGATTTTTAGGATTCTCTCTCAAAACTAGATTGCCAACCTGAAATTATCTGTGTCTGACTTTCTTGTTGTAGCCTCTAGACATTCTCTTCTGATATACTCTGAGATGATCATATGCTGCTTGTCTGCACTCATCTAGTAGTTCAAGTTCTTGCAACCTAGACACTCTGTAGTCATCATCAAGTACTAGACCATGCATTCTGATTCTTAGTGATGGGATTTTGACCTTAATAGGTAGTACCACTTCAGACCCATAAACTAAAGTGAAAGGTGTAGCCCCAGTAGGTGTTCTGATACTTGTTTTGTTACTTGTTCTGATATTTGTTTTGATACTTGTTCTGATACTTGTTCTGATACTAGTTCTGATACTTGTTCTGATACTAGTTGTGATACTTGTTCTGATACTTGGTATACTTGATAGCATCTTTTTCCATCACAAACTCCCAAGCAAGATCATATTGTACAGTCCCAATGTCTAGCAAGATGGAGAACAAGAGGGATTGGCAAGCTGGTGGAAGAGATGGAAGACAAGAAAATGAAGGAGAATGAAAGGAAGAAATCCTCAAGGGAAAACTCCTCAAGAATACCCAAGCTAGGGAAATATTATCATGTAAAAGCACTTGGACAAGCAATGAAAGGCTAGCATAGCAGAAGTCACAAAAGCGTAATGCAAAAGAAGGAAAGGATGTAGTCCAAAGGAATAAACATGTCAAGAGGTTTCAAAGCATCGTGTTCCACTCTTTTTTTGTTATTAGATCAAGACCAAAGGGGAAAAGGATGGTGAAAGGCTAGAATGAATGGAGGAAAATGGACATGAAGGCTAAATAGGAAGGGAATGAAAGCAAGAGCATCATAAGATAGCTCACAAGATAGCCAAATGTTCGTGTATAGGTCAACCTTGTCAAGATCAAAGAGAGAAGATGGAATGGATGAAATATGTAGAAGAACTATGCATGATGCCTGATTGCCAAGTTTTCATCATGGTACTTATCCAAGGCACCACAAGGGAGTGGTTTTCACCATAGGATGAATTTATTTCTCTTTAATTTTGCTACCAAGGTGCCTGTTTCCAAGTTTTCACCAAGGTACATTTTCAATTTTTAAATTTTTCTTTTATTTTGGAGGAAGGCAAGCTTTTTAGATAATGCTCCTTGAAAGGATAAACCATGATATGCCAAGGATTCAAAATGATATTCTTAAAGATGCTAATAGGGAAAGGGAGATGGAAGAGAAAAATGGAGGATAAGGTTTTATGTAAAGTGGGTGGGGTTGGAAGATAGGAGGAATAGGCAAGTGAGGAAAAATGATAGGAGGTAGAAGGATAATGAATGGAAGGACTGTGAAAGGGTAGATGGAAAGGAAGGCAAGATCAACATCAACACATGCCTTGAAGGGTGGCGAGAGGATAGAGGAAATGTGAATGAAGAAATACATGAAGGAATATGGTGAATGGATAGTAGAGGTTGTGGTTTAGGCGCATGGAATGGAAGAATATTTTTAGAGGGAGATGAAGTGGAAGCCTTTGGAAGCTTGAATGTCAACTTAACTTTTTGTTCAACACCAGACTCTTTCAAGAGAGACTTTGGAATCCATATAGTCGTAGGCTTTTTATTTCCTTTTGATGATCTAGAGAGAATATCTTCAATGATGGATTTTGGAACCCATACTTGTCTTGTAGTTTTTTTTTTAGATATCTCTTTGGACTTTATGCTTCCATGTCTATTAGAGGAGACATGGTGATCTTCTTTTTTTGATGGATTCTTGTATTGCTTCTTTTTATTTTATTGAACATTCAAGTTACTTCCAAAGGACTTGAGACTTGTGGAAGAAAGAGGATATAACTAGTTTAGATGGGTGGGTGGATGAAAAGTATTCAAGGGTGTGCATCTATATTGATCTTGAGGAAAGATAGGAGATGGAAGGACGTAGGGACCCAAGATGGATGGAAAATTAGGAGAGTTAGGAGGGGAAAGTGAAGGGACATAAGGACCTAAGATGGAAGGAAGAAATGAAGCCCTTTGTAATGGTGGAAGAGGCCCCAGGATGGAAGTGGAAGATACAAAAGGATAATCAATAAGTTTATCAGCATCTATATGACAACCAAGGATATCAGCATCTTTAGAGGGAGCATTAGAATTTTTAATAGAATCATGGACATCTTGAATATGAGCACCTTCTTTGATAGGATTGTTCAAAGCTTGCAAAGACTTAGGAAGAGTAGAAAGTGGAAATGAACATGGAGTGGTAGAATAAGAAGATGGAATACTTTGATCTTGACAAGGATCTTTGGATAGCATAAGCTCATAATTTTTCTCTTGATTTTCAATAGGCTTAACATTGGAAAGAACAACACCATTTTTACCAACCTTAATGGAAGTATCATCTTTGGAAAGTGAAAGTGTAGTAAGGTTATTTTGATTGTCAATAAGCTCAACAGTGTAAGTAGTAGCTTGATCTTGCTTAGGAGAAGACTTAAGACATGGTGGAATGCATGAAAAAGGATGTGCAAGATCAAAAGAACCCTAAAGTGGATAAGAGACATCATGAAAAGGATTGGATGACATGGAGGTTTCTTGATCTTGATCTTTCTTTATGTTCTTTTCTTCATCATTTTTAGAGTCCTCTTGACATGGAGGCACTTCTAAGGACAAGGAAGCATGTTGGGTTTGTATGGATGACTTTGGAAGAGATGGTGGAGGACTAGCTGAAGTAGGGATTATAGCATATGAAGGCTTAGGCTCTTTAGGTTTATCATTATTGAAAGTATTTGTAGCCAAGTGAAGGTTAGCTCGAGTTTCATTAAGAGGTAGCCCTGGAGGATAACTATAGGGAACCGTATGAAAAGTATCAGGGCTTGTGTCAAATGAAGGTTGTGTGAAAGATTTGAAAGACTCAAAAGTTTTAGGAAATGTACAGGTATTGGAGGAAGTAGGGGATGGAAGGGAACCATCACCAGACAAAGGTTCAGCATTAACATGATCTTGCTTGAGAAGATAATCTTTATTTTCAGCAGGAGATTCCTTAGGAGAAGGATTTTTATAATATTGATGCTTCAAGCTAGCACGATGCATTTTATAGTCCTCAGTAGTGGTAGATGGATCATAATCAAGGTATTGTCCACAAAAGCCATCAAAATCTCTTTCAAAATTAGAATCATATGGATCACCATCATGATCTATCCAATGTGATGGCCCATTTCCAGTAAGCAGGAACACACGATGAGGAGGACTCTTAGGAACAAAGGTGTCATAGGTATCATTATATTGTCCATCATCATAGTCATCATAGTCTCCAAACATGGATGTGTCACTCTCCATGGAAGAGGTATCATAAGGATTGTCACATTGCTCATATTCTGTCTGGGGGCATGGTGACATGTACAAGTGCTTATCAAATGGAAAAGAGTATAGAGATTCTATGGAGAACTCTTTAGGTTCCTTTTCTTTCTTAAGATTGTTAAGTTCAACTTGCATATCTTGCGGCTACTTCATCATGGCCCTCATCAGAGTTTCTTGCTCATGTGTACTGATTCTTTGAGACATGTGTACTAATTCTCAATGGCTACTACTCTATTCTTGACATAGTGACTTGTATGACAGATTCTGGAACTAGGCTGAAAAAGCTGGGTATCTGGCAATTCTGACAACTTTTTGACACTTTTTCTAAATTTTCCCAAATGGCACTCTACAGACTCGTATGATAGTGGGTAGGAAATGAAAAAATAGTTGAAAAACTTGCACGATAATTGCAAGCAAGATTTTGACTCTTAAAACTTTCTGGCATCAAAACTCATACAACACTGGGTTGGTTATCATACGATAGTTGGGTATCAATGAAATGATAGTTGGGAATCTCATACAATAGTTGCAAGATTTTGACTTTGAGAATTTGCTGGCATGGAAACTCGTATAACACTAGGTACTCAATCATATGACAGATGGGTTGTAATGAAATGACACTTGGAAAAACTCGTATGAGTTTTGACTTCCTGAAATAATTTGACTCCAGAAAGGACTTTACGTCAATTTTTTACAAAATTTTGAGTTTGCAGATTTAGATTGTTTGCAAATTTCAATGTCCAGATTTGAGGATTGTAACAGATTTGTTCACTTTCAGTAACCAGATAGATAAACAAGCACGCAAAATAGAAAGCACGTGATTTCAAGCATGTCTGAAAACAATGAACAAGGGCAAAAGCAACCTTGTGCATGAACAATCAAGTGACTTATTCATTCTAATCCTCAGAAGTGCTAATTGTGTATGTCCCAAAATATTTTGCAATAACACACATATACCCTATAAAATAAAAATTTGGCCTTGCTAGGGTTCTTAGTAATGGTTTGACTTTGCAACTTTTATGATCCAAAGGGGTGAACTCCAATCCCGGTGCACCAGGGTTTTGACACAATCTAAGAACTTAATCTTCAGGAGCTGCTAGGGAGATCTGACAACCCAACAATAAACCATACCTGTGGAGATTTCTTCCACAAGGACATTTATATAGTGGCTATCACTACCATGATGAAAATGGCTATTACCGCTTGAGGTTCCGTCAACACAATTTTCCCTGTGAAGGGATTGTTTGCTACGGTTAACCCTCTCTAAAGGTGACTCACAATAGTATACCACAAAGGGACTTGGCTCCAGATCCAAGGTTTTTGACACCTCTTCACTTTTAACCCAAACAAAGCAAGTAGATTAATCCCACACACTAAGACAAAGTTTGTCTCACCAAGATCTATGATATCAACCCCACGTGATCTATCAACCTCTTCGGAGAGAGAATGTATCAATCAATAAGGGAAGATGCATGAACCAAGTAGAACATGAGATGCACTAAGTATCCTCCCCACCTACAAGGGATCCCTCATTGAGAAGGGTTTCACTAGGAACCCACGCTCTCAAGATCCACAAATAGTGTTCATGGGGCCTAATTACTATGTGAGTACAGATATATTCCAGAAAGAAAATTTATCCAAAAGTATTCAAAAGCACAAGGTGGTATAGTTAACACTTAAAGAAAATATGAGGTAGAGCACTTGACCCTCACACAAGCTAGAAATGAGTCCACAACTTATAAAACAAGTGAGTTCCAAAAAGCACAAAAGGGTTGCCTGGTGGAACACTTAACACTTCTTTCCTATAGAGCCCTCCCCTTTAATGTGGCACTGATATTGCAATCACGGGGTGAAAATGAGGGGCCAGTGGATTTAGAAAGTTGAATAACCCAAGATAGCAATCTAGATCAATCACAAGTAATCTAAGACTGCCAATAAATACCTAAGGTGTCACAACCTAGTATTCAATTATGCAAATTCATAGAAAAAACATGCAAAGAAACACTCAAGCTAAACACATGTGAGATTTATTTTAAGGCCAAATTGAAATGTTATTAGATGAAGGAGAATACCTAGGATCCTTGCAATGCACTTAGTAGATTTTACCTAATTTTAGCAATTTTTGTTGAGCTTTTCCATGCAAGCAAGTGACGAACTCTCCAACAAGCAAATAAGATATGCAAAATATATTCAACTTATGAAAACCATAGAGTTAGCTCTAAAAATAAATTATTATCAGCAATAATAACCAACAATTAACCCAAATGACAACTCATATCATTCATTGAACCATGTAAAAAAAATAAGTGCATACCCATCAAAAAACTTTATTTTTTTTGCTGCATTTGACCTAGTCAACAAGATCTAATTTTTTTGATATGATTTTGGCCAAAAAAATAGAAATTCATAATAGAGACCCATACTAAAAAATAGAGAGCTTTCCAAAAATGTAAAAATTTTAGAAAAATCTCTTCATTTGTGCCTTAGAGACCCATTTTATCAAAATAGACCAATTTTTATAAATTGACTATTTGAGCTATTATATTGTGTCCAAATTTAAAATACAAAGAATGGACCCCCTATATAATTTAAAGAGCTTTCTAAAAATATAAATTTTTTTGAAAAATATGCTGATTTGCGTCAGATATTAATTTTTTTCAGAATTTCAAAAAAAATTATTAAAAATTTAAAACATCTTAGAAAATTTTTAATTTTTTATTGTAGCTTCTCTGCTATATGTCCAACCTACAAAAAAAAATTTAGAGCAAAACTCCAAGCTGTTTGAGAGATAAAATTAAATCTTTGAAACTTTAGGGCTTTAGCTCCAAAAAAAAAATCAAAACAAGCATCTAATGGTGGGTTGCCCCACGGTGGGCGCCAGAAATATGTGTGTGAAAATTGTACCTAATCTATAGACACAACACTTTAGTAAAACATTAGAGGTTAGAAAAAATCAAAATCATGCAATGAATTGAAAGCTAATCTAACCAAGTGATTTACTGCCTTCTAGTAGGTGCGAGATTGATGTTCTCAGATTGTTATCAAGATTAGTGACCTAGACGACACCTAAATGAAGGATTTGAATGCAAACTATGGATATGGAATATGAATGCAATTAAACTATTTTTTTTGGATTTTCTATGCAATAAGAATGATAAAAACTTGATATGAAATCTAATCTATATGAAATTGATCTACTAAAATGATCTAACAATGATATGAAAAAGAATCTAAATAAATGTAAAGAAAACAAATTGATCTCACAATAGCCTTGATTCGCAATAAGCTTTGATTCTCCAAATTCTAATTCTCCAACTTGATTGTGCAAAAATATGAGATTTGAGAGATGAATTATGAAGAGCTGAGCCTTGTTTTTATAGAAATCTAGGGCTTTGAAGGTGCATGGAAGAAAGCCATAAATCACTCAGATTAACTCAGCTTGATTTTTGAGTTATCTGATAATAAAGATAATTTAATTCACAAAAATATGCAAATCATGCAAAAATAGCTTTTTAACTCAAATTAGAGTTTAGATCAGCTTTTTGAACTCCAAAAGGATGTTGAGTTCTAAAAAGTCAACACTTTGCATTGATTTTCTAATTTGGAGTTTAACTATTTTTTTTAATGTGAATAATAATTATGAATTAATTAAATAAATAAAGTGATTTATGCTCAACTTAACTGATTTTTGAAAATAAATAATTGATTTATGGGTTAATCAATTATTTAATCAAACTTTTATTAAAAACTATATTATTAAATAATGACAACTTGCTTTAATTAATTAAATAAGAATTTAATCAATTATTCATAGGATATTGGATTTATTGTCAAAATTAAATAATACAATTAATAATAGATAGAATTAAATTTAATTAAACAATTAAGTGGCAAATATTAAATCTAATTAATTAAATATGAAAATATTGAATTAATCAAACTTAGGATAAATGTGATTTATCGCCAAATAATCATTAATTAAAGATAATTAAGATAATTAGGAATATTGCTAGGAATATTGCCCAATGCAGAATTTAAGATAATCAATTATGATTCGATGATGTTTAGATGTGCCTTAGATTAGGACTTCGATGTTGATTTCATTCGATTTGTAGATGTAGGAGGTTAATGAACTTATAGCCCATTTTTGGAGTATTACAAACTGGACTATTTGATAATGTGAACTCTACAGAATGTGACAAAGCCATAAAGGAGCTACTAGAGAAAAATACTATAGTAAATCATGACATCATAAATCTAAAGAGAGAACAAGAAATTCAATCTGTCAAACTCTGTGAAGTAGTTGAACAGAAAAAGAAAGCTGAAGAACTAAAGACAATGGTTGAAGAAGATAAAAGAAAAATATCAATGATACTTGATGAGAGGACAAGTGACATGTAAATGTTGACCAAAAATCAACTAGGCATGGTAAATCAACTGCTACTAGTTAATCAAGAGTTGGGCAGGAAAGATATGGAAATGAATAATCTGAGATCTGAAAATGATCAACTAAGAAATGAACTGAGATTTGAAAAGGAAATCAATGAAATGATGAACAAACCAAATGAAGCTGCAAAATACTTTGTAGAGTTGTTAAGGTCACCTAGAAGATCTGGTGATAGATTTGGACTTGGAGTAAATGAGCATTCATCATCCACTGAAGAAGGACAATCATCAAAGAGTGGAGAGCAAAAGAATGCAAAACCTAATAACAACAAGCCCACATGCCATCACTATGGAAAGCCAGGACATAAAGCCAAAATATGTAGAAGAAAACATGGTAAGTCTGATCTTAAACCTAAATTTAATAGGAATTTCTTTAACTGTAAGAAACATGGACATCAAGCAGATGAATGAGGTCTAAGGTCAGTAGTCCACCTACCTCACCAAAATTTCAAGGACACTGTTTCAATTGTCAGAAGTATGGGCATAGAGCATTTTAATGCAGATCTAAACCTAAATGGTCATCAAATGAACAAACTAAGTCACTTGTGAAGAATAACACATACAATTGGGATTGTAAAACTTGGTACAATTTTCATTACTGTGGAAAACATGGACACATTGGAGAAAATTGTTTGAAGAATCATGTCAGAGGAAAATCTAAAATTTGGATGAGTGGAAGCATGGCATGTTACAAGTATAACAAGATGGGTCACCTAAAGAAAGATTGTAGATCACCTATACCGAGCAATTATTGAATTAAGATATCCATGAGAAATTGAGAAATCAAATGAATAAAACATGGAAGAAGAAGGAAGCAGAAAGCACAAGTGAAGCTAGTGCATTTGAGGTCACCCAATCCAATGGATTAGGTGATCACATTTCTTCAAACTAAGAAAAGAAGGTATGTTTGGAACTGAGTCTTGCAATGCTTTATATTACATCAGTTCCTAACATAAGTTGAGCAAAAGTCCATATCTAGATAGATAAAGATGCATTAGGACATATCTGACCAAAGTAGAGCATTTCATTTTTTATGCCGAGCATCAGTGTTTTGACCGAGTTATTAATGTATGCCGAGCACCTATGGTAGCTAAGATGTGATGTACATTGACCTATGTTTGAATGGTTATATTGATCGAGCTTGTGTTAGCCAAGGTTAACATAGGTTTTCTGAGATAGCTGTATTCCACTTAAACATTTGTACAAAGCATTTATGAGGCCCTAATTCAACTCTTTGGAATCTATAAAGTGGAATGTTGCCATTCATTTCATTTCACCTACAAAATTGAAATTTCTTTAAGCAATTCAGAGAGTGAGTAACCAGTTTATCAAAGGGAGATTCCAAATCTTTTCAGCGTGTCATTAGTGAATCATCTATAGAACACTTACGAAAGGGTACCCTACTGAGAAATATTTCTTTTTAGGAATTTTTAAGTTATAAATGGCATCATCATCATCTCCTGCAATGAAGAAACAAGGGATGGAGGTTTTCAATGCACACTTGGTAAGAAATGAAGTTTGTAAGCTGTAGAAGTTCAAGGCAATTCCAGAGAGTGCAATCAAAGGAGATCTTACCAGTGCCCTATCCTCTATTCTAGAGAATGTGTTGGTAATGAATGACATTAGGTCTTGTTATATGTGCAAAATTGGAGAAAATGGAGTTTACAAGATCAGGGAGGCATATGACAAATTGTGCGACAATGGTGTGTTGAAGCCGGAATACAAATCGGTTGTCAAGCAAGGATTAATTCATGCCCTAGATTTTCCATAGAATTTCAAACCTGAATGGATAAAGATTGTATTAAGTCGAGTGCATGATATGCAATTGTGGCTGGAAGATGGGCCGGTTAAGATAATGAAGGAAATGATTCATTGGGTAACTAGATACCCTATAATTTCAAGAAAAAGAACAATGAAATGTTTAAGTAAGGAATAAATTCAAGTGAACACACAAGCAGTTTAGAAAAAGTGTGGAATGATTATTTCCACCATCACTAATCCAGAGATTGACTTTGCAGTTAGGGTTATTTCACACAAATTCTACCAATCCAGGTAGTTGGATAGCATCGCATGTATGGCAGTGGACCAGGCATGGAAGATTATTAAGAAAGGACACACTTATGATCTCACTAAGCTCCAGCTGACTCAACTTGTTGATAACCTAACCTCAATCTAAAAAGAAAAGAATTCCATGTGCAAGTTCGGTTCTTTACTCATCTATCTATTCTTTTATATTCATATGTGTTTTCCTACTATTAGAGGTGTGATATGGGATAAGAAGAAACCAATTACAGTTCAAATTAGTGAGTTCATAATTCAGATAGGAGAAAGTTTTAATGGTGTAATGGAGAATTATTTCATTGAGTTCAAAAAGAAAATGAGGAAGAGGAGTAGGATCCATGTCTCTTTAGTTGAGAAGTATAGCCAAGATATATGCTTTCTAGTTGACACAGATTTCACCTATGTACAAGTTGTTTTATCGAGGGTTTCATGGCTGATGCCATTACCTTATGAGCTAAACATTTATGAGACCACAACTACTATAACAACCCTTCTAGCTGAAAAAATTGATAATAAGGCTCCTTATTTTGGAACATATGAAGAAGCCAAATCAAAAATAACTATGGGATTAAAGGTTGCAACTGTAGAGAGAAAGAGGAAGAAAATTGTTAAGAATCTAGAAAAATTGACAGGAAGAAATAGAGGAAAATGCACCACTTGAATTAACTCAAGGCCTAGAAGCAGATGAAACAAGTGATCACAGTGAAAGCGAAAAATAAGAATAGGTAGAAGTAGAAAATAAGAAAGGAAAGAAGACAGTACTTGTTGGAAATTTGGCTGAGTTGGTTACTTAGATTTTGTCATTATGGAAACATATGATCTACATGAAGATCACACAGGTCAGAGAGCTAGTATGTTAGAGCGCAATGTGAAATTGTCTAAGTATGAGATAATGTGTTTTTACCAATGAACTTGAAGATATTTTTTGTTTGTGATGTCGACTGGAGTAATTTTAGTGCTTCTGCACTTGAACATAGACTCTATCATGACTATTGAAGACTCATCTCAGAGCGCAAGTTAGTATGGCATGTACAGAAGAAGTTATGATAGTTTTTCTAAAGACAGTGTTAAGCCAACAAGACAGAATAAGAAGACAAAATTGGTAAAGAGTTAAGGGATTATTTTGTTTATCAAAATAATGACTTAACAATATAAAGGGACAACATCCTAGATGTTAACCCTTGGATAAAGTTATTTTTTAATATGATAGCCGACTGGAAAGTTATTAATCTTAATAACTTGTATAAATATAATTGTAAATTGTAAGAAGGATATCATGATGAAGGAACAAATGTATGCAATAATAATAGTGAAAGAGAAGTGAAAAGATATTGATGCAAGTAGTAAAAGGTTATGTACCTTGACCTACTTTTGTAATCAGTAAATATTGCATATTACTTGTTTGGGCAGTGGGCTCATCTGGTAATCACTTTTTGTACTGCCAACTCCTAATAGGGTTGAGGATTCTAACAAGGCCTATAGTCCCTTAATCAGGATTGAGACACTATATGCATGTAATAGACTCCTAACAGGGTCAACATCCTTAACAAGATACTTTTGATTAGTGGATCTTTGTGGGTACCATCCCCAACGTGGTTTTCCCTTGGCCAGGGTTTCCTCGAGAACAAATAATGTGTTATGAGTTCTTTAGTTTTATTGCTATGCATGTTGTTTAGCTTCTTATGTTATGCATGTGTAAAGATAATTTGTTATATCCATAATTGGAAAAAAGATAAAGTTTGTAGAATACTGATTCAACCCCCCTCTCAGTATTCCCTATTTCTAACAATTGGTATCAGAGCTTAGTTACTCGAAAAAGAATCATTCAAGGAAAGCCTAGTAGCTTGAGTAAGATCTCTATAGATATGGATCAACTGCAAAAGAATCTTGAAGAAGCTCTTGAACAGATTGATATGCTTACTGATGAAAGAGATATTCTGAAAATAAAATATGATGATGGAAAGAACCTCATTGAGAAACTAAAAAACAAGTTGGAAGATTTGAAATCTGAAAAGGAATCTGAAGTTTTCATTGAAGATTGTGATGACAATTTAGAAAAAGAATATGAGATCCTTAAGCATGAATTGAAGATAGAAAATTTGAAACTTAGTTTGAAAGATGGAAATGGAAAGAATGAAGAAAATCTAAATCTAAGAATGAAAGTCTAAAAACTAAAAATGAAAGACTAAAATTTAAACTTGATAAAGTAACATTTGAACTTGAGAAAGTCAATTTGTAGTATGTTGAACTTGAGAACTACAATGTAATTGTGAAAGGTGAACTGACTCAATCTATACAACAACGTGAAAGGGTATATTCAACTAGTGAAAAGATTGATGAACAAATATCTTATCAAAAACCATTCTATGATAAGATTGGTCTTGGATTCAAAATGTTTAAAGAAAATGAAGAAAGAAAGGAACCAGATCTGAAAATATCTAAAAGCATAGATGAGAAGAAGTCTGATGAGATTAACAAATCTAAAGATACACCTAAGGAAGAAAAATCACCTAAGCAAGAGGAATCACCCAAAGTTATGCAAAGAGAATTCAAAGGTAGATGTTTTGGTTGGAATACTATTGGTGATATGAAGAGAGATTGCATAGGTAAGCAATTCAAACCTCTTAATGGTTATTGTTATAATTGTCATGGTTTTAGACATAGAGCTATTGAATGTAGGAAACCTAAATTTATTCAGAATAATAATAGTAGTAGAATGTTTAGGAATACTAACAATGCAGATAAGAAACCTACTAAAGATATGAATAGAAGAAATGGAGTAATATGTTATAGATGCAACAAGGTTGGACACATTGCTAGAAATTGCAAATCATAGATCAATCAGCCTAGACCAAGATATGGGAACAATGGAATAGTCTATCAGATATGCAAGAGGATTGGACACACAACAAGGTTTTGGAGAATGAACAATAGATTTTTTCATACCAATCCTAACCATAGAAATCATGGAAGAAGAAATGAAGATGCAAGTAACAGTCAGAAAGGATGCTTTAGTAATTCAGATGAAGTGAGGTTTATCAAAAGCATAGATCAAGAAGACATATTCAACATTGAAGGTAATCAGGAAGGTGAAGTATTAAGAGGTAAGAATGAATCTTTACCTGACCCATCTCAAAGTACTTAATTTATGAAAATTACAGTGTACTAGGAACTTAGATTAGTGTAGAAGTAGATATATGATGAATTGAGTCTTGTGTATTTAATGCAAGGTAGCATATGATGTTCTAATTCTATGGTTAAGAGCACAAAGAAAAATATTATGTTTTGCGAGATTGGAAGAAGTTTTAAGATTTGCAGGTTAGCAGAAATAACTTTCTTGGAAAGAAGCGGCAAAAGCATTAAATGCGATGTCAGATATAAGTGAGATTTGAATTAATAAAAGGTCATCATTAGTATTATTTGATAATCAAAGTGAATTCAAGTGTTAATGAGATCAAAGAGCAGTGATTGGAAGCATTTTGAAAGGATTTGGAGAAGAATTTTGTGTCGAATCTACGCAAGCCCTAAATCACAAAATTGAGGTATTTTACTCAGCAGATCTTTAAATCAATAAAGGAATTAGAGGAAATCATGGATGTTTCTTTAATTCACAATGTCAGAGATAAAAATAGACCTAAGATGAAAAGGGAACCAGTAGAACCCTTGGAAGATGATCCTAGGTTAGCTTTATCATCCATACCAAATGGAGTTTTACATCTAGTGAATGTTAGAAGTTATCTTGGATGCAAACTAGAGACTATCAGTGATAGTGATTTCACCAAGGAATATCAGAAGATCTACAATTAGGACATGACATTGAAAGGAGTATTTGAACATTTGAAAGATAATGAGATCATTAAGTATGCATTACAATATGAATTTGATAATGAAGAATGTACTAAGATTATTCTAAGAAGAATTCATAATGGGAAGTTTTGGTTAGAAGATAGAGTGATAGATATCACAACTGATTTGATTCATGAAGTTACTAGACTGTCTAAAACTAGAGCCATTCCTTTAAATGATAAGAACATGAGTAAAATAGTCATAGAAAACACAAATTCATCCTATAATGGTAGAGGAATAATGATTAGTAAGATTCAACAAGATAATGTCACTTCTATTAAGAAGAAAACTTGGAAACCTAGAGTTGAGAATCTTAATGAGAAGATCATTGAAAATGGAGACTTTACAAGAATGAATAATTATTATGATCTCTATGATTATGCAGAGAAATTAAATTTGGAAAATGCAGTGGTAAAGCATATGATTTTGTCTAATAAGAAGTTTGATACAATTTAGGGTAAGATACTTGATGATTTGTACAATAAACTTGTGAATAGGAAGAAGAGAGCATCAGAAGAAGACACATCTATTCGAGAAAAGCTTGTAAGAAAGCTTTGCGTTGTAAAAGATGAAGCACACTTTAGTCATATTATGAAATCTTTAAGCACCCATTTGAGAACCAATAAGAGAACCATTCAGATTATGGGAGGTAGATATGAAGAAGTTAATGCAAAAATAGAGCAAGCAATCATCAAAGTTATGTCATAAAATGCTGGAGAACCATCAGTTGCAACATGGCAAGAAAATGAAACAGAACAAGAGGACATTCCCTCTCCACCAGCCATAAACATTGAAGATGAAGTCATGAATGTAGAAGGATCTAAGATCACGTTGGATACTAATGATAATGTATTCAAGAATCTGAAAAACATTGTTGACAATTCAGATTTTGAAGAGTAGGAGACCACCAAAGGAGAAGAGAAAATAGAGACCACAAATGTAGAACCTAGAGTGATAGAAAAACCAAAACTTGATTCCACTAAAGAAGATATTAGTCTTACTCCTGAGACTAGAAAGAAGAATCAGATTGGATCTATGATTCAAAATTTGGGAAAGGAAGTAGATGATGATGATCAGATGAAATTGATCACATCCTTGAACAAAATCATTGGAAAGAATAAGAAAGCAAAAAGTCTTGAAGGATGTCTAAAGGAGCTTACTAAGAATTTACAAGGTGTTGTAAATACACAAATTGCAGAAACTGACCCTCTAGAGAAACAAAAGAAAGTGATGAACACTTTTGACAATGAGTTCACAAATTTAACTGATATAGAAAAAGTGAAAGCTCAAGTAGCTTGTGAAGCCAAAACACTTTTGAACATTAGGCAGAATATCAGGAATGATATCAACAATCTTGATATCTCTATAAAGGACTTAAGAAAGAATTTAGAAAGAGGAAAATCTTTATACATCCAGTGTAAAAAGTCAAAGACCTTGACAATAGAAGAAGATAAGAAGATGATGCAGGAGCATCCTGGATGTAAGAGCAATCTTGCATCACCCAAAAATATTTATGTTTTTGTATTCAATAAGGGCTATCTTGTGCAGAGTTGCTATTTATGGAAACTTTCTATTTTTAGTAAGTTGGTCTTACAATCTTGGAATGTTCTAATTTTACATATGGAGGTTCATCTCAGTCATATCAGCCTGCCAGCAAAGTTTCATGGCTAGATCAGGTCTAGTTTTGAAGATATTGAAGATTTTCGGTATTAGCAGTAGGGCACAGAAAATTTGAACTCAATTTTGAAGGCTTTAGAGGCCCCGAATGAGGTTGAAAATTTGGGTGATGGGTGCTTTTCATGGGTCAAGCTTGTAGAGTGCTTCGTGGCATTTCCAGAATGGGGTTATAGTAGCCAATTGGGTCAACGGGTAATGACTTATGGTCTTCAGAAGTTGGGTCACCTGAAATGGCGGAAAATAATTTTTCTTCAAAATTTCTATTTGGGTTTCAAAACTCATTTTGAGCTGACTTTGATGTAATAAATTGTAAAATAAAATAATTCTAAGTTTGGTCAACCCTAAGGGCTAAATTTCTGGAACCTTGTCGGGCGGTGGAAATCGCCTATATAAAGAAGGCCCGTAGTGTTGTCTAGGGCAGTTTTGGGTAGTAGATCTAGGTAT
Organism: Chamaecyparis obtusa; assembly: GCA_027943335.1. Taxonomy (NCBI): domain Eukaryota; kingdom Viridiplantae; phylum Streptophyta; class Pinopsida; order Cupressales; family Cupressaceae; genus Chamaecyparis; species Chamaecyparis obtusa. Next base: position 527,753 of record BSBK01007125.1, read on the forward strand.
TGATTCGAGGCTTTGTCCTACAAAATATTGTAAGGGAATGCCCATGTGGCTTTGCATATTGTAATTCTAAAATTTTGGTAATTCCACATTTGAGGAGATAATAAGAAGCCAATTTTCTGTTCTTGCATATTATTGTTGTTGTTTCTCTATTTCTGTTATGTGTTTGTGGTATTAAGGGGAGCACCCTTTATCAAGTGGTATCAGAGCAGGAGTTCTTGAGTGTGTAAACAGATCATCGACTGTGAGGTAGTTTGCACTAGGACCATGGTTAGGGTTTCAGTGCACATCGTGAAAATGCCTCCATGAAGAGAATGTGGCGGAAGAGCTGGTGCTGTGACACTTGAGGTTAGAGAGCTGCAAAGACAAGTGCAAGCATTGCAAGAAGAGATTCGTAGAGGAATGAATCTTAATGTTAGAGATGAAAGTGAGGATGAAGCTGAAGAAGAATATCAAGAAGAAGCTAAAATTGTGAACCAGGAGGAAGAAAGACTTTTTCGAGTGATTTCCAAGATTGGGAAAAGACCTAAGATTGAGGTTCCTATATTTTCTGGAAATCTTAACCTAGAGGAATTGATCGACTGGATCAATGAATGTGAGGAATATTTTGAGTATGAAGATGTTGAGGATCCTGATAGGGTTAAATTTGTGAAGGCTAGATTGAAAGGTCATGCGAAGATCTAGTGGCAAGAAATTCAATTAGAGTGAAATAGAAGAGGGAAAGATAAAATCACAAGATGGGATCGGATGGTGGATAAATTGAAGTGACAGTTCATTCTTGTTGATTATGAGCTTGACCTACTAAAGAAAATGAAAAGTTTGAAGCAAGCAGGAAGATTTGTTCAGGAGTATACAGAGGAGTTCTATTGACTCCTCATCAGAATAGGCCATGTAGAAGCTGATAAGGAGAAATTTTCTCGATACCTTAATGGGTTAAGGCCAAGCATTCAGGAGGAGTTGAATCTAGTTCGAATGAACAGTATTGAGAAGGCATACCAGTTTTCCCTAAAAGTAGAGGAAAAGATGAACAAGAAGTTTGAGAGCAGACAAAATGGAAGAGGTCATGGTGGAAGATCTGGCAGACAGTCATATGGTGGCTGAAATGAAGATCTGAAAAAAAAGGATGAGACCAGTAGTAGTCAGAATCAGAGAAGAAATAATTCCAATCATTTCCAGGATCAGAGTAATAGAGATCAGAAAGGAAGAGGAAGAGGACAAGGATCTGGAAGAGGAGGATTCTGTGGAACATATTTTCACTATGGAGAAGAAGGTCATAGGGCATTTGAATGTCCTCAGTGCCAAGGTAGAACAAATAGGAGAAATGAAGGCTAGGCCAGAGTTGCACATGTAGATGAAGATGCTAGATCGTCAAATTCTGAAGATGCTGAAAGAGGAGAAATGCTAATTAATAGAAGAGTCTTGCTGAGTGGTGAGAATGAACCTGAACAAAAGAGGAGCCTATTTCACACTAGATGCAAGTGTGAGGGTAAATGCTGTGATGTGATTATCGATAGTGGAAGCACTGACAATTTGGTGTCAGAAGAGATGGTGACAAAGTTGAAGCTCAAGAGACAAAAACACCCACATCCATATCAAATTGCCTGGGTGCAGGATGACCACAAGGTCATGGTCAGTGAACAGTGCCTAGTAAAGTTCAAGATCGGTGGGTACCAAGATGAGGTACTATGTGATATCATCTCTATGGATGCATGCCATATGTTGTTGAGTAGACCGTGGCAGTTTGATAGATGTCCTGTACATGATGGCTGTGTGAATACCTATTCCTTGATAAAGGATGGAGTGTGACATAAGCTAAAGCCATTGAAGGAGACTAAAAAAAAGGTATGTGGTAATGCAAGAATAACATTTGTTGATGGAAGAAAATTCCTAGATGGTATGAGGCATGAGCATGTGTGTTTTGTTTTAATTCCAAAAGTTGGTAAAGAAGAAGTAGAGGATGTACCTGTAGAGGTTGCAGATTTGTTGAATGAGTTTTAGGATATTGTATCTGATAATGTACCTGATGGATTACCAGCGGTAAGAAAGATTAGTCATCAGATGAATTTGATTCCAAGAGCCAGTTTGCCAAACAAGGTAGCACATAGAATGACACCAGTAGAAAGTGAAGAGTTGAACAGATAAGTACATGAGTTATTGCAGAAGGGGTTGATTCAAGAGAGTCTAAGTTCCTGTGCTGTACTAGCGGTATTAGCACCAAAGAAGAATGAAGAGTGGAGGATGTGTATAGATTCCAAAGCAATAAACAAGATCACAATCAAGTATAGGTTTCCATTGCCACGAATGGATGATATTATAGATTATTTGAGTGGAGCTGTGTATTTCTCAAAGATAGATTTGTAGAGTGGATATCACCAGATTCGGATCAGAGAAAGAGATGAATGGAAGACTACCTTCAAGACAAAGGAAGGACTGTATGAGTGGTTGGTCATGCCTTTTGGGCTAACCAATGCACCGAGCACTTTCATGCGGCTCATGAACAAGGTTCTAAAAGAATTTCTGGGTAAGTTTGTCATTGTTTACCTAGATGATATTTTGATTTTTAGCAAGACATTGGAGGAACATATGATGCATATTCATATGGTGTTTGAAAAGTTGAGAGATGAGAAATTGTTGATTAATTTGAAGAAGTGCAGTTTTGTGAAGAGAGAGTTAGTGTATTTGAGATTTGTAGTTTCAATAGAAGGTCTAAAAATGGACCTAGAGAAGGTACAGGCTATCCTTGAATGGCCTACTCCAAGGAGTGCTACCGAGGTAAGATATTTTCATGGTCTAGCTAGCTTTTATAGAAATTTTATCAAAAATTTTAGTAGTATTTATGGACCCTTTACTGAAACAATGAGAGGGGATAGAAAAGAGTTTAAGTGGACTAATGGGGCAGAAAAGAGTTTTCAATTGTTGAAACAAAAAGTTATAGAACAACCTATTTTAGAACTTCTAGATTTTAATAAGGTGTTTCAAGTAGATTGTGATGCTAGTGGTACTGCAATAGGAGCTGTTATGAGCCAAGAAGGTAAACCTGTTGCTTATTTCAGTGAGAAGTTAAATGATGCCAAGAGAAAATATTATGTTTATGATCAGGAATTTTATGCTATAGTTCAGGCATTGAAAAAGTGGAGGCACTATCTGCTTCCTAAGGATTTTTTTTTGTATACTGATCATCAAGCTTTGCAATATTTGAATAGTCAAGGAAAGTTGAATCAAAGGCATTTGAAATGGGTTGAGTTTTTGCAGAGTTATACATTTGTTTTGAAACACAGAAGTGGAAAGTCTAACAAAGTTATAGATGCTCTTAGCAGAAGGAAACTATTGCTGACAGAGATGCAGATTGAGGTGGTTGGGTTCAAGGAACTTAAGAAATTTGTATCTAGAGGATCCTGATTTTGGTGATGCTTAGAAAGCTTGTACAGAACCTGTTACTCTAGACAGGACGAAATGGCTAGATTTTATCATCTAAGATGATATGCTATTCAAAGGGAGTCAGTTGTGCATTCCATGAAGTTCTATGAGGGAGAATCTCATCAAGGAGAAGCATAGTGGAGGATTGGCTGGACATTTTGGTCATGATAAAACCCTTGCTTCGGTTGGTGAAAATTATTATTGGCCACAATTGCAGCAAGATGTGAAGAAGTTTGTACAGAGTTGCAGAGTATGTCAGATGGAAAAAGGAGTGAAGCAAAATATAGGGTTGTATCAGCCATTACCTATACCAGAGAAGCTTTGGGAGGATATTAGTATGGACTTTGTTCTTGGTTTACCGAGGACACAACGGGGACATGATTCAATTTTTGTAGTAGTTGATAGATTTTTGAAGATGACACATTTCATTCCCTGCAAAAAGACTAATGATGTTGTTCATGTAGCAGAATTGTTTTTCAGAGAAGTGGTGAGACTACATGGTTTGCCAAAGACCATAGTGTCAGATCGAGATACTAAGTTTGTTGGATATTTTTGCCAGACATTGTGAAAGAAGTTGAAGAAAGATTTGAAGTTCAGTTCATCACATCATCCACAAACTGATGGACAGACAGAGGTGGTGAATAGAAGTTTGGGAAATTTGCTGAGATGTTTGGTTGGAGATAAGCCAACAGGATGGGATTTAATTTTACCACAGGCAGAATTTGCATACAATAATTATGTCAATAGGAGCACTGGTAAATCACCATTCCAGATTGTATATGAAAGTAGTCCAAGAAATGCATCTGAATTGAGAAAGATGGATAAAGGAGAAATAAGTAGTGCTGAAGCTAAGTATTTCATAGAACACTTGAAGAACATCCATGAGGAGGTGAGGAAGCATATTGCCAAGATGAATACGCAGTATAAGGCTAAGGCAAATGAGAAAAGGAGGCATAAGGAATTTTAGGTTGGGGATGAAGTCATGGTTCATTTGTGGAAGGAGTGATTTTTGGTTGGTACATATAACAAGCTGAAAATGAAGAAGTTTGGACCATGTAAGATATTGAAGAAGCATGATTCAGGAAATGCATATGAGGTAGAATTGCCTAGTGAGCTGAATATTTCACCTGTGTTTAACATTTCAGATTTGACAAAGTATCACGAAGGAGGTGTTGAAGATGAGGTTGCAGCAACACAGTGGAGTATTCTAGCAACCAGTTCAAATTTCAAGGAGATTGAAGACATACTGGACAGTCGTGTTGGCAGAAGCACAAGGAACAGGACATATGAAGAGTATTTGGTCAAATGGAAAGGATGACCTATTGAAGATTCATCATGGGTAGCAAAGGAGGAGGTTAACCATCTTGGTTTTCCTCTGCACACCTGAGTCATGATAGGGTCACTTCTCAAATTACTTGATAAAGGGTGCTTCCCTTAATACCACAAACACATAATAGAAATAGAGAAACAACAACACTAATATGAAAGAACAGAAAATTGGCTTCTTATTATCTCCTCAAATGTGAAATTAAAAACTTTTAGAATTACAATATGCAAAGCCACATGGGCATTCCCTTACAATATTTTTTAGGAAAAAGCCTCGAATCAATACCCAGATCTACTACCCAGAATTGCCCTAGACAACACTACGGGCCTTTTTTATATAGGCAATTTTCACCGCCCGAGAAGGTTCCAAAAATTTAGCCCTTAGGGCTGACCAAACTTAGAATTATTTTATTTTACAATTTATTACATCAAAGTCATCTCAAAATGAGTTTTGAAACCCAAACAAAAATTTTGAAGAAAAATTATTTTCTGCCATTTCAGGTGACCCAACTTTCGAAGACCATAAGTCATCACCCGTTGACTCGATTGGCTATTATAACCCCATTCTAGAAATGCCACGAAGCGCTCTACAGGCTTGACTCACATAAAGTGCCCGTCACCCAAATTTTCAACCTCATATGGGGCCTCTAAAGCCTTCAAAATTGAGTTTGAAGTTTCTGTGCCCTGCTACCAATACCGAAAATCTTCAATATCTTCAAAACTAGACCTGATCTAGCCATGAAACTTTGTTGGCAGGTTGATATGACTGAGATGAACCTCCATATGTAAAATTAGAACATTCCAAGATCGTAAGACCAACTTACTAAAAATAGCAAGTTTCCATAAATAGCAACTCTGCACAAGATAGCCCTTATTGAATACAAAAAAAGAAATATTTTTGGGTGATGCAAGATTGCTCTTACACCCAGGATGCTCCTGCATCAGAAGATGAAGATGAAGGAAGCATAAATTTAGAATGAAACTAACTTTCTTTCAAGCCCCAATGTAAAGGTATCTGATGTTGAGAAGAAATCTTGTAAGATATATGATGAAATCAAAATTTTGTAAGATGAAAAGGACAACAAAATGAAAAGATTCACTCTTTTAAGAGAGCACACTTCTATGAAGTTAAGTATTATTGAAGGGCAATTGTAAGAATGTCTTTCAGCCAAGACATCTTTTCAAAAGTTTAGCTTTGAGAATCTCCAAGCATGTGAGATAGCATCTTATGGATTATGCGCACTACTCAGTGGGGTAGATTCTATTAATAAATCATGGGAGAAGGAGTTAGAGGCTATAAAGATTGATTTTGCAGATTGTGTTGCAAGCCTACCAGCTTTCCAATATTGAATTAAGGTATAACTTTTTGAGAATACAATTTTGTAACCCTTCTTGCCTTTATTTTGTCATTGTTGTCAAAGGGGAAGAGATATATAGCATAAAATTGATAAGAAAATGATAAGGATTGACACTCTTAGGGGGAGTACTTTATTAGAGATAAGATTTTTTAGGACTTATAAAGATAGGATATATATTTTATACTATGGCCACAATTTTGAGATTTTGAAGTTGTAAGACTTAGCCAATTTTCTCATATGTTGCCACCAATGACAGAGGGGGAGATTGTTGGAAATTTAGCTAAGTTGGTTACATAGATGTTGTCATTATGGAAACATATGATCTACAAGAAGATCGTATAGGTCAGAGAGCTAGTATGTCAGAGTGCAATGCGAAATTGTCTAAGTATGAGATAGTGTGTTTTTACCAGTGAACCTGAAGATAGTTTTTGTTTGTGATGTCGACTAGAGTAAGTTCAATTATTGCACACTTGAACATAGAATCTATGGTGACTATTGAAGACTCATCTCAGAGTGCAAGTTAGTATAGCATGTATGTGATGGAATATGGATGAAGTGACTGAGAGGGGGGGGGGGGGGGGGTGAATCAGTCAACCATAAAACACTTCACTATTATTTCTTTCTAGATCCCTTAGGATATCTTAATGAATATTATCTGTTTAACACTCAGTAAATAGATTGCAGTAACTTGGTAGATGCAGAGAGTATTAGTAAAATTATTTTTTTAGATATTCATCACCACTTGTATATGATTAAGATAACTATTAAGAACACAAGAGACACAGGATTTAACGTGGAAACCCAATATGGGAAAAACCACCAATGTATCTAGATACTGATTTTCACTTTTCTGAAGTGATGCCTAGTTAGAAGCCAACCCGGTAAAAGGTTACAAAACACACTGTTAGGTGTGACCTTGTTAGAGGATTTAATCACCCTGCTAGGAGTGGCCTGGTAAGAGGTCTTGAGAAAAATTCAATGGAATTGTCACCTTGTTAGAGGATTTACAATATGGTTGTTAAACCAACTCGGTTAAGAGATTTAGAATTCACTATTACAATGATAAAAAGGTAACAATGAAAATGACCTATATAATAATGCAACTACCTTGCTGATTATAGATCTCTGTTCTGTATAAGTGAGATCCTTCTTGATCGAATATATCTCTGCTGCTCCTCAAGGATATCTGGTCATCCTTCACAATTTCGCACACACCTTTCCTTTCTTTTTTCTATATATCTTCTTCTATTTTTCACACTTGACCTTTTATTTATATGATTTTAGATTTGTCAAATCAGCATTACTTAGTATAATAGTCGGCTGAATTAAGCAAACTTTATTTACAAAGATCCTTCAAGGGCCGACAGTGCTCGGTGACCATAATGAAATTTTCTACAATCTTTTGGAGACCAAGAGAACTCGGTAAACACTAATAATCTTTTTTCTTTGATAACCAAGTGAACTCAGTAAATGCTAACTTTTCTTTGACAACCAAGTGAACTCGGTAAATGCTGATTTTTCTTTGATAACCGAGTGAACTTGGTAAACACTAATTTTAATGCCAGGTAGACCGACTGAGCTCGGTAGGTACTGATTGTTGCAGACTATGACATTGTGTGACATCAAAGACAATACATAATTTGAGTAGCAATTTTCTTCAGACAATTGTTTCCAATAGTATGGAAGAAGTTATGACAATTTTTCTAAAGACAATGTTAAGCCGATAGGACATAATATGAAGACAGAATTGGTAAAGAGTTAAGGGATTATTTTTTTTATCAAAATAATGACTTAACAATATAAAGGGATGAAATCCTAAATTTTAACCCTTGGATAAAGTTATTTTGTAATATGATAGCCAACTGGAAAGTTACTAATCTTAATAACTTGTATAAATATAATTGTAAATTGTAAGAAGGATGTGATGATGAAGGAATGAATGTATGTAATAGCGATAGTGAAAGAGAAGTGAAAATATATTGATGCAAGTAGTATAAGGTTATGTACCTTGACCTACTTTTTTAATCAATAAATATTTTACATTACTTGTTTGGGCAGTGGGCTCATCCGGTAATCACTTTTTATGCTGCCAACTCCTAACAAGGTTGAGGCTTCTAACAAGGCCTAGAGTCCCTTAATTAGGATTGAGACACTATATGCATGTAATAGACTCCTAATAGGGTCAACATCCTTAACATGATACTTTTGATTAGTGGATCTTTGTGGGTACCATCCCCACCAGGGTTTTCCCTTGGCCAAGGTTTCCTCAAGAACAAATAATGTGTTATGATTTCTTTAGTTTTATTGCGATGCATGTTTTTTAGCTTCTTATGTTATGGATGTGTAAAGATGATCTATTATATCCATAATCAGGTAAAAGATCATTGAGAAACTAAAAAACAAGTTGGAAGATCTAAAATCTGAAAAGGAATCCAAAGTTTTCATTGAAGATTGTGATGACAATTTAGAAAAAGAAAATGAGATCCTTAAGCATGAACTGAAGATAGAAAATCTAAAGCTTAGTTTCTAAGATGGAAATGGAAAGAATGAAGCAAATCTGAAATCTGAGAATGAAAGCCTAAAAACTAAAAATGAAGGACTAAAATCTAAACTTGGTAAAGTAACATCTGAACTTGAGAAAATCAATTTGCAGTATGCTGAACTTGAGAAATACAATCTAATTGTGAAAGGTGAACTGACTAAATCTAAAAAACAACTTGAAAGGGTATATTCAACTAGTCAGAAAATTGATGAACAAATATCTTATCAAAAACCATTCTATGATAAGACTGGTCTTGGATTCAAAACTTTTAAAGAAAATGAAGAAACCAAGGAACCAGATCTGAAAATATCTGAAAGCATAGATGAGAAGAAGTCTAATGAGATTAACAAATTTGAAGATACACCTAAGGAAGAAGAATCACCTAAGCAAGAGGAATCACCCAAAGGTATGCAAAGAGAATTCAAAGGTAGATGTTTTGGTTGTAATACTATTGGTGATATGAAGAGAGATTGCACAGGTAAGCAATTCAAACCTCTTAATGGTTATTGTTATAATTGTCATGGTTTTGGACATAGAACTATTGAATGCAGGAAACTTAAATTTATTGAGAATAATAATAGTAGTAGAATGTTTAGGAATACTAACAATGTAGATAAGAAACCTACTGAAGATATGAACAGAAGAAATGGAGTAATATATTATAGATGCAACAAGGTTGGACACATTGCTAGAAATTGTAGATCATAGATCAATCAGCCTAGACCAAGATATGGGAACAATGGAATAGTTTGTTAGATATGCAACAAGATTGGACACACAACAAGGTTTTGCAGAATGAACAATAAACTTTTTCATACCAATCCTAAACGTAGAAATCATGCAAGAAGAAATGAAGATGCAAGTAACAATCATAAAAGATGCTGTAGTAATTCAAATGAAGTGAAGTTTATCAAAAGCACAGATCAAGGAGACATATTCAATATTGAAGATAATTAAGAAGGTGAATTATTAAAAGGTAAGAATGAATCTTTACCTGACCCATCTCAAACTATTTAATTTATGAAAATTACAGTATAGTAGGAACTTAGATTAGTGTAGAAGTAGATATATGATGAATTGAGTATTGTACAGTTAATGCAAGGTAGTATATGATGTTCTAATGCTATGATTAAGAGTGCAAAGAAAAATATTATGTTTTGCGAGATCGCAAGAAGTTTTAAGTTTTGCTGGTTAGCAGAAACAACTTTTTTGGAAAGAAGCGGCAAAAGAATTGCCTGTGATGTCAGATATAATTGAGATTGAATTAATAAAAGGTCATGATTGGTATAATTTGATCATTAAAGAGAATTAAAGTATTAAGGAGATCAAAGATTAGTGATTGGAAGCATTTTGCAAGGATTTGGAGAAGAATTTTGTGTCGAATCTATGCTAGCCCTAAATCATGAAATCAAGGTATTTTACTTGGCAGATCTTTAAATCAATAAAGGAATTAGAGGAAATCATGGATGTTTCTTTAATTCACAATGTCAGAGATAAAAATAAACCTAAGATGCCAGTAGAACCCTTGGAAGCTGATCCTAGGTTAGCTTTATCATCTATACCAAATGGAGTTTTACATCTAGAGAATGTTAGAAGTTATCTTGGATGCAAACTAGAGACTATCAGTGATATTGATTTCACCAAGGAATATCAGAAGATCTACAATCAGGACATGACATTGAAAGGAGGATTTGAACATTTGAAAGATAATGAGATCATTAAGTATGCATTACAATATGAATTTGATAATGAAGAATGTACTAAGATTATTCTAAGCAGAATTCATAATGGGAAGTTTTGGTTGGAAGATAGAGTGATAGATGTCATAGCTGATTTGATTCATGAAGTTACTAGACTATCTAAAACTAGAGCCATTCCTTTAAATGAGAAGAACATGAGGAAAATAGTCATTGACAACATAAATTCATCCTATAATGGTAGAGGAATTATGATTAGTAAGATTCAACAAGATGATGTCACTTCTATTAAGAAGAAAACTTGGAAACCTAGAGTTGACAAGCTTAATGAGAAGATCATTGAAGATGGAGACTTTACAAAAATGAATAAGTATTATGATCTCTATAATTATGAAGAGAGATTAAATTTGGAAAATGTAGTGGTAAAGCATATGATTTTGTCTAATAAGAAGTTTGATACAATTCAGGGTAAGATACCTGATGATTTGTACAATAAACTTGTGAATAGGAAGAAGAGAGCATCAGAAGAAGACACATCTATTAGAGAAAATCTTGTAAGAAAGCTTTGTGTTGTAAAAGATGAAGTGCACTTTAGTCTGATTATGAAAGCTTTAAGCATCCATTTGAGAACCGTTCAGATTATGGGAGGTAGATATGAAGAAGTTAATGTAGAAACAGAGCAAGCAATCATCAAAGTTATGTCAAAAAATGTTGGAGAACCATCAGTTGCAGCAGGGCAAGCAAATGAAACAGAACAAGAGGATATTCCCTCTCCACCAGCCATAAACATTGGCGATGAAGTCATGAATGTAGAAGTAACTAAGATCACCTTGGATACTAATGATAATGTATTCAAGAATCTAGAAAACATTGTTGAGAATTCAGCTTTTGAAGAGTAGGAGACCACCAAAGGAGAAGAGAAAATAGAGACCACAGTTGTAGAACCTAGAGTGACAAAAAAACTAGTACCTGATTCCACTAAAGAAGATATCAGTCTTACTCCTAATAAGGGAAAGAAGAATTATATTGGATCTATGATTGAAAATTTTGGAAAGGAAGTAAATGATGATGATCAGATGGAATTGATCACATCCTTGAACAAAATCATTCAAAAGAAAAAGAAAGTAAAAAGTCTTGAAGGATGTTTGAAGGAGCTTAGTGAGAAGTTACAAGGTGTTGTAACTACAAAAATTGCAAAAGCTGACCCTCTGGAGAAAGAAAAGAAAGTGATGAACACTTTTGATAGTGAGTTCAAAAATTTAACTTATATAGAAAAAGTGAAAGCTCAAGTAGCCTGTGAAGCCAAAACACTTTTGAACATTAGCTAGAATATTAGGAATGATATCAACAATCTTGATATCTCTATAAAGGACTTAAGAAAGAATTTGGAAAGAGGAAAATCCTTGTACATCTAGTGTGCAAAATGAGAGAGCTTGACAACAGAAGAAGATCAGAAGATGAAGATGAAGGAAGCAGAAATTCAGAATGAAACTAACTTTCTTTCAAGCCCCAATGTAAAGGTATTTGATGTTGAGAAGAAAATTCATAAGATATATGATGAAATCAGAATTTTGCAAGATGAAAAGGATAAGAAAATGAAATGATTCACTCTTTTAAGAGAGCACACTTCTATGAAGTTAATTATCATTGAAGGATAATTTGAAGAATGTCTTTCAGCTAAGACATCTTTTCAAAAGTTTAGCTTTGAGAATCTCCAAGCATGTGAGATAGCATCTTATGGATTATGCGCACTACTTAGTTTGGAAGATTCTATTAATAAATCATGGGAGAAGGAGTTAGAGGCTATAAAGATTGATTTCACAGATTGTGTTGCAAGCCTACCAGCTTTGCAATATTGAATTAAGGTATAAATTTTTGAGAATACAATTTTGTAACCCTCCTTACCATTATTTTGTCATTGTTGTCAAAGGGGAAGAGATATATAGTAGAAAATTGATGAGAAAATGATAAGGATTGATACTCTTAGGGGGAGAACTATATTAGAGATAATATTTTTGAGGAGTTATAAGGATAGTATATATATTTTATACTATGGCCACAATTTTGAGATTTTGAAGTTGTAAGACTTAGCCAATTTTCTCATATGTTGCCACCAATGACAAAGGGGGAAATTGTTGGAAATTTGGATAAGTTGGTTACATAGATGTTGTCATTATGGAAAAATATGATCTACATGAAGATCGCACAGGTTAGAGAGCTAGTATGTCAGAGCGCAATGCGAAATTGTCTAAGTATGAGATAGTGTGTTTTTACCAATGAACCTGAAGACAATTTTTGTTTGCGATGTCGACTGGAGAAAGTTCAATGCTTGCACACTTGAACATAGACTCTATGGTGACTATTGAAGACTCATCTCAGAGTGCAAGTTAGTACAGCATGTACAGAAGAAGTTATGACAATTTTTCTAAAGACAGTGTTAAGCCGACATGACATAATATGAAGACAGATTGGTAAAGAGTTAAGGGATTATTTTGTTTATCAAAATAATGACTTAAAAATATAAAGGGACAACATCCTAAATGTTAACCCTTGGATAAATTTATTTTTTAATATGATATCCAATTGGAAAGTTATTAATCTGAATAACTTGTATAAATATAATTGTAAATTGTAAGAAGGATATGATGATGAAGGAACAAATGTATGTAATAGAAATAGTGAAAGAGAAGTGAAAAGATATTGATGCAAGTAGTATAAGTTTATGTACATTGACCTACTTTTGTAATTAGTAAATATTGTACATTACTTGTTTTGGCAGTGGGCTCATCTGGTAGTCACTTTTTGTACTCCCAACTCCTAACAAGGTTGAGGCTTCTAACAAGGCCTATAGTCCCTTAATCAAGACTGAGACACTATATGCATGTAATAGACTCCTAACAGGGTCAACATCCTTAACATGATACTTTTGATTAGTTGATCTTTGTGGGTACCATCCCCACTGGTGTTTTTCCTTCGCCAGAGTTTCCTCGAGAATAAATAATGTGTTATGAGTTCTTTAGTTTTATTGCTATGCATGTTGTTTAGCTTCTTATGTTATGCATGTTTAAAGATAATCTGTTATATCCATAATTGGGCAAAAGATAATGTTTGTAAAATTCACCCCCGCCCTCTCAGTATTCCCTATTTCTAACAGTATTTGCCAAGACCATAACCAAAAGGATACAAAAACCTAAAATGACATTGACACCTGTGCTAGGCCTAGAACAAGGGCAGTCTCTTTAATTGCCAAGACACAGAAGAAATCCCCTTCATTGGGAAAAAGAAAAGCTATTGAGAATAAGGTAGTATCGACTCAAGAAAACAAAAGGCCTAGAAAGAAACTTATTTGAGAAAAAGAAGATGATGAGGAAATGGAAAGTGATGAAGAGGTAAAGAAGAAGGTTGCACTATAGAGTATAACACCAAATGTGGATGAAATATGCCACACTATCATGAGCTTTGTTGGACTTGAAGATCTAAAGGAATTAAATTTTGGGAGCATGAGTATAGGAGAAAAAGAAAAAATTGAAGAAGCTATTCTTGAAATGCTTTGCATCTTCAAGATGTTACCTATACAGTTAGAAAAATGGATTCCTAAAGAGTTGAGTGATAGAGTTGCATAGAAATGGGAATATACTCTTATTGCCAAGAAGCAGATAAGAGAGAGCATGTTAGTTCAATTTTCACTAGATCTAATCCCTACCAATATCAAGAGAATTGTGGAACAATACAGGAACAAATTAGTTACAAAACTTAGAGCTTATTCTATCCTTCAACACAAGGTTGAGGATATTGTACAGGAAAGTTTAAAGACTTGGAAAATAATTTTTGGGTTGTTAATTGACAAGGATGCACATCAAGATGCTAATACATCTAAGGATGCTGAGCCAGACAATGTACAAAATGCAATTGAGTTACCTATTTAGGAGACATAAGCTCCTAAGGAAGAGAATTGTCAGAAGGTATCAAAAGTAAGTATTGTTGACATAAAAAAGGATACCCTAGTAGAAACTCAGGTATTGATCGAGGTGGACATACAAGCCGAGGAAGAAAAAGACTCATCTTTGCCAGGAAGTAATACTGTGCTCTTACAAGTGAAAGATTATCTAAAAATTGATGATACAACCACTCTTAACACAAACCCTACCAAACTTGAAGTTGTTACAGTTGACATGCTAGCCAATATGAGCACTACTGAGGAACATGATCAGTCGACAATAGAAAATCAGCCTACATCTACCAAGGAATCCTAGCAAGATAAAGGAGAGAAGTCTGCATTAAATGAGACAAGTCCTCATATGGAGGATAAGGGAAAAGAAGAAAAAGACAAAGCTATTGATATACAAGAGCCTAAGGGACAAGAGGCAATACAAGCTCTTGTACAAATGCCAAGTGAAACTACACCAAAGAAGAAGGCACTGAAAAAGAAGGAAAAAATCTCTTCACCGGAGGTAACAATTGATGAAGTTATTGTCATTCTGAAATGGGATTCCAATAACTTATCTTATGAGAAGATGAAAATACTGCAAGATCTATTGAAGAGGAAAAGAAGGCAAGAAGAACTAAGAAGAGAAAATCAGCAAAAGAAAGTCTTATATGAGATAAAATTAATATTTATTGATGCATTTGAGTTATCTGATGTAAATAATTTTGATCCTATACTGGAACAACTTGTCCATATAGTCAAGAAAGTGAATAATGAAGAAAGAGAAGCCAATGATAAGTTGTTACAGTGGTTAGAAATAAAGTTTGAGGCCAAGATGTTGAACAAGGTATCTACGGAGATTGCAGTGAAACGGGTAGCACTTTTTACTTTGGTAACAGATTCAGAAGTAGTTGTGAATGCACAATATCTGCTTACCAAACTATGTAATGTAGAAGAATTCACAAAGGATAACCAAGGGTTGGTAGATAAACTACAACAAGAAATCAAGTCTACTAGTCAATCCTTAAGCTTGGATGCCGAATCAAGTTCAAAACATTATGCCAAGCTTATGCATACACAAGGAAGGATAACCGAGTTGATGGCTAATGATGGTAAGATAAGGGCTCATCTACTCTCTATGCAAACAATCTTGATACCTCATCTAGAGGCCATTAAAAGAGAGCTAGAAAAGGTGAAGGACTTAACATAGAAAGATCCAGATTTATCTTCAACCAAGAGCCTAGTCAATCTAGTTGTCGAGCTAGAAGTGAAATCAAAAGTTTTGAACGTTGCTACAGCAGGATCAGAAACTACATTACATATGGTTATGATGCTTCATAAACCATTTCTGGAGAAATAATTCATGATCCGCACTCCCAAAGAAATTAGGCATGCCAAAAACAAGGGGGAAATTAAATGACATGACATATTCAAGCACAAAGCGAGGTAACAAAATTTTGTATGTATATATATCTTAGGGGGAGTATTCTACTAATACTATGTACTTTTGTAAATACAAATATAATGTCATGACAAAGAATTTTTGCCACTAATGTGAAAGGGGGAGATTGTAGATCTCTATAGTTTTGTTGACTATTAGTGACTTACACTTAGTCATTATCTAGGCAATGATAGTCGGTCATCACTGTGACCAAGTCATCATGTATAGGCTGAGTCATGTAATGTATACTTATCAAGCAGTAGTACTGCTGAGTAAACCAATGGTCACTATGTATTTTTGTATTAGCCAAGTTAATTTTTTGCCGAGTTATGTAAGTAATGAATACTAAGCGACAGAGATATCAGCAAATACCGAGTGTAGTGAATGTCAAGTACCAGAGACATCAATTGTCGAGTTAGCCAGAATTGACATATGAGTTTTTTATGGCACAGTGATCGAGGTAAAATTTTTTGGCCAACATTCATGTTTTGTATTTTTTTTGTTGAGGAAATCATAGAGGTTATTACGCACCTATTTTTTGATCATTAATCCCTATGCAACACTTAGAGCCAATCATAAATTAGTAAAGATTAAGTGGTAAAAAGAGTAAATCTGGATCGTAGATCTTGAATCTTGAAGAAGTTTAGTTGTCTATATAAGGAGAAGATTTGAACCCTAATGTGTGTGTGAGAGAATGCTAAAGGAATGAAGGAATGAGTAGAGAGAACATTCAAATCAGTGAAGTATTTAGATAGAGTTCAATTATCAAGATAAGTAGTGAAGGACATAAAAAAGATAAACTTGATAGATGAGATCAAAAAAATATTGTAAGGAGAAGATTTGTAATCAGCATATAGTGCAAACCAAAGGATTAGGTACTAAGACATTCTAACAAGTGTATCAGGGTAAATCTCTTAACTGAGTGGTTTTAACAGACCTATTGTAATCTCTTAACTGAGTGCTTACTTTATTGTAAGTTTTAAATCCTTTAGTAAGGTAGACTGTATAAGTCTTTTAGCTCTTAACAGGGTAGACCCCTCATAGGGTAGATCATATTTTGATCAAATTTGTAGCCCTAATAGGATAACTTTATACTATAGTAGTGAAGATTTGTGGGTGTCATCCCCACCCCAATTTTACCTTTCAAGGGTTTCTCAGTAACCAAAATTATTGTGTTATGAGTACTTTCTTGAATGATGCTTAGTACATATTAGTTACTTTGTTTTGATGATGTTTTTTTTATGCCATGCAAAAGTTTTATGCAATGTTAAAATGGATTAGTAGGTGATATATGATTCACCCCCCCCTCTTAGTATCACATTTCCCAACTAAATTTCCAACAATGTACATGAGAAAAAGATGAATATGACAGATAAGGATAAGGTAAACATTGGGAAACTTATTCATGAGTCTATGTCTTTATATTGTTGACATGAGCATGTTACATTAATCTATTATGAGGAAGAGATTTTAAATTAAACATGTCAATGTGGTTGGTAATTGAAGAGTTTTGCATTCACCGAGCCAGTGTAGTGTATACCAACTGACAGTATCAACTGAGCTAGTTTAACTAGTTATCATCGATGCATTTTTTTATTGATCGAGAATGGATGAAAACATTAAATGAAAAGAATAATAGATGAAGGTTGTTCCCCTTAATACCACAAACATATAACAAAAATAGAGAAACAACAACCATATGCAAGAACAGAAAATTGGCTTCTTATTATCTCCACAAATGTGGAATTAAAAACTTTCAGAATTACAATATGCAAAGCCACATGGGCATTCCCTTACAATATTCTGTAGGACAAAGCCTTGAATCAATACCCAGAACTGCCCTAGACAACACTATGGGCCTTCTTTATATAGGCATTTTCCACCACCCGACAAGGTTCCAAAAATTTAGCTCTTAGGGCCGAACAACTTAGAATTATTTTATTTTTCAATTTATTACATCAAATTCAGCTCAAAATAACTTTTGAAACCCAAACATAAATTTTGAAGGAAAATTATTTTCAACCATTTTAGGTGGCCTGACTTGCAGAGACCATAAGTCATCACCAGTTGACCCGATTGACTATTATAACCCCATTTCAGAATGGCCACGAAGTGCTCTATAGGCTTGATTCACACAAGCACTTGTCACCCAAATTTTTGACCTCATTCAGGGCCTCTAAAGACTTCAAAACTGAGTTCAAAGTTTTTGTACCCTGCTGCCAATACCGAAAATCTTCAATATCTTCAAAACTAGACCTGATCTAGCAATGAAACTTTACTGGTAGGCTGATATGACTGAGATGAACCTCCACATGTAAAATCAGAACATTCTGAGATCGTATGACCAACTTACTAAAAATAGCAAGTTTCCATAAATAGCAGCTCTGCATAAGATAGCCCTTATTGAATATAAAAATAGAAATATTTTTGGGTGATGCAAGATTGCTCTTACACCCAGGATGCTCCTGCATCAGAGACCCAAGGTAATTTGAAAAGTGACCTTGTCATGACTCAGGTGTGCAGAGGAAAACCAAGATGGTTAACCTCCTCCTTTGTTAGCCATCATGAATCTTCAATAGGTCATCCTTTCCATTTGACCTAATACTCTTCATATGTCTTGTTCCTTGTGCTTCTGCCAATATGACTATCCAATATGTCTTCAATCTCCTTGATATCTAAACTAGTTGTTGGAATACTCCACTATGCTACTGTAACCTCATCTTCAACACCTCCTTCATGATACTCTGTCAAATATGAAATATTAAATACTGGTGAAATATTCAACTTAGTAGGCAATTCTACATCATATGCATTTCCTGAATCATGCTTCTTTAGTATTTTACATGGCCCAAACTTCTTCATTTTCAATTTGTTATATGTACCAACTAGAAATCGCTCCTTCTGCAAATGAACCATGACTTCATCTCCAACCTAAAATTTTTTATGCCTCCTTTTCTCATCTTCCTTAGCCTTATACTGTGCATTCATCTTGGTAATGTGCTTCTTCATCTCCTCATGGGTGTTCCTCAAGTGTTCTGCAAAATCCTCAGCTTCAACACTACTTATTTCTCCTTTATCTATCTTCCTCAACTCAAATGCATTTTTGGGACTATTTCCATATACAATCTGGAATGGTGATTTATGAGTACTCTTGTTGACAAAATTATTGTGTGCAAATTCTACCTGTACTAAAATCAAATCCCATCCTTTCGGCTTATCTCCAACCAAACATCTTAGCAAATTTCCCAAACTCCTATTTACCACCTCTGTTTGTCTATAAGTTTGTGGATGATGTGATGAACTAAATTTCAAATATGTCTTTAGTTTCTTCCACAATGTTTGCCAAAAATAGCCTACAAATTTGGTGTCTCAATCTAAAACTATGGTCTTTGGCAAACCATGTAGTCTCACTACTTCTCTGAAAAACAATTCTTCTATATGAACAAAATCATTAGTCTTCTTGCAGGGAATGAAATGTGACATCTTCAAAAATCTGTCAACCACCAGAAAAATTGAATCATGTCCCCGCTGAGTCCTTGGTAATCCAAGAACAAAGTCCATACTGATATCCTCCCAAAGCTTCTCTAGTATAGGTAATGGCTGATATAACCTTATATTCTACTTCACTCCTTTCACCATCTGACATACTCTACAACTTTGTACAAACTTCTTAACATCTTGCTGCAACTATGGCCAATAATAATTCTCACTAACCAAAGCAAGGGTTTTATCACGACCAAAATATCTAGCCAATCCTCCGCTATGCTTCTCCTTAATGAGATTCTCCCTCATAGAGCTTCTTGGAATGCACAACTGACTCCCTTTGAATAGCATATCATCCTGAATGATGAAATCCAACCACTTCATTCTATCTAGAGTAATAGGTTCTTTACAAGCTTTCTAAGCTTCACCAAAATTAGGATCCTCTAGATAGAAATTCTTGAGTTCCTTGAACCCAACCACCTCAATCTGCATCTCTGTCAGCAATAGGTGCCTTCTGCTAAGCACATCTACAACCCTATTAGACTTTCCACTACTGTGTTTCAAAACAAATGTATAACTCTACAAAAAATCAACCCATTTCAAATGCCTTTGATTCAACTTTCCTTAACTATTCAAATATTGAAAAGCTTGATGATCAGTATACAAAACAAACTCTTTAGGAAGCAAATAGTGTCTCCACTTCTTCAATGCCTGAACTATAGCATAAAATTCTTGATCATCAACAAAATATTTTCTCTTGGCATTATTTAACTTCTCACTGAAATAAGCAATAGGTTTACCTTCTTGGCTCATAACAGCTCCTATTGTAGTACCACTAGCATCACAATCTACTTGAAACACCTTATTAAAATCTGGAAGTGCTAAAACTGGCTGTTCTGTAACTTTTTGTTTCAACAATTGAAAACTCTTTTCTGCCCCATTAGTCCACTTAAACTCTTTTCTATCCCCTCTCATTGTTTCAGTCAAGGGTCCACAAATGCTGTTAAATTTTTTGATAAACTTTCTGTAAAAATTATCCAAACCATGAAAAGATATTACCTTAGTTGCACTCCTTGGAGTAGGCCATTCAAGGATAGCATGTACCTTCTCTGGGTCCATTTTTAGACCTTCTACTAAAACTACAAATCCAAAATACACTAACTCTTTCTTCACAAAATTGCACTTCTTCAAATTATTCAAAAATTTCTCTTCTCTCAACTTCTCAAATACCATACGAATATGCATCATATGCTCCTCCAATGTCTTACTAAAGATCAAAATATCATCTAGGTAAACAATGACCAACTTACCTAGAAATTATTTCAAAACCTTGTTCATCAGCCTCATGAAAGTGCTCAGTGCATTGGTTAGCCCAAAAGGCATGACTAACCACTCATATAGTCCTTCATTTGTCTTGAAGGCATTCTTCCATTCATCTCCTTCTCTGATCCAAATCTGGTGATATCCGCTCTTCAGATCTATCTTTGAGAAATACACAGCTCCACTCAAATAGTCCATAATATCATCGACTAATGGCAATGGAAACCTGTACTTGACTATTATCTTATTTATTGCTTTGGAATCTATACACATCCTCCACTCTCCATTCTTCTTTGGTGCCGTTGGTACAACACATGGACTCAGGCTCTCCTGAATCAATCCCTTCTGTAACAACTCATGCACTTGTCTGTTCAACTCTTCACTTTCTACTGGTGTCATTCTATGTGCTGCCTTGTTTGGAAAATTGGCTCCTAAAATCAAATCCATCTGATGACTGATCTTCCTTACTAGTGGTAATCCATTAGGTACATTATCAGATACAATATCCTAAAACTCATTCAACAAATCTGTAACATCTACAGGTACATCCTCTACTTCCTCTTTACCAGCTTTTGGAATTAAAGCAAAACATACGTGCTCATGCCTCATACCATCTAGGAATTTTCTTCCATCAACAAAATTTATTTTTGCATTACCACATACCTTTTCTTCAGTCTCCTTCAATGGCTTTAGCTTATTTTAAACTCCATCCTTTGTCAGGGAATAGGTATTCACATGACCATCATGTACAACACATCTATCAAATTGCCATGGCCTACCCAACAACATGTGACATGCATCCATAGATATGATATCACATATTACCTCATTATGGTACCTACCAATCTTGAAATTTACTAGGCACTATTCACTGACCATGACCTTGTGGTCATCCTACACCTAGGCAATCCAATATGGATGTGGGTGTTTCTGTCTCTTGAGCTTCAACTTTGTCACCAGCTCTTCTGACACCAAACTGTCAATGCTTCCACTATCAATAATCACATCTTAGAATTTACCCTCACACTTGCATCTAGTGCAAAATAGGCTCCTCCTTTGTTTAGGTTCATTCTCACCACTCAGTAGGACTCTTCTGTTAATCAATGTTTCTCCTATTTCAGCATCTTCAAAATTTGAGGATCTGACATCTTCATCTACATGTGCCACTCTGGCTTGGCTTTCATTCTTTTTATCTATCCTTCCTTGGCATTGAGGACATTCAAATGCCCTATGACCTTCTTCTCCATAGTGAAAACATGTTCCACGAAAGCCTCCTCTTCCTAAACCTTGTCCTCTTCCTCTTCCTCTTTGATCTTTATTGTTCTTATCTTGGAAATGATTGGAGTTGTTTCCCCTCTAATTTTGACTACTACCGGTTGCATCTTCTGTAGTAGGTCAAGCTCATAATCAATAGGAATGAACTGTCACTTCAATTTATCCACCATACAATCTTATCTTGTAATTTTATCTTTCCCTCTTCTATTTCACTCCAATTGAATCTCTTGCCACCAAATCTTTGCATGAACTTTTAGTCTGGCCTTCACAAATTTGACCCTATCAGGATCCTCAATATCTTCATACTCAAAATATTCTTCACATTCATTGATCTAGTCGATCAATTCTTCTAGGTTAAGATTTCCTGAAAATGTAGGAACCTTGATCTTAGGTCTTTTCCCTGTCTTGAAAATGGCCTGGAAAGCCTTTCTTCTTCTTGATTCAAAATTTTGCCTTCTTCTTCTTGATCATCATTTCCTTCTTTGGCTTCATCCTCACTTTCATCTCTAACATTAAGATTCATTCCTCTATGAATCTCTTCTTGCAATGCTCCCACTTGTCTCTAGAGCACTCTAACCTCTGGTTTTACAACACCAGCTCTTCCGCCATGTTCCCTTCGTGGAGGTATTTTTGTGATGCACACTGAAACCCTAACCACGGTCCTAGTGCAAACTGCCTCATAGTCGGAGATCTATTTACACACTCAGAAACTCCTACTCTGATACCACTTGATGAAGGGTGCTCCCCTTAATACCACAAACACATAACAGAAATAGAGAAACAACAACCATATGCAAGAACAAAAAATTAGCTTCTTATTATCTCCACAAATGTAGAATTACAAACTTTCAGAATTACAATATGCAAAGCCACATGGGCATTCCCTTACAATATTTTGTAGGACAAAGCCTCAAATCAATACCCAGATCTACTACCTAGAACTACCCTAGACAACACTACAGGCCTTCTTTATATAGGCATTTTCCACCGCCCGAGAAGGTTCCAGAAATTTAGCCCTTAGGGCTGACCCACTTAGAATTATTTTATTTTTCAATTTATTACATCAAATTTAGCTCAAAATAAATTTTGAAACCTGAACATAAATTTTGAAGGAAAATTATTTTTTGCCATTTTAGGTGGCCTGACTTTCGGAGACCATAAGTCATCACCAGTTGACCTGATTGACTATTATAACCCCATTTCGAAAAGGCCACAAAGTGCTTTGTAGGCTTGACTTGTGCAAGTGCTTGTCACCCAAATTTTTGACCTCATCTAGGGCCTCTAAAGCCTTCAAAACTAAGTTCAAAGTTTTTATACCTTGCTGCCAATACCGAAAATCTTCAATATCTTCAAAACTAGATGTGATCTAGCCATGAAACTTTACTGGCAGGCTGATATGACTGAGATGAACCTCCACATGTAAAATCAGAACATCCCAAGATCGTATGACCAACTTTGTAAAAATAGAAAGTTTCCATAAATAACAGCTCTGCACAAGATAACCCTTATTGAATACAAAAACAAAAATATTTTTGGGTGATGCAAGATTGCTCTTACACCCAAGATGCTCCTGCATCAACAATTGACTAAAATTTGATGACATGGAATTGTTATTATTTTGAGATTAAGGATTAAGTTTTTTATGAGATCCACGGCTGACAAAATTTGGTGAAGATCTAAAGGATGAGATTGAAACATGTTAATGATACATCTATCAAGGAAGGTTTAAGAGGAAAAATGGACAAAGGAGATTAAGGGGAAAAATCTAATGGCTGATATGAAAATGATTTACTTGTCTATATAAGAGATATGAGTTTCATTATTGAAGCATGTCAGAAGAAGAAAACTGTAGAGATATTACGTGAAGACTATTCATGCATGCCTGATCAGACTGGTTATTGAAAGAACCAAACTACAGAGTTAACCGAGTGTCAGAGAATCATTTTCCAAGTTAAAGTAAGTTGAAGGACATTGATGAAGTGAATTTGATTATTGATCATAAGATTTGTATTGTCTTAGCATAGATCTGAATATGTACAATTAAGTTGTATTTGAATCAGATCATATTGTATAAGTTTAACCATTGATTCAGAAAATCTCTTAACCGAGTGGACTTAACAGTCTTATATTCTACCCTATGTCATTCAGAGAATGTACATTATTATCTTGTTGACCCCATAGTGTATTTTGGTCAAAATTTAACTATTAGTGTTAAATCCTCTAACTAGGTCACACTTAACAGTGTGTTTGTAACCTTTAACATGATTGGCTCTTCACCGAGCTTCCTTTAGAAGAGTGAATTATTTTGGGTTACTGGTCCCAGGTGGTTTTTCCCTTAACAGAGTTTCCATGTTAAATCATTGTGTTATGTGTTATTTGTGATGATGGTTTTTTATCATAATTTATAGACTAAATAATTGATTTGGTCAGTAATCAAAGTTAGTTATTTATTGGTAATTGGTAAAGTGAACAGACAGATTGATATTTTTTGTTATAGAGCTGTATAATTTGTTGGAATTATTTTATAAGGTGCATCTTTTTATTTGGGACTGTAGGATAACTGATCTAACTAATTCACCCCCCCTCTCAATTATTCTAACAATTGGTATCAGAACTTATTTTTTTCTTGAAATAAAGTTTTAAGTGTTAGGAATGGGAACACTAAGGGGGGGGGGGGTTGAATCAGTGTTCTATAATTAATTTCTGATACTTGAAACTTAACTCAATTACTTAGATACTGAAATGAATAGTAAATAAGATGAAGTATTCAACCATAACACATAACACAAGATATGTTTATGGGGAAACCTTGGCTAGAGGAAAACCCCGATGGGAATTAGTACCCACAAATAATTGCACTTTGTATTATGAACTTGTTAATGTTCCTTTTCCCTATTAGGAGTAGTCATTACAATGAAGATTACAATGACTTAGTTAAGACTCTATAAGTAACAAACCCTGTTAGGGGTGGATGGCTCACTTCCCAAGCTTAGTACTCAATGAAGAAGGGTACAACCTCCTAGTTATCAGATACACACTATATTTGCAAGGTGAACTATTGCTTTGACACTATTTCCTAATCAGTTCCTTTTGTGCATTGATAATTTAACCTCTTGTAAAGCTCTATATCATTCTTACTTCTCTAATACATACTTTGCACACTTCCGATGATCTCTCTATACCATGTCATGCACAAATTAAAAAGTGCATGTCATCTATATACATGCTGAATAGACGCAACCAAAACTAACTACTAGGTCAACCTATAACTTAACACATACAATGCTTCCAAGTTAATTGGCTCAAGCATGTTTACATAAAATGATATTAACATGTTTATAACATAATTAAAATAGGTGCATAGCCTTTACAAAAAAAAATGATATATGCTAATCAAAATATTATCTGTCGGGTCCATGCTCTGTTATGTTCTGTTGCTTACTGACTGTGTCACTTAGACTTCTTGTAACTTCTTCATGCTGTCATAGCTGACCATGTGTTCTTAGACTTAGCATAGTAACATAATCAAAAGATTATATCTAAGGGCACATACCAAAACTTGGTCATACACATGTGCGTCTATGCTCTGATCATCAGGTGCTTAACTATCTGCTATGTCTTCCATACTTAGCCAAATTCTGATCTTCTAAGTCATTGTGCTGACTCCAAAACTTCATATGACTTTGTTTCCATAGTGACAACATAAATATTAGTTATATATACTAGTAAAGTCAACTTTCCAACAATCTCCCCCTTTGTCATTAATGGCAACAAAGGAATATGGTGAAGTTGCTAATCTACATCTTTACACAAAAACTTGCTATCCTTTATCATATCCTATACTATATACTATACATCATATATTCTTCTATCTCCCTTATCTCCCTTAATCCATATACTCTATTCATACTCTACTCCCCCTTTGACATTAATGACAAAGGTGCTCAAAAATTGAATCTCTAAGTACTTACATAGAAAGTACATTTGGGTATGCAATCTGAAGGTTTGTTATTTCTTGCTGCCAAAAAACTTTGAGTGCATCAACTCTCTGTAGATGGGTGCATAATGCATAGGTTAGTTTCTCCATCTTTTCTAAATCTATACAGGTACCTTGATCATATGTTACAATAGTGGCATCTATCTCCTTGATGTTCTGATTCAACACATCTAGAGAGGGCACTAATGCATGTCTTAGCTAAGTTTGTTTGGCCCTTATCTTTGCCATCTCTTTTTCTGCCTTCTCAATCTTATCTATCTATTCTTGATAGATATTGTTACACATGTTAATATCTTGAGATGGATCTTCCAATGATTTTCTTACTGCTTGGACATCATAGATTCAGCTTCCTAAATATTTTTAGTAATGTCTGGAGTTAGTTTCTCCTTGTTCATACAGTCAACAATTATCTTCCTTCCTTTTTCCACTATCTATTTTACCATAGCTTGACCAACCTTTAGAGAATTAAGGTCAAGTGAGAAGTTGCTTACTAATTCATTCAGCCTTTTCTTGATATATTTCTCCTCTGCAATCTTTGATGCTGATTCTTCTAGACTCGAGAAATTTTCTCTGAAGCTTGATAGGATGCTGCTAACATCATCCACTAAATGAACACTTATCAATTTCTTATCTTTAGGCAGTAAATTATTTAGTATGCTAACTGATTCTACAAATAATGGATTTCTCATTACTTGTTTTTCTTTTTATTTTTCCATAGCTAACACACTTATTTTCATCATATCTTCTTCTCCCCATGAGTCTAAATTGGTTGTATCAGGTGTCAAACTTGACAACAATGAAATAGATGATTTAGGAGTAAGAAGTGTTCCTTGACTTACATCCATGAATTTACTTTTTACCTTAAATGGTATCTAAACAGAAAGCTCTTCTTTTCAACTTCCTTCTCTTCTTCTTGTCATGTTAAGTCCTTAATTTGGACTTCCTCTTGCTGCTTAGGTGATTCTTCACCACATAGAATCTCAACTTCCTTAGTACTAAAAAAAGTTTATTCAAACTTATCCAGTTCATTATTTGTTTTTGCCATGGTGATTTCAACACTATCAATCACAATTGTTTCTGTTAGAGTAATAAAGTGTTTACTGATTAAATGAATCATATT
Source organism: Chamaecyparis obtusa (assembly GCA_027943335.1). Classification (NCBI taxonomy): domain Eukaryota; kingdom Viridiplantae; phylum Streptophyta; class Pinopsida; order Cupressales; family Cupressaceae; genus Chamaecyparis; species Chamaecyparis obtusa. The sequence goes on from BSBK01007125.1 coordinate 554,651, forward strand.
GATTTAATTATTCAGTCACTTATTACCTCTTTCTACTTAAGCTAAACTTTAGGCATATAATAATTAATTACTTTATTAATTATTATTATGCAACCTAGGGTTTTACCTTTTTAGGGTTTCTAATCCCCATTTATAAGGATGGATCTCATAACATTTTGTAACCTTTTCTGACATTTCATTATTGATTGCAAATTTTGTTTTTGCAAATCAAGGATTTCTGCTCTCTCATGGATTAATGCATTCAGGCCTCCATAGCTATTTTCTTCTCTCTCTTTCAGTGACAAGTGTTTGTGTGCAGGTGTTCTTAGGAGCTGTGGGTTGTTTTTCATCAACTCCATCATGGTATCAGAGCTTCAAATCTACTTGCCCCTATCCTCTTTCTAATAGATTCAGTCGTGTTCATCAGATCTACATTTTTAGAGAGGGTTTCCTATCAGATCCAGGGGACCTATTTTTCTAGTCATTCTGGCTTCAAACAGACCTCAGAGTTGCATTCAGAGAATCCAAGAACCCTAAGATCCATATAATATTTGTCCAATTTGGACAAAGTTGGAATCTATGAGAAAAAAAATTTGCAATCAACCCCAGTGCAGATCCCGAGGTGATCACTATTTTTTGGAGCACTTCTAGCCAAAACGAACCTCACAGTTGTGTCCCGAAGGCTTGAGATAGTCAAAATTTATATAAGAATTATCAATTTTTGATAAGTTGGCCTCTGAGGCAAAAAAATTTTTGCCCACCAGGGCGTATGGCCTGACATGCGAAAAGGTAATTATGAGATGGACAATAATTTGCTGGTGTGGCTTCCTAATTTTTCCATTACTACTACATTTATTGTAGTCAAAGGTAGAAGTTGTTCAGTGCTCTTGCATCTCAGCCCCCCTACATTGTTTTGGGCATATCTTGGGCCTACAGTATCATTTTTTGGAAAATGAGATACCATTGGAAAGCTGGTTCAGAGGTACATCTTTCTAGTGTTTTAGATTTTGGATTTTTTCTCTCTAATTTTTGCACCAGTTCTTCAAATTCAAGGCTTCTATTTAGCCTTCCCTCTAGTACTACCTGTTGGTTATTAGCTTCCACCTTTCTCATTCGGGCTCCATTTTCTTGAAGTGATATATCGTCGAAAAGATGGTTCTGAGCCCAATTTGAATTTTATAGTATGGTTTTTTGATTTTTCCATTTTGATGCTCTTTTTTTCTATCAAAGTCAGATGTTCTCTGTGATCGTTGCATTTCAACCTTCCTTTCTTTTGGGAGTCGTTTCTCTAGCATTCAAGCTCTGTTTTCAGCAAACAAGATATTTCTGAAAAGCTCTTTCTAAAATTTTGTTAGATCTGATGGTTTCATGTGGTATTTTGTCTTTTTTCTGATGTCACCCATCCTTAGATCCTTGCAGACACCTTCTTTGGGCCCTCCAGTGCACCTGTTGGTTTTTTGCTCATATCTTGAGCATACGGTGTCAAAATTTGGCAAACGAGATATTTTCAAAAAGGTGATTCCAAGCTCTTTCTAGATTTGGAGGTTATATTTTTTGGTTTTATATTTTTGATGGTGTTTTTCTCTGTCAAAGCTAGATCTTCAGTTCTGTACTCTGGGAGCTCTATCTTGCACATCCGAACTCTATTTTTAGAAAATGATAGATCATTGGAAAGCTTGTTTAGAGAGATTTTCAGTGTTGTGAGTCATTTTTCTAGATTCTTCTCCAGGTTCATTTTATTTAGATTCTTGTTTTTTTGCAGTCTGGTGGATATCTTGGCTTTTTCAGGTCTTGGGATCTCTTCCCTTTGAGGGATGGCTCATCTTAGGTTGTTCTTTTGTTTCAACAGCCTTTGATCTTCTTTGAGTAGTGTATACTTCACTTTTTTAGCATTCTTTTATGCACACACATTGAGATAAAGTGTCATTCTATTGCTTTGATGGGATCTTGCACATGTTCATGCTATTTGTACTCACACTCCATTATAAAGTGTAGGGGGGGGTGGGTTTGATGTTTTCCTTTGTTTGCCATCTTCTTTTTTCATGTGAGTGTTCCTCCAATGACATTAGCCTCAAGTATCTTTATTTGTGTTTGAACTCTCTCTAGACATTTGATGTTCTAGATTCTTCTTCATCATGTAGTTCATATTGGATGATCTTTTCAGTGTACCTATCATTACTCCCTTGTCAGTAGTATGGGGGGGTTTCTACTATTGGTTCTATTGCTTACTTGATTTGATTATGTAAGCCATGTATTTAGTATTTGATCCTATGTACTAGGCGGTTGCAGTGGTTGGGTACCTATGCATTCCGGTGAGATGAATCATTGACCATATGGACACTCTTTTCCTTCCTATTTTTGGATGCACTCTTCCAACTTTTATTGATCAGCTCTTCAGGATTTTGGTGTTTATGCCATTTGTATCTTTGAGTTTAGGTGTTTTCCTTTGTTTGCCTCTTGATTCAAGTAGTGTTATTTGAGGGCACTCATGCAAATTATAGTCTTCTCTACCTGGTCATATTTCTATGGAGGATCTTCAGATCATCTATTTCTTCTTAACAAAGTTTGTATTTTCATGCTTCAGTTATGTTGTACATGTTCATCTTTGTTCCTATTTTCTGGAATATTCCTAATTTTGGAGGCTTCTTGAGTCCTTCAGACTAGTCTTTGTCTCTTTTTGGAGTAGAGTTTTTCCCATGCAGTTTTCTCTATTTCTTCACTTTGTAGAGACTCTCTTTTGTACTTGGGTACCTAATCAAGCCCTTTTTGTCGGGACCCATTTGCTTTCAGTAGTTCTTTCTAGGTTTTTAGCTTCTCTCAAAGTTTATCTTAAGGGGGGGTGTTAGAGTAATAAAGTGTTTACTGATTAAATGAATCATATTGATTTAATTATTCAGTCACTTATTACCGCTTTCTACTTAAGCTAAAATTTAGGCATATAATAATTAATTACTTTATTAATTATTATTATACAACTTAGGGTTTTACCTTTTTAGGGTTTCTGATCTCCTTTTATAAGGATGGATCTCATAACACTTTGTAACCTTTTCTGACATTTCATTATTGATTGCAACTTTTGTTTTTGCACATCAAGGATTTCTCCTCTCTTGTGGATCAATGCATTTAGGCCTCCATAGCTATTTGCTTCTCTCTCTCTTTCTGTGACAGGTGTTTGCGTGCAAGTGTTCTTGGGAGCTGTGGGTTATTTTTCATCAACTCCATCAGTTTCATCCTTAACTTTAGGCATGGGTGCAGACTCTTGTGGAACTATTATAGGTGTGTTAGGGATCTCAGAGTCTTTTTCTTTCTCAGAGGGAAATTGGGTTGCAGGCATAGTAGGAGGGTGCATGTGTCTTTCCAAGAACACTTTTTCAAATGCATTTTCTATTTCCTTCACAACTAACTTGTACTCTTTGTTCATCTACTACAGATTTTTAGTTTTGGTTCTTAGATGTGGCTTTACCAAATCTAGCAACAATGTTTTCTCTTCAAATGAACAAACTAGGAGGTTGTCATCTAGTGTTTTTTCTCTTATCCTAAAATCCTCTTCTATGGCTTGTCTCTTCAAAGAATCCAAAATGTTCCATACATTATAAGGAATGATTGTCTTAAGTTCCAAAATTGTATTTTTGAGCTTAATCATGTGCATGATAATCATAGAATGAATCTATGATTTGTCAATCTTATGATACTTGTCATAAAACTCTACTATTTGATCTATCCTTCCTTCATTAACTACTCTAGTTCTCAAGACTTGCAAATTTGGTCTGAATCCTACCTAAGGAGGTGCTTGAGTGTTTTTCCCTCTTCTTCTGGTTTTCCTTGTGGATGGGTCTAGGCTTGCACTAGTCTATTTATTTCTTTTAGGCATCTTACTTGGCTAATCAATATTTTCTTTTTCTCCTTTGGATCATTAGATTTCTCTATTTTCACTTCAGATGAGGGTGTGCTGTTAATTTACATGGAAATCTTGGCTTCCCTTGCTTTATCCAAGTTTTCTTGGGTGACACCATGAATTTGTAGAATATCTAAAGTAATCCTTGATTCTTTTCTCTTTGTCACAGTACTGTATAAGATAGAGTCTACTTGTCTTGTCTTCTCTTCATAAATTCCCCATTTAGGTTCATTGGGATCCTTAGGCCCTGATAGGAGGACTTGTGCATAAGCTTCCAAAAAGTGTTCCTCTACTTCATATCCAAGTGGAGAATCCACTTTCTCCTAGGCTCAACTGCTTCCATACATGTGATATCAGTTTCCACCATGAAGCATATAGTATCTTTATACTTCTCCACTATACTCCTAGGTATCATGTGTATGCACCTTCAAAATGGTCACCTAGACTTTGGGCCCCATTTATTAATTTATCAATTTCCTGAATCAATGCTTTGAAATTTTCAAATCAATTCCTAATCACAATTAAATCAATAATTCAAATATTTCTAAGGTTTTGATCATTTCATCAATAATTTTATTTAATTAAAAGAAATATTCTCTTTTAAATAAATAAAATAGGCTTATTTAATTAAAAGAAATATCTTAAATAAAATAATCTTATTTAATTAAAACCCCTTTTAATTGAATGATTTTATCTTATTTAATTAAATATTCCTCTTTTTATTAAATAAACTTATCTTATTTATTTAAAAGATAATTCCTCTTTTAAATAAATAAAATCCCCACTTAAAGAAAAATCTGTGATGGAAAGGGAAATAAATCAAACAAAAACAAAACAAAAATCCTTTTCCCGATTCTTTCAATAACTTTATTTAATTGAAAGAAATATTTCCTCTTAAATAAATAAAAAATCTTCTTAAAGCTCTTTGTGATGAAAAAAGGAAAATGAATAATTAAAAATAAATAAAATCCCTTTTCTCTCCACACATTCTAAAAAATGATCTTTATTTCCTCTTTTGGATTTATCCCACATTGCCCTTGAGGATGCATTCTCTTCCACATTTTCCTATATAAGGAGCCCTCTCCTTCTCATTAAAGATCCCAAAATTTTCATGTTATTGTTATACTATAGGTTTGGAGAGCAATCTTGGAAGAAGCTTTTGAGCACATTTGGAGCTTGGATATTTGAGACTTCTTTCTTCTTGTCTTCTTCTCTCATGCCTTATGGCAATCCATAGTTTAGATTAATAGTGCATTCACATAATAGTTTAAATTCATGTTTCCTTTCATAAATTAACATTGTATAAGCATTCATTTCAATAGAATAGTTTATTTCTTGCATTGTTATCATCTAGACTAGTTTCATTTGCATGCAATAACTTGATGATCATGGAGATTAGCATGCTTTCTATTCATCTTTGAATCTCTGATTTCTTGGTGTACTTGCATGGGCATAACTAGGTCAATCTAAGGGCCTCATATACAAACACCTACACTCCATGAATAGAGAGTTGTGAATCGCTATTCGAGACCTCACTATTGAGTGTTCTTGGATGTAATGATTCACAGAAGTGTGACTAATTTCTAGCACACATCATGTACCTTCTATGCAACTTAATTCTGAATTTTTTAATTTCAAGATCCATGAAATCCTTCAAGGTACTCTCTGATGTTGCCTTAAATGATATTTTAGGCAATGTAGGTAGGCTCTTGTCAAGATAAAGATTAGAGACATTACCAACTATGTGAAAGTACATGTAGATAATCAGTGAACCAAATCAAATACCTTATTCTTGTCATGTTTAATGGCCCTTATGTTATCTAACAAATATGCGAGTAGGATTTCACAGAGGTTAAACTCTCCATTCTCTCTCACAATCCTTATACCTACTAGAATTGTTGCCATGGATACACTATTCACTCTATTAGCATGCTGAAAGGTCTATCCAATGTGTTGGAGCTTTTCCTTGTAGGACCAAACTTGAATCAATAGATGGGCTTGATTCTTAGGGTAGGCACTCGATTTTGACAAGAAAATAGTCCAATTGATGAGGATTGAAAGGAATCCTCCTTCTTCTTTGAGCTCCACATCACTCAGGTGGGTATTGCCTTATCTGCATACTCAAGATACCTCATGATAAATAAGAGGCCTGCAGATACATTATTGTTGAATAGTTTTCAAACCCTTATAGGTATCCTATACCCCAATGAAGCCAATTCTCATGCAATAGCCCTATTTGCATAGAATGAGTTTGAAGACTAGAAAGGACCTCCTACTACTACTACCAACATGAAAGGGAAAGGTATTTGATTTGAATGATTGATGTTGGGTTGAATGGACCCCTAAAATACCCTTAGTCTCTCATAGACTAGTGCCTCATCCCATGGGCAACAGAATCAAATACCTCACTGCAATAAAGAGCTATGAAACAAGAAAAAAATACATTCTAATATGTTGATGCCTTACACCAAACATACACCATTAATCAGGTCATACTTCAACAATCCACCTATGTACCCAGATATGTTATCACCTATTCAAAGGATTTTAACCCTCCCCTTGGAAGAGACCTATAAACAAATGATACATTAATCAGCATCCACTAAAAGACAAGCATGAAATACCCTTGATACTCCAGCTCATACACATCTGAAAACTAATCTTGAACTTAGTTTTTGCTGTGAAAACAACTCTATTGCAGACACATAAGAATTGCAAATAGAAAGGCTGAAACACCCTTGATGCTTCAATCAATAAGTCTAAAACTCAAATGGAGACAATCTGATAATAGTATAAATATATTGGAAACTCATACATAAGACAAGCTATTACAGTTTGCATTATATTCTCCAAAACTAGGGAGGAAAGAAGGAACCCTATATGTAGAGAAAAAGGAAGTATTTACAAGACCAAACATTCATGGAACCAGCTCTTAGAAGAAAACTCAAACCCTTACAAAGTCAAAACTTCAACTATTTATACCACTAGCCATCTTGGAATCCCAAAATAATTTAGGATGCAACAAGCTTTAGATAGCTAGGATTAGGGTTTCAACTACAACAAAATTCAAAATTCTTGGAGGGAAAACCAAGCACAGGTCTGTTAGAACCAGGTATGATCTTCATGAAGGAGAAAATCTTTGAGAAGGATAGGAAGATCACAAATTTATCATGCAAAACAATCTAACCAAACTTACAAAATGCCTCGGGCCACCAAAATTATGCATCCACACACGGTACAAACCCCCCTACAATTTGATCATGGCACCCTGGACCACACTGCAACCACCAACAACACCAAACAAATCAAATCAGGCCACAAAAGCAATTAAAACCAGTCCTTTCTATTACTGGAAATGTCTCAGGAAATTTGAATACTTGAATTTGAAATAAATGGTCATGACAAAAGACTTTTAAAACACGACCATCGATATTGTATTTTTCTAGGTAGATCAGGGGGCTCATAATAACTTTTAAAAATGTCTATGGGACCCCCCGACAAGTCAATCACCACCTCACCACACCAATGACCAATTAAAAGTGAGCAACTTAGTGCCATAAAGTACCTAGGACCCACCACAAAGCTTCCCCTTTAGTGAAAATCAACAGTGGGTGCATTATTGCAAGGGAGAAGAATATTCCTTGTGATCACGCACTAGCCATAGATCTTTTAATGCATGAACCTCCTTGAAAATACATAGATCCATTGACACAGTCCACCTCATCCCACCTAGATGAATAGAAAACCTCCAAATCAGCCCGTCTGACAAAGAGGACCCACATCAAAGTCTTTTCTCCTATCCTCGCATCAGACGGTCATTGCTATACCATGATCCTAAAGCACGTGCATCTCAAACCAATGGTATAATGATGATCACATGATCAAACAACAACTTAACACCTTAGGAAAGTTTGGACCCACTAACACATCCCCATCACAACAACGTGGATGAATCAAGAGAGACCACATCATAAATGACTGACATAGGCCCCACTGCCCCATGCCCTTCGCAAGCAACCCTAACAACTTCCACCTATTCCCTGACACCACCAATGAGAATCTGTCATGGTGGCGTAACCTGGCATGGACCCTCTGATAGCGTTTACGTTAGATTCTAAATAGACGACTGTCGCATGATCTCAAAAGGGAAGAATATTCCTTGCGATCATGTGACAACCACTAGATCTTCAAGCGATTAACACTTGACCCCACCTCACCGCATAAGCCATTTCAATGAATCACAAGCTGCCATGTTGCGAAAACTGACAAGTGGACCTCTGACTTTTTCTTCATTCTTCAAACCTCTGACACATGCCACATCAAAACTCACATCGACCAATCAGAAGCCACCACCTCAGATACCATAAATGCACCCACTAGGATATGTGGCACCTTGTCGCATGATCGCATAGCCTAAAAAAGGCTCATGAGATCATGCGACAGCCACACATTTAAAGAGTCTGTAAGTTGCTCGGCCCCATTGATGACAAATGTCTGCTTGTCACATGTTCGCAAGGGGGAAAAAGATTCCTTGCGAACAAGAGACAACCATAAGTTTTCAAAGGGTTGAAACATAAGAAAATTCACACCAGGAGACTTAGGAACTTAGGAAATATTAAAGGGGGACCCCAGCATGAAACCTAACTGATCAACATGTGAAGGGATATAACATTTTCACACATGGGCTATAAAACTTTTAAGTGGCCCAAAAAGTAATGACAAATTAGAAAAGGGGGTAAGTTAGGGTTTTTTCCCATAATGGCTAGAATTATGAATATTGAACTAGGGTTTCAAGCTAGAGATAGAGAAAATCATTGCAGAGACGAAGGAAAATTCTCAAAGCCATGAAAAAAGTTGCAGGTGCTAATAGCGGCTCTATTTGGGGATGTATGCCTCTTGCAGGCATAACAAGGATTCAAATCTCTGGGAAAAGTAGACCACCTATTGGAAAAGGGCACAGAGACCTCAAAAAACATAGGGAACACACCAGGGAAATAGGAAGGGAAACACACAATACGAAAGGAAAAAACTATACAAAGATTTACAATATTTACAAAAAGGCCCAAGGCCCCAAAAATTTTGATCAGTTCTTTCCTCTATCAAACAAATAATTTTCATCTCCATTCAGTAGAGGAAAACTAAAATTATATTTTTCATCCAACCTGCCAAAAACATTGTGATCCACATTCAGCACAATATATAAAAAATGACCATCATACTCACCATCACTTAGCAAGATAGGGCCATCAAGATGCCATAAATGTTGATCATTTTGTGACATCAAAATGTCACACTCTTCACTTTCACTATCATGCTGAAAAAGGAAACATTCTTTTTCTATCTCATGGATGAACACATCAGCATACTGGTTATTAGTCTGCAATAAAGAATAAATATTTTCTATCTCCTTACTCTGTAAACTAATATAGCACTCCTCAAGACAAAAATCTAATTGTATGAAAATGGAAACAACTTGCTGATCAAAAATCACATCAGCATTTTCTAGAAAGGAACAAGCACTATCAGTCAATGACTCATTAGTCATTTGCAAATCTGAGAAAACCGCTTCAGATTTACCACATTCTCCAGCATCAAAATATAAACAAGAACCACTGACATTAGGCTCTTGAAAAGTTGAATCCACACTGGTACACATATCATCATACTCATCAAACATGTCATTATCAAATTCATTACAATGACATGTACCATCCACTTGCATATCAAAAATAGGAGAAAGAACCTCAATAGAAGTTTCACACATCATGCCATCATTTATTCTTTCTTCATCAAAAATAATATCTACCAGGTATGGAATTTTAGAAACATACTTGGGAGTGCACCTCTGAAATTCTGCATCCAAGAGCTCTAAAATTTTCTCACTACTTAGTAAGCACTGAACTTCACATTCTATCTCATTGGTCTCATTGCAAATGCTGCAAACATCTTCCTCATCTGAGACAGGAGCTAAAATTTCTTGTGGCACAATATCTTGTACAAAGTCATCACCGCAGGAACTTTCACTACAGGAACTTACATCTATTACAGATTCATCTTCTATCTCTTGATAACCACAAATTCCATTATCAACATTAGCATCACAAGACTCATCCTCCACAAATGAAGCCATCCATCCTTCAACATTTTCTAGTGCTTCATTCCTAAAGGATGCAGACCAACTGGTTGACTCAGGCATACCAAGTTCTAAAAACATTTTAGCATATTGGGAATCTTGAAGCTCAATACCCACAAGAAGTTCATCACAAGCTATAAGAAATTTCTTATAGTATAAATGGGATGACTCATTTTTTCTTTCTACAATTGTACATCTTAAAATCTTTATGCAAGTTTGTTGGATTTTTTGACTCATCAAATAAATATCTCTCATTCTATTAACATTTCTAAAATCTGACAGAGAACTTTCAGACTTAGAAACATCATCTTGATTCATCAAGGCTGGAAACTCCATTTAATATATTGACAAAACAACATAGCTTGTTCTCATGACAACACTTTTATCAAAATTTATGCAACCACCAACTTTATTAAATCTCAACATATTTCTGATACTCTTTACAACAACTAAAGTTTTTATCCAAAAATATGGCTTAAACTTCAAAATTAATTTCCCCCTTTTCAATGATGACTTGTTCACCTAATTAGGGACTATTCTTTCTTAATTAAATAGGATTACTTCAAGATGTTGTGAATACTACAAAATATTGATCTGAAGTCTCCTCTAGATCACCTTTCAAACTTTGGTAGAGCTGCCACCTCTTTGCAGAGGATAAATCTGAATCAACTGAGAACCTTTCCCAACTCTAAACCTTCTTCAAAACCCACAATCACAACACAAACTCATAGGATAACTACTTGTTAGGACTACGAATATATCACACTTTTTTACAAACACTAACCAAACAGAGACTCAGAGTCACCACTCAACACTTAGTGAGAAAATTTTACAAGTGTGTTTTTTATATCTGACTCTGTGATCTTTAACCAAGACTCTGGAATGATCCAGCCAAGCAAGGAAAGCTTGTTGTCTTTTACTTCTTCCCCAGTAGAGTCACCAATTTTTTGGAGCTTTTCCTTGGAGGACAAAACTTCAATCAATAGATGGCCTTGATTCTCAGGGTAGGTACTCAATTTTGACAAGAAAATAGTCCAATTGATGAGGATTGAAAGGAATCCTCCTTCTTCTTTGAGCTCCAAATCACTCAGGTAGGTATTGCCTTATCTGCACACTCAAGATACCTCATGATAAATAATAGGCCTTTAGATACATTATTGTGGAATAGTCTTCAAACCCTTATAGGTATCATCTACCCCAATGAAGCCAATTCTCATGCAATAGCCCTATTTGCATAGAATGAGTCTGAAGACTAGAAAGGACCTCCTACTACTACTACCAACATGAAAGGGAAAGGTATTTGATTTGAATGATTGATGTTGGGTTGAATGGACCCCTTAACTACCCTTAGTCTCTCATAGACTAGTGCCTCATCCCATGGGCAACAGAGTCAAATACCTCACTACAATAGAGAGCTATGAAATAAGAAAACAATAGATTCTAATATGTTGATGCCTTACACCAAACATACACCATTAATTAGGTCATACTTCAACAATCCACCTATGTACTTAGATATGTTATCACCTATTCAAAAGATTTCAACCCTCCCCTTGGAAGAGACCTATAAACAAATGATACATTAATTAGCATCCACTGAAAGACAAGCATGAAATACCCTTGATACTCAAACTCATACACATCTAAAAACTAATCTTAAACTTAGTTGTTTCTGCAAAAACAACTCTATTGCAGACACATAGGAATTGCAAATAGAAAGGATGAAACACCCTTGATGCTTCAATCAATAAGTCTAAAACTCAAATGGAGACAATCTGATAATAGTATAAATATATTGGAAACTCATACATAAGACAAGCTATTACAGTTTGCATTATATTCTCCAAAACTAGAGAGGAAAGAAGGAACCCTATATGTAGAGAAAAAGGAAGTATTTACAAGACCGAACATTCATGGAACCAGCTCTCAGAAGAAAACTTGAACCCTTACAAAGTCAAAACTTCAAATATTTATACCACTAGCCATCTTGGAATCCCAAAAGAATTCAGGATGCAACAAGCTTTAGATAGCTAGGGTTAGGGTTTCAACTACAACAAAATTCAAAATTCTTTGAGGGAAAACCAACCACAGGTCTGTCAAAACCAAGTATGATCCTCATGAAGGAGAAAATCTCTAAGAAGGACAAGGAGATCACAAATTTATCATGCAAAACAATCTGACCAAACCTACAAAATGCCTCGGGCCACCAAAATTATCCATCCCCACACAGTACAAACCCCCCTGCAATTTGATCATGGCACCCTGGACCACACTACAACCACTAACGGCACCAAACAAATGAAATCCAGCCACAAAAGCAATTAAAACTAGTCCTTTCTATCACTGGAAATGTCTTAGGAAATTTGAATACTTGAATTTGAAATAAAACGGTCATGACAGAAGACTTTTAAAACATGACTGTCGATATTGTATTTTTCTTGGTAGATCGAGCAGCTCATAATAACTTTTTAAAATGTCTGCGGGACCCCTGACAAGTCAACCACCACCTCACCTCACCAATGACCAATCAAAAGTGAGCAACTTAGCACCACAAAGTACCTAGGACCCACCGCAAAGCTTCCCCTTTAGTGAAAATCAATGATGGGTGCATGATCGCAAGGGAGAAGAATATTCCTTGCAATCATGCACCAGCCATAGATCTCTTTGCATGTCAACCTTCTTGAAAATATGCAAACCCACTGACAGAGTCCACCTCATCCCACCTGGACCAATAGAAAATCTCCAAATCAGCCCGTCTGACAAAGAGGACCCACATCAAAGTCTTTTCTCCTATCCTCGCATCGGATGGTCATCACTATACCACGATGCTAAAGCACATGCATCTCAAACCAATGGTATAATGATGATCACATGATCAAACAACAACTTAACACCTTAGGAAAGTTTGGACCCACTGACACATCCCTATCACAATAATGTGGATGAATTAGGAGAGACCACATCAGAAAAGATTGACATAGGCCCCACTACCCCATGCCCTTCGCAAGCAACCCTGACAGCTTCCACCTGTTACCTGACACCACCAATGAGAAACTACCATGGTGGCCTGACCTGGCATGGACCCACTGATAGCCTTTACATTAGAATCCAAATCGATGACTGTCACATGATATCGAAAGGGAAGAATATTCCTTACGATCATGCGACAACCACCATATCTTCAAGCATTTGACACTTGACCCCACCCCGCCGCATAAGCCATTTCAATGAATCACAAGCTGCCATGTTGCCAAAACCAGCAAGCAGACCTCTGACTTTTTCTTCATTCTTCAGACCTCTGACACATGCCACATCAGAACCCACATCGACCAATCAGAAGCTGCCACCTTAGATACCATAAATGGGCCTACCAGGATAGGTGAGACCTTGTCACATGATCACATAGCTTGAAAAAGGCTCATGAGATCATGCAACAGCCACACATTTAAAGAGTTTGTAAGTTTCTCAGCCCCGCTGATGATAGATGGTCGCTTGTCACATGTTCACAAGGGGGAAAATGATTCCTTGTGAACAAGCGACAACCACTTCAAAGGGTTGAAACATACAAAAATTCATGCCAGGAGACTTAGGAACTTAGAAAATATTAAAGGGGGACCCCAGCATGAAACTTAACTGATCAACATGTGAAGGGATATAACATTTTTGCACATGGGTTATGAAAATTTTAAGTGGCCCAAAAAGTAATGGCAAATTAGAATAGGCCGGGGTAAGTTAGGGTTTTTTTCCATAATGGCTAGAATTATGAATATTGAACTAGGGTTTCAAGCCAAAGATAGAGAAAAACATTGTAGAGACCGGGGAAAATTCTCAAAGCCATGAAAAAAATTGTAGGTGCTAACACAATGATCATAGCCATTAGTTTGATATCCTTTTCCTCTATAGGCTCAATTTTCATTCCGTGGTTGTCACTTCAGGACTTACAAGCTTGCTCAACTTGTTTCCTAACATCTTTATCAGTAGGAAGAATGGCACCAGTCTTGGAAGGTCCAGTCATCTCATAAATGATATCTTTGGTTATGCCAAGAGGAACTTCTCCAATCCAAAATAGATCATCATGAATTATGCTAAGAAGGATCTTGATCCATTCTAACTCATAGAATTCATACATAGTCGCATATTCAATTATTGGGTTATTTGATAAGTGCGGGAATTGATCCTTGAAAGTCATGTCTGGATTAACCATTGTCTCTATGTATAATCTTATCATGTCTACTCCTACAGGTTCCTTCTTGCAATAGATGTAGGTGAAAATATCTTCTACATGCATAACTCTCATTAGAGTTCTAGAAAATGCTCCTTCTAGGTCATCTAAGACTGACTTAAATGGATGCTTTTTGAACACATATATCTTCCTCTATTAGAATTTGTAATCTTTCCTTGGTGTATTTATAAACCAAGGTTAGACTATTAATCTTTGTTGTAATATATTAGGATATAAGCCAAGATATCCTAATATACTTCTTCTTTGTCTTCTTTCTACTACATTCTATTTCATCCTCTAGTGGAATTTGTGAGGACAAATATTTATTGTAATTTGTAAATTAGTTTATTCCTCCTTAAGAGGAATCTCACACTTGGTCCACACACACTTATGAATGGTGGCATTCATAGACTTGGGAGTTACATTCTAACTCCTCTCTCTCATCTCTATTTAAGAGATGCTCCTCTCTCTCATTTCTCATGAGGTTTCTTCCTCTTCTCAATTATTGTATGAGCAATTCGCTCTCTCTCTCTCTCTCTCTCTCTCTCTCTCTCTCTCTCTCTCTCTCTCTCTCTCTCTCTCTCTTCTTCTTCTTAGGCTTTTCATGCCTCACTCATAATGTCACAAGGGGTTTTCTTTGCTTTCCCCTTTCAAATATCTTGCCTTCTTGTGTTGGATCTTGGAGCTTTCTCTCTCCTTTCTTATGGTAATATTATTTCATGCATTCACTCGCTTAGATTCTTTCCTGGTATTCCTTATTTTTTACATTTTTCCTTTCCATTTCTAACATGGTATCAGAGCTGTTTAATCTTTGTTTTTTGAGTGTTTGCATGTAGGTACAATTCGAAGGAGACTCTTGAGAAAGTTTTTTTTCTAATATATTATTTTTTGGTTTGGATGGTTTACCACCAAACCCTTTTTTAGTTAATTAATTTATTCCATATAATTCCATTGTTATCAAATACAATCTATATTTTAACCTTGTTAACCTTGTGTAGGCTTTGATATATTATTTAATAGTTGAGAGAGTCTTATTCTAGTATATTTCCTTTTTTTTGAGAAATTTAATTTAGTAGACAAAAAAATGAATTTAAGATTCATTAGTATACCACTATAAAATAAACATAAATAAAAATTTATTCTTTTCTCTCATTCATCTATTATAACAATTTCAAAATTGTCCCCTTGGGAAGAATTCCCACTTGCATCTTGTTGTGCCCTGGTGCAATAGTCTATCAGTATGACTATCGCATCATATATGGCCAACACTTCTGCCATTTTCTCTGGTGTTATCATGCATGCTATATTTGATACCTCATATAGCACATAGCCTCGATTTATTTGTGATAACCCGATCTTCAGTTCATCTAGAAGTCGAACCATCACCAAGTTGTTTTCCAATTCATAGATTGGGATTATACCTCCCACCCATGCTCTTGAACTATGCAAGTTATACTTGCTAATTGCCCTATCCAATAGTGGTGGTGTCACAAACTTAGGCTTCACGCATCTCTGTGCTATTGCCATTAGTGTCTCATATTTCAAGAGCAAATCATATAAATTCAAGAAAAGAACTCCCACCACCTGATGGTGGTAGATGCTTCTAGGTGCTCGAGGGATGAGCACCTTGTCTCCAATTATCCTTCTGATTGCTGCCTCTATTTCCACTGGCATATTCCCAAAAGGAACTCGAAAATAGTGTTGCAAGTATGCTCCAGATAGTGGCACCTCCCACATTGTTATTGGTATCTTGATTCGCTGGTTTAATGGTCGATAATCCATTCCAGCCCTCTCTCTTGCACCTGCTTCAAACCAGATTATAGTTTAGTATTTGGTTTTAAATTAAATTCATATCTATTAATTTTAGTATTCTAGGTAAGTTTTTTTTTAACCATCTCATCTCTCAGATAAAATCTAAATCCAGTGTTACGTAAGAACTTTTCATTGCAAAATATAAAACCACATTTGGGATTTTATTACCTAAATACTTGATGTATTTGATACATCTTAGTTACACCGATGCAACATAGAAAACATTAAATTGTATAAAAAGCTCTTCAAATTGTTTCTGTTGATAGTTAATGTGTTCTTACGACTTGACTTTTCTTAGTTGTTCTTTTCATATAAATAAAAACTCTCATTTTGAAATGACAATCAGCTATTGTTTTATATTTTGGTACAGATTGCTCTATAATAGTCTCCCATTTTTCATATCTGGTAGCATTTTTTGCAATGAAATTTCAAAAGTAATAGTGCATTTTACTCATCTTTTATATGATTGCGACAGTCATTGCAGTCAGTCCTGGAATTTGAGGTTCAAATACCACATATATATTTGGTCAGTCATAAGATATAATATGGCTGTCAATGGGCATTGAAATTTAATTGTGAACAAGAAAATCATATTGAAAAAAAATTAATAGTTTTTCCATTGTTATCCAAAGTGTAATAAACTTTCGCATGAATTATTTACAAATTTTATTTAAATTTTGTAGCATGTTTCCAAATAGCAATTGCATCTTCTAAGTATTTATTAAAACATACATGGTTACCATAAGAATCAATTAGTTATTATAGCTCTTTGTGCTTAAAGAGCATAGAACTTACCCTAAACTGTGAAAGATTTTGATTTCACTTCTTTTAAGTTTAAAAATTAGAAAGAACAAGAATCCACACACAGATAAGATAAAAACACTACCAGAAAACTCGAATGAAATAAAGAAGATAAAGCACTAAGAAACTACAATAAGTAAAATAATGAAATAGAACAGAGTTAGAAAATGGGTAGTTATGACCTATGAAACAGAGAAGACAAGTTACTAGAAAAGAATCAGTATAAATCGGATTTTTAGTCAATGAAGGATACCATGCAAGGGCATGGGCTCGCTTTGTTGAGAGGTCTCACTTTTTTTCTGTGAACTTCTTCTTGTCACCAAGTCTTTAAATAGATCTATTTTTATCTCTAAATCGATTATGTTGCAGAGGATACTCATGTTTATTCTTCGATTATGATTATACCTTGCTAACTAGCTTTATAACTCCTTTCATTCATTTCTATCTATCTTTCTATGTGCATTTCCTTCTTCTTTATTTAGGTTTGTAACGCCTTATCTCTGCTCCTTTTTTTGCACTTTCAAATCTCTTCCATCTCCATTTTTTTTTCTCTGTCTCCCTTTCTGCAAAACCAAATGTTGATCATAATTCAGAAGTTTTCCTTCTATTTTTTGCAGACATTTCTCATTACAGGTGTTATCATTGCATATTTCATAACGTAAATTTCATAATGTATCAGAGACCATAATCGCCTTTGTTCATAACCGGTTTGATGGCTTGTAATTTGCGAAGATTAGTAGGCGTCTTTTTGAGCCATCGGGCTTATAAATGACTTTGACAACCTTGACAAAGCATCGAAACCTTACTTTTCATTCTTTCCACATTTGTTTTATTGTTATCGACACTTTTAATAATTTTCATAACTTCTTATTATTGCCGTTGAATAGATAGGAAGTGTAACTTTATGAAAAGTTACTATTTACTCATACTCCTTAATAAAGTGCACCTTTAGTCTTTATTTTAACACCTTCTCTTCATTATTATTGGAGTTTCTATACAGTTACATTTTATATAAAATTGCCTATTATTCTCTGTCAGGCTAATCATTCTTTTTTTGCAGGTTATTCTATTGATTTGTTTCCTTCTGAATGTTGTTGTATGATTCATTTAGAGTTTGAAGTGTCGAAATTAGATATTTGATAGTCAACAAATTGTCTTTAACAAGCTTTGAGTCTTAATTAATGGTCATATATTGATTTTATTGACCGGTCTATTCAACTGTTGCAGTATAATCATTATCTTCTGCTAACGTTTTGCAAGGAATAATATTTTTGTAGTATATTTACATTTATTGGTTTGCAGTCCCTATTAAACAGTATAAGAAAACAATAGTTCTCATGACTTCAAGTTCCATTTAACTTTACTTAGCAATTTAAAGTGAAATTTTTAAGTATTTTCAGCTGAACGTAAGGGTCTTTTTTAAGTCTAAGCTTTTTACTTTAAGTTTTTTTAAAGTTTTTTCTTTACTTTTATTATTTTTTTGGAAAAAAATAATTTTAAGTTTTATTATTAAATTGTTAATAAATTTAGTAAATTGTTTATAATTTTCTTTATTTTAAAAATTCAATTTTCTATTTATCTTTATAATTTAAGTTATTTAGTTTATATTCTTATGATGAATTTAATATTGTGTTGAGAATATTTAAAGATTATTTTTACATGTTTGAGACATTTGATAACATAGATTATTCAATATTTTTTATGTTGCTTTTTAACAATATTTAGTTTAGATTATAACTATATCTAGTAATCCTTTAAGACTTGTAAATTACATTTTGTTACATAAGACTCAATTTTCTATATGATAATTTTCTTGTTATTATGACTATTTTGATTTCACTAATTATAATCGTTGATGAAATATATTAGACATATTATGATGCTACAAGATAATGTATCCTTATTGTTATTTTCAATTAAAATTCATCATTTTGACTTTTATAGATGTTGATTAGATTATTGATTATGTTGATTGTAGCAACTCAAGATCTTAGGCAATAGAAAGTTATTACTTTTCTTTTTGTTACTTGATTAAGAAGCAACATGATATGAGCTATCAAATTGATTTTTAAAGCACTTAAAGTCATAATTTTTATAATACATTAGTATGTTTTGCGATCAGAGAATGAATAATATTTATGGTACTTAGACCATGTGGTTTTATATTAGCTTGAGTGAACTTTAGTAAATATCTTTGGATTCCTCTTCAAATCTTATCCTTCAACTACAAAAGATTCTTTAACATTGGATTCCTTTATGATGCAATTTATGTGCCTTTTTTAAAAGGCGCTGGAGGACCAAGCTCTTTCTCTAACTCTACTCTTAATGCATCCTTTTTTCTAATATTAATGGTAATGTTTATTTAGATCATGTGAACTTCACGTAGTGTTCATTGTTCACTCTTCTTTTTCTTTTATACGATTTCTCCTTTTTCTTTTTTTGGCATGGCCATGCCCACCTTTTTTAAGGTTTGCCTTTTTTATTCCATTTCACTTTCTTTTGGATTATATTCCTTACTTCATGTTCCAATACCTTTTTCTTGACATTAAGTTTCATATCTAATTGAGGGTTCTTTTATCTACTTCTTTGAAAGGGAAATTGGCTTTTTTTGGTAATTGGTGATATCTCACCATCAATCCCTGTTCACTTGAATCTATCAAGGATATAATTATGTTTAAGTATTCATACTTATGTTCACCTTGCTTGGAGATTTTAACTGATACCAAATCATTTATGTTTATTTCTCTTTTTTATCTCAATTATTCAGGTTTATGAGTTATCTTACACTATTGCCTTCATTATTCAGTGATCTGTTCTATTGATCTATCTGCACATAGTTGCAGTTCTATGCTTTTATAGAATCTCTTTATGCTCATGGTAGCATTTTATGGTTTGATACCATTCTTTTATATAAATTTTATTTGATCTTCTGTAAGTTGCATCGGGAGCCAATTTTTTTCAAGGTTAACTATGGTGGACCCGACAATTTTTTAATTGACTCATAGTTGCC
Source organism: Chamaecyparis obtusa (assembly GCA_027943335.1). Lineage (NCBI taxonomy): Eukaryota > Viridiplantae > Streptophyta > Pinopsida > Cupressales > Cupressaceae > Chamaecyparis > Chamaecyparis obtusa. The sequence goes on from BSBK01007125.1 coordinate 574,503, forward strand.
TTATCTAGCCCATGGAGTATCCCTCCATCCTATAATTGGTGTGCACTTACTCAATGGATTTTCCCTCCATTTGTTCCACTTTGGTCCTCAATATGAGGATGATATTTTATGGGGATTTCCCCTTCAATTTCTTTGTCTTCCTGGTGTATGCTCCTAGTTACGATTAATTCATGGTATGACTTCCTACACCTGCTCATTTTTTGAAGCGTATAGGTGACGAGGCTACCATATCTTGGAGCACTCCAATATAGTAGAATCTTGTTTGAAAAAGTTGTTTTGACCCATCTTGTTCTTCTTCCTCGTGGCAATGATGTCCTTGTCCATGATGGATTTCTTATTTGAAGGCAATATGTTGTTTCTCCTCATAAACCATTCATTGATCTGCATCAATAATCATGCTTGGAAAATTTGAATCTTGAATTGATCTATTTCTTTTGGCACATGTGTTTTCTTTGATAATTATACTAATGTGATAATGTTTTGCATACTTTATTGCCTAGATCGTGGGTCATGTAGGTGATGGAGTCGCGACCCATTCACTTGCAGTGGGATGACTCATTAGTGGACTATCTATATCCATGTGATTGATGCAATGTTGATGCAGGTTTCATTAGTTGGCCTTGTCTGTGGTCATTTGTGCATTAGTACATATCTTTTATGAGAACATTATTGTTCCTATCTTTTGAGCTTATGATTTATTTTAGATATCATGTTAACTCCATTGCATGTTGGTGAACAAGTACATTTATCTTTATTCCTCTATGAGAATTTATTATAATCACTCAACTTGAAAGATTTTCTAACTTGTATATAAGATGAAATTCTACTTGTGGATATTTGTCTTGTTCTTGTTCCTATGTTTCTTTTTCAGGTGATTATTCAAGGCACATCCAAAGGACCCCTATTCTCCTATCAAAGACTAATGTTCCATATGGCTTCTTGCACACTTGAAGACAATCAAATTACTTCATCTTTAAGATCAAGTTGTAGATTGTTGTAAATTATAGGTTTAATACCTCTTGTTGTAATTGCCCCAAGTAAAGATTAAAGGGGGGTGTTAGAATTTGTAATCTTTCCTTGGTATATTTATAAACCAAGGTTAGACTATTAATCTTTGTTGTAATATATTAGGATATAAGCCAGGGTATCCTAATATACTTCTTCTTTGTCTTCTTTCCACTACATTCTATTTCATCCTCTAGTGGGATATGTGAGGACAAATATTTATTGTAATTTGTAAATTAGTTTATTCCTCCTTAAGAGGAATCTCACACTTGGCCCACACACACTTATGAATGGTGGCATTCATAGACTTGGGAGTTACATTCTAACTCCTCTCTCTCATCTCTATTTAAGAGATGCTCCTCTCTCTCATTTCTCATGAGGTTTCTTCCTCTTCTCAATTATTGTATGAGCAATTCGCTCTCTCTCTCTCTCTCTCTCTCTCTCTCTTCTTCTTAGGCTTTTCATGCCTCACTCATAATGTCACAAGGGGTTTTCTTTGCTTTCCCCTTTCAAATATCTTTCCTTCTTGTGTTGGATCTTGGAGCTTTCTCTCTCCTTGCTTATGGTAATATTATTTCATGCATTCACTCGCTTAGATTCTTTCCTAGCATTGCTTATTTTTTACATTTTTCCTTTCCATTTCTAACATCCTATCTATGACATCAAATACAACTGGAGTGGCCAATACTTACTTGATTCAATGCTTAAGTAATGTTTCAAAGGATTTCTAAAGCATCACGTCCTAGCTAGGGTTCCTCAAAAATTTAAACACTTCTTTGCTGATAAAAACAACTTCAATCTTTCAATACTAGTTGCTATGATCTCCTATTCTATCCAAAGGCTTGATCTTGAATGTAAAAGTTAAGATAATAGATCTTCAATGACTTATAAATCAGCTTTCTGCAATTAATTCTTGTCATGTAAACATGGGTTGTGATCAGTGAATTCCAATCTCTGTTGTTTCCATTAATTAGGCTATGCGATCTTGCATACAACATAAACTAGCAACCAAACAACTAAAACCAAAGGTGCATACTCTGAGGGTGAGTATACCAGCCACGTAGGGGTCTAGATATTATCTAGCTCCCCCTATGACCATGAGGGTCATTTATCTAGAAGTAGAAGGTGCATCCACTGAGGATGCATCTACTACTATGGTAGGGTCATTATCTTTCTTTACTTCCATCCAAATATTGCTCACATCTTCTGTAGCTTTCATAAACTTGACTTCTCCAGATTCATCCAATATTGATCCTTGAGACTTATCAGGTCTTTCTTGTCTTTTCACTTATGATCTGTAAAAAATTGAGATTTGTCCAACCTTGTTACAAGAGTAAAAAATAATTGGAGGCCTTGTATTCTTCAGTGCATTGATGTGGGCTACCATACTGCATTGTCTAGCTGTGTGACCATTGTAATTTCATATCTGACATGTAATGTTTAGAGGACTTCTAACACTTTGCTGAGGTTGATTTCTTTGATTGTGTTGTGTCAGACTTCTTTTATTTGATCTACAATTCATAGCTCTATGACCAAATTTATTGCATGCATAACAATATCCATTGAAAGGTCTTACCTCTTTATAATCTTTTGCTATATGTCCATGCTTTTTACATGCAGAAAAATTTCACTTTACTAGCTTGCATTCATCTTTAGCTTCAGTATGATTTTTAGTCTTCTTAGCTTCTGTAGATTCTTCTGGTGCTTTCATTCTTTCTCTTATATCATTGATTTGATTTTGTGCTTCATTGAATCCAATACCACTGGTATCTCCTTTAAGCTTTTGTGCATAAAATTGTGACTCTATTAGATAAGTACTTGTGTGCAATTTGTCAATATGGTTCCTTGTTTCTATCAGTTCAAATTCCATCTTTTTCTCGATGTTTTCTAACTCCAAGATTTTCATGTTTGCTTGCCTAAGTTCTTCATCCAACTGTTTGTTTTCTTTGATCTTCTATTCATAGGCTTCCTGATTGTTAGTTATCTTTTCATCCAAATCTTCAATCTGATCCTTCACAGATGTGTTTTCTTCATTCATCTTTTTGACCATTTTTGCCAAATCATTTCTTGAATAATCTTTCAAATCTTTTCTTAGTTTCTTGATGAATACTTGTGAACCAATGACCTTAAATTTCAGTTCTTCAATTTAATTTTTAGATCTGTCAAGATCTTCAAGAGATGCTTCAAGATTCTTCTCCAAATGTTTTACCTCTTCTGAAACCATGATCTCCTCAAGTGGTTAAACTTATCTTCAGAAGACCAAAGCTTTGATATCAATTGTTAGGAATGGGAACACTGAGAGCGGGGGGGGCTGAATCAATATTCTATAATTAATTTTTGATAATTGAAACTTAACTCAATTACTTAGATACTGAAATGAATAGTAATGAAAATGAAGTATTCAACCATAACACATTACACAAGATGTTTTTACGATGAAAACTTGGCTAGAGGAAAACCCTGGTGGGAATTAGTGCCCACAAATAATTGCACTTTGTATTATGAACCTATTAATGTTCCTTTATCCTATTAGGAGTAGTCATTACAATGTAGAGTACAAACCTTAGTAGTCATGAATCGGTTAAGAGTCTATAGTAACAAACCTTGTTAGGGGTGGATGGCTCACTTCTCAAGCTCACTGCTCAATGAAGAAGGCTACAACCTCCTGGTTATCAGATACACACTATATCTGCAAGGTGAACTGCTACTTTGACACTACTATCTAATTAGTTCCTTTTGTGTGTTGATGCTTTAACCTCTTGTAAAGCTCTATATCATTCTTACTACTCTAATACATACTTCGCATACTTCTACTTGTGTGCTATAATTGTGTCACAGTTCTATGAATCATTACATTCAAGAACACTCAAGAATGAGGTCTCAAAAATTGATCCATAGCTCCTTAGGCATGGAGTGCAAGGGTTTTTAAGAATGCTCTCAGCTAGAGCTATTAAGCCAATAACCTTGCTAGTAAACCATGCAATGGGAGATTCAAATGAAGACAAGGGCGAGAATGCCAATATCCTCAAGAATCAAGAATGAAAATGCAATGCAATGCTATGCTCGAAATGGAAATGGAAGCTAAGCTATGAAAATGAAAGAACAAGTATTACCAAGCCTCCTAGTTAAGCTAGATGAATTAATCTAAAGCATAAAGGAAATCTAAGCTAAGTATGAAGCTATGAATGCCATGATAATGAAAGAAATGAAACTATGATAACATGTAGATGCAAAAGCCAAGAATGCTCCAAATCTTCAAAAGCTCCAAATGTACCTAGAAAACCTACAGCATAACATTAGCATAAAAACTTAAGATATGAAAATAAAGAAGAGAGCTCTCCTTTTATAAGAAATGAAAAGGAATGGACCATGGAGATTAAGAGGCAAAAGATTTAATCAAGGGTGGAGCATCAAAGAGGAGCAATCCATGTGCACAAGTATCCTCCAATAGGAAAATAAGAGTTGACTTTTGTGTCCATATGAGACAAAAAGTGCTTTTTCCCTTTTTATAAAATAAGAATAATGCTTTATTTGTGTAACTTAGGATAAGAGGAAAAGTGGGGGCTTTTATTTGTTTAAAAGGGGAGGAAATATTATTTTTAAATAAATAAAAACTTAGGATAAAATGGTTAGCCCATGGAAAATAATTGAATAAATGATAGAACTAAGATTTGATCAAGAATAAGCAATTGATAATTTAGCAAAAGGGGCTAATAGTCTAGGTGACCATTTTTAAGTGTATACACTACTCATCTCTATATACCATTTCATGCACAAATGCAAAAGAACATGTCATATATACATGTTGAATAGACGCAACCAAAACTAACTATTAGGTCAACCTATAACTTAACACATATAATGCTTCCAAGTTATTTGGCTCAAGCATGTTTACATACAATGATATTAACATGTTTATAAAACAATTTCAATAGGCACATAGCCTTTACAAAACAAAATGATATACGCTAATCAAAATACTATCTATCAGCTCCATGCTCTGTTATGTTCTGTCACTTACTGACTGTGTCACTTAGAATTCTTATAACTTCTTCATGTTCTCATATCTGACCATATGTTCTTAGACTTAGCATAGTAAAATACTCAAAAGTTTATATCTAAGGGCGCATACCAAAACTTGGTCATACCCACATGCATCAATGCTCTGATCATCAGGTACTTTTTTGTCTTCTTTGTCTTCCATACTTAGCCAAATTCTGATCTTGTAAGTTAGTGCATTGACTTCAAAACTTCATATGACTTTGTTTCCATAATTAAAACATAATATTAGTCATATATAGTAGTAAAGTCAACTTGCCAATATTAAGGGCTTCAACAGAAAGATTACAAGATGTATAAGAGGGAAGTGTCAAAGCTGAACAAAGATAATTTTACTACATGGCAAAGTTAGATGAGACTTCACATATCTAGAATTAGAGAATCTGCTATACCTTTAATTAACAATGGCTACATCCAACTGATGGTAGGTCCTTTGACTCTTTATCAGTTGAGAGATCAACATGAACATAATATTACTATGATAGATATTGTTGCTTCTCTATCTAATGCTAAATTTGAGGATGTCAAGGATTGCACAACTGTGAAGAAAATGTGGGATAAACTTGCTCTAGTTTATGGTGGTGATGCAAATGTGATGAGAGCTAGAGTTGAAAGCTTGAGAGGCATATTTGATGACATGAAAATGAATGAAGGAGAAAATATCACACAGTACACAAACTGAATCAAAGATGTAATCAATGCTATATGAGGAGCTGGTGGTATCATTTTTGAAGATATAATGGTAAGTAAAATGCTAAGAACATTGTTGTCTTCTTATGCAATCAGAATAGCTTCTATTCATGAGATGAGATCTAGACCTGGTAGCACTCTTACTCTTGATAGTCTGATTGGAAAATTAACAAATTTTGAGCTGAACAATTTTGATAATAGTGTGGTATCGAGTGTTGAGTATGCTTTTATGTCTTCTCTAAAGATTGGTAAATCTAGCAGTAAGCATACTATAAGGAATGAAAGTGATAGTAATATTGATGATGAGCTTGATGAACTTGAAGCTCTCATGGCCTAAAGACTATAGAAAGGTAAAGGTAGATATAAGGGAAAGTTACCTTTAGCTTGTTTTAATTGTAAAGAAGTTGGCCATATTGCTGCTAGATATCCCAATAGGAAAGAGGAAGATAAAAATAGAGACCAATTTGGTGATGGAAGCTATGGAAGAAGGAAAAAAAAAGGTTACCAACACAACAAAAGAGATGACCAAGATCATAAAGATAAGGGAAAAAATTTATGCTATCTTGTTGAAGAAGATAACACCGACACCGACACTAATGATGACATAGAGGTAGTGTTTGTTGCAATGAAAGATGATTCTGAAGAGGAGGAAAGGTATGTACAAATAGAACTCATTTCTAAAGTTAGTAAAAATGATACTTGGATCATTGATAGTGGTTGTACACATCACATGATTGGTGATGAAGATAAGTTTGATCATCTTGAGCATTATAATGGAGGATCAGTAAAAATGGGAAATGACACACCTTGCATGGTTAAAGGAAAAGGATATAATCTGTTTAATGATAGAATTATATGTGATAATACATACTGGGTAAAAGGACTGAATTAAATTTTTTTGAGTGTGGCACAACTTAATAACTCAGGTCACCGAGTGGTATTTGAAAGCAAGAAGGTAAAGATCTATGATGAAAATGGAAAGCTTGTCAGAATAGGAGCACAATCAAAAGGTAACTTATTTTATCTTGACAATGCTGAGACTTCTTGTTTGCTGGTGAAAAATGAAGATGCATGGTTATGGAATAAGAGGTTATGTCATGTAAATTTTGATAACATTATTAAGATTAGTAAAAGAAGAAAAGTTACAAGATTGCCTAGTCTAACCAAACATGATCATGTTATGTGCCATCAATGTCAAAAAGGAAAGATGAAAAAATCTAGTTTTAAAAGGACTACTCATCTAAAGGAATATTGGAGTTTCATCACACCAACTTATGTGGTCCCATGAGACATCAGAGCTACTATGGAGATAGATACTTTATTTTGTTTGTTGATGACTATTATAGATTGATGACAGTTATGTTCTTGAAAGAAAAATATGAGGAATTCAAACTATTTAAATAGTATAAGGCTAAAGTAGAAAAAGAAACTGGAAAATAATTGAAATGCTTAAGGTCTGATAGAGGAGGTGAGTTTGTTTCTGATGAATTCACTAGCTTTTGTAATGAGCATGGTATAAAAAGGTAAGTTTCTACACATAGAACACCACAATAGAATGTAATTGCTGAAAGGAGAAATAGATCTATTGTTGATTGTGCTAGAACATTGATGATTGAGAAGAATGTTTCACAAATATACTAGAGAGAGGTAGTTAGCACAGTTGTATATGTCCTAAACTGAGTCCAACTAAAGAAAGACACAAACAAGACACCCTACGAGTTATGGTTTGGATACACACTGAGTGTAAGTTATTTCAAAAATTTTGGTAGCAAGTGTTATATTCTAAGAGATGATATAAATGGAAAATTTTACTCTAAAGGTGATGAAGGAATATTCTTAGGATATTATACTAAAATTAAATCTTATAAATGTCTAAATAAAGTTACTAATATGATGATAGAAAGTGCTAATGTAAAAGTTGATGAGTTTGCTGATAAGAATCATGTAGAAATCATGAAGGAGCCAAAAGACTATGGTAGGTTCACTTATGTTGAAGATCTAGAGTATCTATCAAAGCTGTAGGATGAGTCTACCGAGCATTAGGAAAATGCTACTGAGAATCAGAAAATGGAAACCGAGAATTGGGAAGAAACACCCGAGCAGGAAAATGTACCTAAACAAAATGATTAGTAGAGGAGAGATCAAGTGCTAGCAAGATTTTTTAGAAGACATCATCCTAAGAACCAAATCATTAGAGATAAGAAAGTTGGCATGTTGACTTGAAGTAAGTTAAGAAATAACACATGCTTAGTTTGTGAGTTTGAACTGAAGAGTGTTAGGGATGCACTTGAAAATGAGGAATGGATAAATGATATGAATGGGGATATTGAAAAATTTGAAAAGAATAAAACATGGAGCTTAGTGCCTAGACTAAAAGGTAAAAATGTTATCAGTACTTTGGATTTTTAGGATTAAGATGAATGAGAATGGAGAAGTTACAAGGAATAAGGCAAGACTTGTTTGCAAGGGATATGCATAAGAAGAAGGTATTATTGATTATGGTGAAACCTTTGCACCTATTGCTATACTGGAAGGAGTTCGAATATTGGTTGACTATGCTGCACATAATGGATTTAAGGTATATCAAATGGATGTGAAATCAACATTTTTGAATGGAATACTTGAGGAGGAGGTCTACATAGAACAACCTGAAGGGTTTGTTGATCCGAATTAGAAAGACATGGTATGTAGACTGCACAAAGCTTTATATGGACTGAAGCAAGCACTGAGGGCATGGTATGAAAGATTACATGCTTATCTTATAAGTATTGGCATTCTAAGAACTAGTGAAAATAGTAATATGTATATGAAAGGAGATTCTGATGATAACATTTTGATTGCTGCAATATTTGTTGATGATAGAATATTTGGTGGACAAGATCAGATTTCCAAATCTTTTCCTAATGAAATGAGAAATGAATTTGAGATGTCTCTATTTGGAGAGATTAAATTCTTTCTAGGTTTGGAGATTATACAATAGAAAGATGGAATTTTCATCACACAATAAAAATATATTAAAGAAGTATTGAAAACTTTTGGCATGGAAGATGCTAAACCTATGGGAACACCAATGGTAATTGGTTGTAAATTAATAAAGGATGATGAATCTACTAAGGTAAATTAGACTATATACCAATCTATGATTGGTAAACTGATGTATGTGATGGAATATGAATGAAGTGACTGAGAGGGGGGGGGGTGAATCAGTCAACCATAAAACACTTCACAATTAATTCTTTTCAGATCCCTTAGGATATCTTAACAATGTTATCTATATTAGCACTCGGTAAATGGATTGCAGTAATTTTGAAGATGCAGAAAGTATTAGCAAAATTATCTTTTAGATATTCATCAGCACTCGTGTATGATTAAGATAACAATTAAGAACACAAGAGACACAAGATTTAACATGGAAACCCAATATGGGAAAAACCACCAATGTATCTAGATACTGATTTTCACTTTTCTGATGTGATGCCCGGTTAGAAGCCAACCTGGTAAAAGGTTACAAAACACACTGTTAGGTGTGACCTTGTTAGAGGATTTAAATACACCCTGCTAGGAGTGGCCTGGTAAGAGGTCTTGAAAATAATTCAATGGAATTGTCACCTTGTTAGAGGATTTACAATATGGTTGTTAAACCAACTCGGTTAAGAGATTTAGAATTCACTGTTACAATGATAAGAAGGTAACAATGAAAAATGACCTGTATAATAATGCAACTATTTTGCTGATTACAGATCTCTGTTCTGCATGTGTGATCCTTCCTGATCGAATAAATCTGTGCTGTACCTCAAGGATATCTGAACATCCTTCACAAATTTGCACACACCTTTCCTATCTTTCTTCTGTAAATCTTCTTCTATATTTCTTTTACTTTTCACATTTGACCTTTTATTTATATGATTTTAGATTTGTCAAATCGACATTATTTAGTATAACAGTCGGATGAATTAAGCAAACTCTATTTGCAAAAATCCTTCAAGGGCTGACAGTGCTCGGTGACCATAATTTTCTATAATCTTTCAGAGACCGAGGGAACTCGGTAAACACCGACAATCCTTTACCTTCGATAACCGACTGAACTCGGTAAACACTAACTTTTCTTCGACAACTGACTGAACTCGGTAAACACTAACTTTTCTTCGACAACCGACTGAACTCGGTAAATACTAACTTTTCTTCGACAACCGACTGAACTCGGTAAACACTAACTTTTCTTCGACAACTGAATGAACTCGGTAAATACTAAATTTCCTTTGGTAACCGAGTGAACTCGGTAGACACTGATTTTCTTTGATAACCGAGTGGACTCGGTAAGCACTAATCTTCCTGTTTGGCAGACCGACTGAGCTCGGTAGGAACTGATTGCTGCGGACTATGACATTGTGTGACATCAAAGACAATACATAATTTGAGTAGCAATTTCCTTTAGACAATTGTTTCCAATAGTATGTTGTACACAATAGGCCTGATATTACACATGCAGTGGGGATTGTGGCAAGATTTTCTACCAATCCTAAAGATTCACATATGGTTGTTGTAAAGAGAATCTTGAGATACCTAAAGAAAATAGAGGACTATGGAATATGGTACACATTGGAAGACAAATTTGAACTAAAATTTTACACCGATACAGATTGGGCTGGAAACATAGATGACTGAAAGAGCACAACCGGTGGAGCATTCTTTTTAGGAGAAAGGATTGTGACTTGGATTAGCAAGAAGCAAGCATGCATTTCTCAATCCACTATTGAAGTAGATTATGTTGTTGCTGCTACAAATTTTTCAAATATAGCTTGGATCAGCCAAGTGTTGGAAGGAATGAATGAGGTAATCAATCACCTAGTGATTATATATTGTGACAATACTAGTGCTATAAATATTTCTAAGAATCCAGTGATGCATTCGAAGAAAAAACATATATCTATTAAGTATCACTTCTTAAGAGAACAAGTTCAAGAGAAGAAAGTACAAATGGAATTTGCAACATCTAAGGAACAACTTGCTGACATCTTTACTAAACCGTTACCGAAGGACACTTTTGAATATTTGAGAACTAGACTTGGGGTCCATCCCTTGTTTATTGGTCATTGATGTGATCTGGAGGTTGCATCAACCTACACTTATCAAAATGTCATTCATGTTGATGCACATAGCTCACACTTTGGATTTTGTCTAAGTATGTGAAAGATTTTAGGAGATGGAACATAAATTTGTTTATCTGTGCATTGAAGGTACATGATATGAACTACACAACAAAGAAATACTTGGCTACTACAAATCTGTATGTTTGTATGTTTCTTTTTTTATATTTTCTTTGGCATTATTGTCAAAGGGAGAGAGAATGAATATGGAAAATCAATTATTGAGAACACACAGAAAGGGAGAGACTTGCATATTTTTTTCTGAGAACAAAGGGAATCTGAGAGTTGAAAAGATCAAAACTGTAGGGAAAGTCTACACTTGTAATGCTGTTATGTTTTGTAGTGATTAAACATATTAAATTTGAGCTCATTGAGCTAGATCATTTACTTGCATAGTTGTAGAATACATGTTTGCTATTGTTTTTGCATATTTTCATATTGCTTGTGTTTGCATCAATGCCAAAGGGAGAGATTGATGAACTACAACTGATTGAATATCTGAATGAACTAAAGAAATGGTGATTAAATATCACCGAGTATTGAAATGATATGTAAGATGATTAAATCAATCAATATGTTGTGATTGATGTCAACTAATCTTGATAGTACTTATCATGTTAGTTACAAACATTTGGACATCTGTTTGAGGAAGAAAAGATGAAGAACTAAGATATCTACATGAGAAAAAGATGGATATGACAGATAAGGATAAGGTAAACATTGGGTAAATTATTGATGAGTCTATGGCTTTATATTGTTGAATTGAGCATGTTACATTAATCTATTCTGAGGAAGAGATTTCAAATTGAACATGTCAATGTGGTTGGTAATTGAAGATTTCTGAATACACTGAGCCAGTGCAGTGTATACCGACTAATAGTATCAACTGAGGTAGTTTAACTAGTTATCACCAACGCATTTCTATATTGACCAAGAATGGATGAAAACATTAAATGCAAAGAACAATCGACTGAAATTTGATGAGTTGGAATTGTTATGATTTTTAGATTAACGATTAAGTTTATTATGAGATGCATAGGTGACCAAATTCAGAGAAGATCTAAAGGATGAGATTGAAACATGTTAATGACACATCTGCAGAGGAAGGTTTAAGAGGCAAAATGGACAAAGGAGATTAAGCAGCAAAATCTAATGGCTAATATGAAAATGGTTTACTTGTCTATATAAGAGATATGAGTTTCATTGTTGAAACATGCTAGAAGAAGAATATTGTAGAGATATCATGTGAAGACTATTCATGCATGCCTGATGAGACTGGTTATTGAAAGAACTAAACTACAGTGTTAACTAAGCATTAGAGAATCATTTATCGAGTGAAAGTAAGTTGAAGAATATTGATGAAGTGAATTTGATTATTGAATAGAGGATTTGTATGGGCTTAGAATAGATCAGAATATCTACAATTGATTTGTATTTGGATTAGATCATACTATATTAATTTAACCATGTATTCAAAAAATCTCTTAACTGAGTGGACTTAACAGTCTTATATTCTACCCTATGTCATTCAGTGAATGTACATTGTTATCTTGTTGACCCCATAGTGAATGTTGGTTAAAAGTTAACTGTTAGTGTTAAATCCACTAACCAGGTCACACTTAACAGTGTGTTTGTAACCTTTATCATGGTTGACTCTTCACCAAGCTGACTTCAGAAGAGTGAATTATTTTGGGTTATCGATCCCAGGTAGTTTTTCCCTTAACAAGGTTTCCACATTAAATCATTATGTTATGTGTTATTTGTGATGATTTTTTTGCCATTATACTTTACATACTGCATAATTGATTTGGTTGGTAATCACAGTTAGTTATTGACTGGTAATGGGTAAAGTGAACAGACAGATTGATATTTTATGTAATTGAGTTGCATAATTTATTGGAATTATTTGATAAGGTACATCTTTGTATTTGAGACTGTAGGATAAATGATCTAACTGATTCACCCCCCCCTCTTAGTTATTCTAAAATCCATGAACTATCTTCAATCGGTCTCTTCTTCCACTTTACCAGATATTCCATATATTGTTTTACTCTTGTGCTTCTACCAACTCTTTGTTCCAAAATCTGCTCAACTTCTTTTATTTGTCTCTTAGCATAATCATTCGGTACTATCATTTCTTCATTTGATTCATGGTACTTATAAAAATCTACCATGTTGAATATAGGTGATATATCCATGTCATCAGGTAACTCAATCTCATAAGCATTTCCACTGTCAAATCTCCTCAATATCTTGCAAGCACCAAATTTCTTCATTTTTCAACTTCCCATATGTTCCAATAGGAAATATGCCTTTCTTCAAATGAACCATTACTTCATCACCAACTACATCCTTGATCTATCTTCTCTATCTTTGTATTTCTAATTACTTATCAACAACTTATGTTTCACTTCTTCATGCAATGTCTTCATGAACTTAGTAAGCTTTACTCCTTCAACACTTCTCTTTTCTTCACCAGCAATATCCTTCAACTCTGATATACCTCTCAGTTGTATGCCATTAACAATCTCAAAAGGTGTTTTTCCAGTACTCCTATTCACTAGATTACTATATGTAAACTCTGCTTGTGCCAACACAAAATCCCAATTATCTAGTTTATCTCCTATTAAGGATCTCAAAAGATTACTATTGTCACTATGGATTGCACCCAATTTGCTAAGTGTTGAACCTAGTAATCCTATGAAACATGGGACTATTCTCAGGCTGTGGGTAACCTATCTGAGAATAGACCTTCAGATTAAGGGCCAGCTTCCCTATGGATCACTTGAAACTTATCTAAACTTTTTAAGAGGAAAGGGAGAGAGTACATAAAACAAACAACTACATTTGAAACAAAACAAAGGTGATCCACTGAATTTAAAGAAGATCCACAACTGAAAAAATGTTTACTCCAATAGAAAAACAACTAAACTCACAACTCAATCTCACTTTCTTAAATTCTTAGTGAAACAAGGTACTTGAAATGCAGAAAAGGAAGGAATCTTCACAATTCTGATATTCTTGATCACACACAAGTCACACCACTGAATTAAGATGAATTCCTAAACACCAACTTGGATTCAACATGCAGATTAAGGATAGAGGACATCACAATAATCTTACATATGACTTCAAAAGAAAACCCAGAATTATAGGAGAACAAGAAGGATCAATTTTATTACTGAAAAGAAACTAAGTACAATTGTGTCTCTCAGAGCTACAACACTCCTATCAGAGAGAAAGAAATGAAGAGCTAACCTCAATCACCAAAAGTGAGAGGTATAAAAGCCAAAACTAAGAATCTGCATTAAAACTCCACTACCTCCTAAGAATAGAAAAAGGTCAAAAATGAACCCATGAGGCTGCATCATAGTTTGAATGCCAGATTCCTGAATTCCTAGGGATGAGGAAAGTGGGACCCTAAAAATAGATAGTCAAAGAAACAACCATCCTACCTACTAAGTCATGCATTGAACATATTCTGACGATAGTTTATCAAAACACTATCGCCAAAATTTACATTAATAGGATATGCAATGACTCATTGTTAAGAAACTACCCCACTATGACATAAAATGGACCTAATCTTCATTCTAAAATGGTCTCAACCCAAAATAGGAAACACATTTTAAGAATCAAAACATTAAACATCAAAACCATTTATGCCCTAGAACAAACTATGGATTAACATGTCTCAAAATATCCTAAATTAATAAATGGCTCTCAACCCCCAAAAAATGGGGAAAGCACATTTAAAAATTTACACCCTAAAACCCAATGTTTTGAAGATAACATATCAGCAAAAAATGAAACCTCAACCCTAAAAAGGAGGAGATAAATGAAATTAATCATTTTAATCAAAACCCTTCCTATTGGCATTCATATTTTCCACATCATGGCACTTGGTGATTTTCCATCTTCGACTAATAGCTCCATCTCTGATCTCTGAGTCTAGCTTTAAAAACAACCATCTATGATTGCTCTCTTGATGGTGAACTCGGGCTTGATTTGGGGAACCTTCCATTTGTGTAGAGCCTATTGATCTTCTATGACAACATATTGCTCGAGGTGGGCATTTTGATTTCGCTTTTCATTTTTCTCTGCATTTAGTTTCAATGTCGAGGCTTAGTGATGAATTATCTATCTATGATGGCACTGTATTATGTTTATCTACTACTTTTAATTCTATGATTCTAATTTTTACTATCATGGCTTTCCTCTATTTCTATGATAGACGGTGACAAAACAAGCTAGGGCATCACTGCCTTTTGAATCAAGCTAGGGTATGGGCATGTGTGTTCACTATTGTAGATTTTTGGGGCACCATTTGAATCTGATCCATCTTTGCTGCATTTGATTTCATACTGACTATGTATGATTTGGTATCCATGGCATTTTAGCAAATTGTGTTAAAAAAAACTCTAACTATGAATGCCCGATGATCCTTGGTTAGGGAACTCTATTTTGAAATATTTGTTGTCTCTGTATTTATGATTTCACCGTGATAGCATATGATCTGTGTAATTGACATTTATGTTTGCTACTTTACATTTGAGGGCCCATAGATTAACTAGGGCATACATACAATGTCTCAGTTTATGGTGCTTTACTTCTTCTATTGCTCACCTCTTAGGGTCAAAGAGCCTAGGGCATCATCTCCTTTGCTATTGTATTGACATGTTCAAACATGACACCTGCATGGCTGTAGAGCTCGTGATTGAGCTATGGAACTACATTTTATGGACAATACACTACTTTCTATGGTGTGTTTATTCACCATCATGATAATTTGATGTCGAGACCCGCAACATCATGCCACTGTTGGATCTTATTTCATATACATAGAGATGTTATTGTATCTATTCCTCTGTGTTGTGCCATGTGAAGGTTTTTTTTTTAAAATGGCATAGAAAAATGCCTACTAATCAAGGGTGCTCCCCTTAATACCGCAAACACATAACAGAAATAGAGAAATAACAACAATATGCAAGAACAAAAAATTAGCTTCTTATTATCTCCACAAATGTGGAATTACAAAATTTCAGAATTACAATATGCAAAGCCACATGGGCATTCCCTTACAATATTCTATAGGACAAAGCCTCAAATCAATACCCAGAACTACTACCCAGAACTGTCCCAAACTGCCTAAGACAACACTACAACCTTCCTTATATAGGCAATTTTCCACTACCTGGGAAGGTTCCAGAATTTTTAGCCAACAAGGCCGACCAAAATTAGAATTATTTTATTTTTCATTTTATTACATCAAAGTTGGCTCAAAATAACTTTTGAAACCCAAAAAGAAATTTTGAAGGAAAATCATTTTCTGCCATTTCAGGTGACCCAACTTTCGGAGACCATAAGTCATCACCTGTTGACCTGATTGACTATTATAACCCCATTTTGGAAAGGTCACAAGGAGTTCTACAACACTTGAATTAAGGAAAATTCATTCTACCAAAAATTAGACCTCATTTGGGGCCTCTAAAGCCTTCAAAATTGAGTTCAAAGTTTCTATACCCTATTTCCAAAACCAAAAAGTTTCAATATCTTCAAAACCAGACTTGATCTAGCAATGAAACTTTACAGGCAGGCTGATATGACTAAGATGAACCCCTAACTGTGAAATCAAAACATTTTGAGATCATATGACCAACTTACTAAAAATAGCAAGTTTCCATAAATAGCATCTCTACACAAGATAGCCCTTACTAAAAAGAAAACAAAAATATTTTTGGGTGATGCAAGATTGCTCTTACACCCAAGATGCTCCTGCATCAGACACCTGGGGTAATTTGAGAAGTGACCCTGTCATGACTCAAGTGTGAAGAGGGAAACCAAGACAGTTAACCTCTTGCTTTGTCAGCCATGATGAATCTTCAACATGTCATCCTTTCCACTGGACCAGATATTCTTCATATGTCTTGTTCCTTGTGCTTCTGCTAACACGATTGTCCAGTATATCCTCAAACTCCTTAGTATTTGAACTAGTTGCTGGAATACTCCACTGTGCTGCTATGATCTCATCTTCAAAACCTTCTTCATGATACTCTATCAAATCTAAAATGTTAAACACTGCTAGAATATTCAGCTCAGTAGGCAATTCTACCTCATATGCATTTCCTGAATCATGTTTCTTTAGTATTTTACATGGCCCAAACTTCATTTTTAGCTTGTTGTATGTACCAACTAGAAATCACTCCTTGCACAAATGAGCCATGACTTCATCTCCAACCTAAAATTTCTTATGCCTCCTTTTCTCATCTTCCTTAGCCTTATACTGTGCATTCATCTTGGTAACATGCTTCCTCACCTCCTCATGGATGTTCTTCAAATGTTCTGCAAAATCCTCAGCTTTAGCACTACTTATCTCTCCTTTATCTATCTTCCTCAACTCAGATGCATTTCTGGGACTACTTCCATATACAATCTGGAATGGTGATTTACAAGTGCTCCTATTGATAGAATTATTATATGCAAATTCCACCTGTGGTAAAATCAAATCCCATCCTGTTGGCTTATCTCCAACCAAACATCTCAGCAAATTCCCCAAACTCCTATTCACCACCTCTGTCTATCCATCAATCTATGTATGATGTGATGAACTGAACTTCAAATTTGTCTTCAACTTCTTCCACAATGTATGCTAGAAACATCTAACAAACTAAGTGTCTCAATCTGAAACTATGGTCTTTGGCAAACCATGTAGTCTCACTACTTCTCTGAAAAACAATTCTACTACATGAACAACATCATTAGTCTTCTTGCAAGGAATAAAATGTGCCATCTTTTAAAATCTGTCAACCACCACAAAAATTAAATCATGTCCCTACTAAGTCCTTGGTAAACTAAGAATAAAGTCAATACTGATATCCTCCCAAGGCTTCTCTAGTATAAGTAATGGTTGATACAACCCTGTATTCTGCTTCACTCCTTTCACCATCTAACATACTCTACAACTCTGTACAAACTTCTTCACATCTTGCTACAATTGCGGCCACTAATAATTCTCACTAACCAAAGAAAGGGTTTTATCATGACCAAAATGTCCAGCCAATCCTCCGCTATGCTTCTCTTTGATGAGATTCTCCCTCATAGAACTTCGTGGAATGCACAACTAACTCCCCCTGAATAGCATATCATCCTGAATGTTAAAATCCAACCACTTCATTTTGTCTAGAGTAATAGGTTCTTTACAAGCTTTCCAAGCTTCACCAAAATCTGGATCCTCTGGATACAAATTCTTGAGTTCCTTGAACCCAACCACCTCAATCTACATCTCTGTTAGCAATAGTTGCCTTCTGCTAAGAACATCTACAACCCTGTTAGACTTTCCACTTCTGTGTTTCAAAACAAATGTATAACTCTGCAAAAACTCAACCCATTTCAAATACCTCTGATTCAACTTTCCTTGAGTATTCAAATATTGCAAAGCTTGATGATCAGTATACAAATAAACTCTTTAGGAAGTAGATAATGTCTCCACTTCTTCAATGCTTGAACTATAACATAAAATTTTTGATCATAAATAGAATATTTTCTATTGGCATCATTCAACTTCTCACTAAAATAAGCAATAGGTTTACCTTCTTGGCTCATAACAGCTCCTATGGTAGTACCACTAGCATCACAGTCTACTTGAAACACCTTATTAAAATCTAGAAGTGCTAAAATAGGCTATTTTGTAACTTTCTATTTCAACAATTTAAAACTCTTATCTGCCCCATTAGTCCACTTGAACTCTTTTCTATCCCCTCTCATTGTTTCAATCAAGGGTCCACAAATACTGCTAAAATTTATGATAAACTTTTTGTAAAAGATAGCCAAACCATGTAAAGATCTTACCTCAGTAGCACTCCTTGGAGTAGGCCATTCAAGGATAGCCTGTACTTTCTTTGGATCCATTTTCAAACCTTCTGTTGAAACTACAAATCCCAAATACACTAATTCCTTCTTCACAAAACTGCACTTCTTCAAATTAATCAACAATTTCTCATCTCTCAACTTCTCAAACACCATATGAATATGCATCATATGTTCCTCCAATGTCTTGCTAAAGATCAAAGTATCATCTAGGTAAACAATGACAAACTTACCAAGAAATTCTTTCAGAACCTCGTTCATGAGCGGTATGAAAGTGCTCGATGCATTGGTTAGCCCAAAAGGCATGACTAACCACTCATACAGTCCTTCTTTTGTCTTGAAGGCAATCTTCCATTCATCTCCTACTCTGATCTGAATCTGGTGATATCCACTATTCAAATCTATCTTTGAGAAATACACAGCCCCACTCAAACAGTCCATAGTATCATCCATTCGTGGCAATGGAAACTAGTACTTGATTGTGATCTTGTTTATTGCTCTAGAATCTATACACATACTCCATTCTCTATTCTTCTTTAGTGCTAATACCACTGGTATAGCACAGGAACTCAGACTCTCTCGAATCAACCCCTTCTGCAATAACTCATGTACTTGTCTGTTCAACTCTTCACTTTCTACTGGTGTCATTCTATGTGCTGCCTTGTTTAGCAAACTAGCTCCTGGAATCAAATCCATCTAATGATTGATCTTCCTTACCAGTGGTAATCCATTAGGTACATTATCAGATACAATATCCTAAAACTCATTCAACAAATCTACAACCTCTACAGGTACATCCTCCATTTCCTCTTTACCAACTTTTGGGATTAAAAAAAAACACACATGCTCATGCCTCATACCATCTAAGAATTTTCTTCCATCAACAAAATTTATTTTTGCATTACCACATACCTTTTCTTTGGTCTCCTTCAATGGCTTTAGCTTATGTTGTACTCCATCCTTTGTCAGGGAATAGGTATTCGCAAGACCATCATGTACAATAGATCTATCAAAGTACCACAGCCTACCCAACAACATGTGACATGCATCCATAGGTATGATATCACATAGTACCTCATCATGGTACCTGCCAATCTTGAACTTTACTAGGCATTGTTCACTGACCATGACCTTGTGATCATCCTACACCCAGGTAATTCGATATGGAAGTGGGTGTTTCTGTCTCTTGAGCTTCAACTTTGTCACCATCTCTTCTGACACCAAATTGTCAATGCTTCTACTATCAATAATCACATCACAAAATTTACCCTCACACTTGCATATAGTGCAAAACAAGCTTCTCCTTTGTTTAGGTTCATTCTCACCACTCAACAGGACTCTTCTGTTAATCAACATTTCTCCTCTTTCAGCATCTTCAAAATTTGAGGATCTGGTATCTTCATCTACATGTGCCACTCTAGCCTAACCTTCATTCCTCCTATCCATCCTTCCTTGGCATTGAGGACATTCAAATGACCTGTGACCTTCTTCTCCAAAGTGAAAACATGTTCCACGGAAACCTCCTCTTCCTGAACCTTGTCCTCTTCTTCTTCCTCTCTAATCTCTATTGTTCTGATCTTGGAAATGATTGGAGTGGTTTCCTCTCTAATTTTGACTACTGCTAGCCTCATCCTACTTTTTTAGATCTTCATTTTGGCCTGCATATGACCATCCACCAGATCGTCCACCATGACCTCTTCCATTTTGTCTACTCTCAAACTTTTCTTCAACTTTTCCTCTAATTTTATCGAAAACTGGTATGCCTCTTCAATACTGCTCATTCAAACTAGATTTAGTTGCTCCTGAATGCTTAGCCTCAACCCATTAAGGTAATGGGAAGCTTTCTCCTTATCAGCTTTTGCATAGCTTGTTCTAATGAGGATTCAATAGAACTCCTCTGTATACTCCTGGACAGATCATCCCACTTGCTTCAAACTTTGCATTTTCTTCAATAGGTCAAGCTCATAATCAACAGGGATGAATTGTCGCTTCAATTTATCCACCATTCGATCCCATCTTGTGATTTTATCTTTCCCTCTTCTATTTTGCTCCAATTGAATCTCTTTCCACCAGATCTTTGCATGACCTTTCAGTCTGGCCTTCGCGAATTTGACCCTATCAGGATCCTCAATATCTTCATACTCAAAATATTCTTCACATTCATTGATCTAGTCGATCAACTCCTTTGGGTTAAGATTTCCTAAAAATGCAGGAACCTCAATCTTAGGTCTTTTCTGATCTTGGAAATGGCCTGAAAAAGTCTTTCTTCCTCCTAGTTTACAACTTTGACTTCTCCTTCTTGATCTTCTTCTTCGGCTTCATCCTCGCTTTTGTCTCTGACATTAAGATTCATTCCTCTACAAATCTCGCACTTGTCTCTGGAGTGCTCTAACCTTAGGTGTTACAACACTAGCTCTTTCACCACGTTCCCTTTGTGGAGGCTTTTTTGTGATGTGTGCTGAAACCCTAACCATGATCCTTGTGCAAACTGCCTCACAGTCAGTGATCTGTTTACATAGAAACCTTAACCCATGGTCCTGGTGCAAACTACCTCACAATTAGTGATTTGTTTACACACTCAAGAACTCCTCCTCTGATACCACTTGATGAAGGGTGCTCCCCTTAATACCACAAGCACATAACAGAAATAGAGAAATAACAACAATATGCAAGAACAAAAAATTGGCTTCTTATTATCTCCACAAATGTGGAATTACAAACTTTCAGAATTATAATATGCAAAGCCACATGGGCATTCTCTTACAATATTCTATAGGGAAAAGCCTCGAATCAATACCCAAAACTACTACCCAGAACTATCCCAAACTACCTCAGACAACACTATAGCCTTCCTTATATAGGCAATTTTCCACCGCCTAGGAAGGTTCCAGAATTTTTAGCCAACAAGGCCAACCAAACTTAGAATTATTTTATTTTTCATTTTATTACATCAAAGTCAGCTCAAAATAACTATTGAAACCCAAACAAAAATTTTCAAGGAAAATCATTTTTCGCCATTTCAGGTGACCCAACTTCTGGAGACCATAAGTTATCATCCATTGACCTGATTGACTATTATAACCCCATTTTGGAAATGTCACGAGGAGCTCTACAACACCTAAATTAAGGAAGCTTCATTTAGCTGAAAATTCAATCTCATCCGGGGCCTCTAAAGCCTTCAAAATTGAGTTCAAAGTTTTTATACCCTGTTTCCAAAGTTGAAAAGTTTCAATATCTTCAAAACTAGACTTGATCTAGCAATGAAACTTTATAGGTAGGCTGATATGACTAAGATGAACCCCCAACTGTGAAATTAGAACATTTTCAGATCATATGACCAACTTACTAAAAATAGCAAGTTTCCATAAATAGTAGCTCTACACAAGATAGCCCTTACTGAAAAGAAAACAAAAATATTTTTGGGTGATGCAAGATTGATCTTACACCCAGGATGCTCCTGCATCACCTACGCACTCACCCTATTTCTTCATGCTATCAGCATTTTTGTTTAACACTAACACTATCCCATGATGTTACTATTATCATGCTTTAGTTGTTATATCATGCTACTTTGATCATGGCACACATGCACTCTCTTTTGACGTTCTTTCCTATCTACTTGATGCTCTTTTTTATTTTTTACCCACTGATTTGTTTGTCTTTGAAGACCCGCAAGCATCATACATCATCAGCAGAAAAACTCTTTCTTTGCTGCTTATCACATGGCATCGTGTACTATTTGTGTTTGTTGGCACATCCTTGGTTAGAAGACCTGAGAGCACCAGAGCTTGGGCATCTTTATTTGTGTTCATCCCTATTTGCAAATAATGAAATGCTAAGGCACTGTGTTTTTCTATTTCTCTTCATTATGTTTCATGGTGACATTAACCCGTGGGCTAAAAGACATCTGTTGTTATTACTGGTACAGTATAGATTCCATTGTTAATGCTCTCGTGGCTGAGCTTTCTATTTTGACCGAGAAATGATGCCACACCATTGTGCTTGTTTTCATTGTGCAAGCTTACAGGGGCTATTAGAGCATCCCTCTTAACATTTTTCCTCATTTCTATATGTCTATTGCTGGCATTGTAGAGAACTCAAGGCACATACTTGTTGTTGTTATTTCTTGTTTGTGAGATCTGAGGCACTTTTCTATTTGATGAGGACACTATGAGCTCTTTTTGATTGCTTCACTTGTTGATGATATGTTGTTGGCACTACTTTCTAAAACTTTGATTGAGGGTCCGTGAGATAGGTTTGAGCACTGCATAACACTTACTATTTTATTGATACCAGAGATGTTATGCTATTACAATGTTATGGAAATTCTTGTGACATGATCAACAATATGGTATTCAATGCTTGGACCACTGATCTCGTATCTAATTTCTCTTTTGATACACACTTCTTCTAGCCTATGAGCACCTTAGTTTGATTTTTTGGGGCATGTGTTGTTATGGCATTGCCTATGAGATATCAATGCATTTTATATTGGTGCCATCTTCCTGTGTTGAGATGCCCTGCTATGCTATGATCTCCATTTTTTTACATCTTCTTTTCTTGGCCTTAATATGCGGGTTAAAACATACTCATGCTATAGAATATTGAAACAGAAACATGTAGATTGAATACCTTTATTTTGGCATGTTGACGTATGCCCCTTGCGATGCTCACTGTTTGATTCTCTATTGTCTTGAAAGTTTACATGTTATATTCACCACTCTTTGAGAAGAATAGCATCTTGATTCTTTGCATAATGCATGGAACATGAAATCCTACTCATGAATGCCTATGTGCTCATAATGTTTAAGGCAAGATGTTGTATCCGATTGTTTAATTAGTGCCACCATTTGGTTTATCCTATCTATCATGTTCATGCTACATCACACATATTTGATATGCTCATGCCATAATATCAATGCATTGAATGCATCTTTGGAGCATATTATGCTATGGTGTGTCCCTTTCTTGAAAACTTTAGATTTTGTGTACTCTTATTCTTTTTCCATCTGCACCTCATGTTTTCTTTGCTTCCATGATTGTCATTAATGCTACATCATCTGAACATACTTTTATTTTGTACGATGTGTGCTATTGGCCCTTGATGCGATCATCGATAGAAAAATTGAGGTTTTTCTATCATGATCCACATCAAGGGCCCAGGTTATTCATTGGATTCATTATTGGATCAGCTCCTCCTGTATCTACACATTAAAACAAACATGTTAGTGGAAACATGGTGCCTCTTTTTATTCTTTGGAGCCTTATGCACATGTGCTGAGCACAACCTTTGTCAGAGGTGCATGGCTGAGTGTACATATGCATTCTATAGATATTGTGATACCAGCCATTACATAGATCCATTAGATCTAACCCATATCCCTTCTTCTTTTCTTGCAGGTTCTGGATCTCAAGAGCTCACTAGACAGGACCAGATCTAGACACCACTACTAGGCAATGTCCGGTACCCCAATATTTAATCATTTTCTTTATGTATATGTATACTCATTCATTCAATTCTAGTAATGGCTATGCTCACGACCTATGTGAGCTCAGATAGATGTTTCTTTCTTTTGGTTCTTTTCCATTTATACAGTATACATACATGCATGTGTAGCTTTAGATGTTGTTCATTTCCTTTTACTTTTGTGTACTCTTCAAAATGAAATGAACACAAACTTAAAGAAGATCACCTAATAACAAAAACTAGGGTATTGTAGCCTCATCTAGTAAATAGGTCTCCAATCTAAGAATGAGTAAAAATATGGCAACATTCTAGTGACCTCTTTGGAGTGCTTGCCTGCTAAGCATCCTGACCAACTGCCTTAAAGATCCATTGGGCACAGAGTCATATAAGCTTCAAACTAAACTTAGTTCTTTCGAACAACTAATCCTTCTTTAAAAAAACTACTAACTGCTAGAGCTAACTTCCCTTGCTTATTACTACTCACACCAAAATTGAAAACCAAACTGAAAGCAACTGAAAACTGAAAACAACCTATGCCAGGAACTTAGGGAACATAGAAAACTAGAAACCTCTAACTTATTAATGTATAGGGTAGAAATAAACCTTAGAAACAAGCCTTGAGGTGGATCCCATTCACTAGAATGGGCAGCTCCTCTCCATCCATACTAGCCAACTGAAAGGCATTATGGACTTTGCATCCAATCACCATGAAAGGCCCACTCCATATGGCATCAAATTTAGTATGCCTCCCTGGTTTGTATTTTGCTTCATCCCACTTGAGGACAAGGTCCCCTTCCTTGAAGACTTTAGGTGTGGCTTTCTTATCAAAGCTTTTCTTCATCTGAGAATGATGAATTTCTAGGTTTTTCAGTGCTAGCTTTCTTGTTTCTTCAATTTCAACTAGTTCAGCAAGCCTGACTTGCATAGCATCTTCTTCCATAAGATTGATCTCCTTGATTAAACTTAAAGTAGGCAACTTAGTAGATAGATGAATCCTGGCTTCTTTTCTATATACAAGTGTATAGGGTGAGTTACCTTTAGACCTCTTAAGTTTTATTCTATCTGCCCATAAGGCCAACTTCAACTTGTTGTGTCAGTCCCTCTGGTTTCCTTCTATAGACCTTTTGATGATTCTCAGCAAGTTCTTATTTGTTGATTCTACCTGACCATTACCCTGAGGATAATAGTTAGAAGAGGGACTTAGGAAGATATTGTGCTTGAGTTCCCATTCTAAAATTGTAGTCCCCAGGAATGCCATAGCATTATTTGAAATGATAGAATCTGGAGTACCAAATCTAGACACAATGTCTTGATAGAAGTTTAGGACAGAGGTCTCATTTGCTTCCTTTAGTGCTACAGCCTATGTCCACTTGGTAAAATTGTCTATAGTAGCAAGTATCCATTTGTGCCCAGCACTAGATGGGGGGTCGATGGGTCTAATAAAATCCAATCCCCATTTGGAGAAAGGTTTCTCCACCTTGATGGGATGTAGAGGGATGACTGTTAACTTTTGTTTTCTAGCAAACAGAGTATAGTTCTTGCATTTCCTTACCCAATTAAATGCATCTTTGTATCATCTAGGCCAATAGTACCCAGATCTCATCACTTTTAAAGTAGTGGTCCTGGCTGCAAAGTGTCCTCTAGAACCTCCATCATGAAACTCCTCCAGTATTTTATCCACTTGGCTAGTTTCAACACATCTCAACAGGACACCACTATGATCTTTTCTATACAAAATGTCATCAATAATGACAAATGGAATAGCTTGGAGTCTAAAGTACCTTCTTTTACTCCTTTCAAGGCCTTGAGGGCACTGACCAATTGAAAGATAATGTCTCATCTCTATTGTCCAGCTTGTTTTTTGCTCTACATTCTGGTTCATTAGAACAACCTCCTCCTTTTGCTGGTTTGGGTCTACTATTCCTTCATCGAGCTATTCACATAGTCCTCTTCCTCTAATCAGCTTGGTCACTTTGATTTGAATGTCATACTCCATGATTTTGGTGACCCAACCAACTCTCTTATGGCTCAGATCTTTGTTTAGCAAGAAATATTTTATGCAAGGGTGGTCAACCATCAGGTGCACTATGTTATTGGATAACAAGTGCCTAAACTTTTTCAAACTCCTCACAATTTCTAGGACATGCTTTTCTATAGGAGTATAATTAATTTCATAACCATCTAGACCTTGACTGTAAAAAGCTACTGGTTGTTCTTGCTTCTCAGCATTCTATTGAACTAACATAGCAGAGATACTATCAGTGTCCCCAAAAGCATATAGGATAAAATATTTAGAAAAGTCAGGGTTTACTAGAGTAGGAGTAGAGGCAATTGCTTCCTTAACTTCTTCAAAACACCTTTTCCCTTCATTTGTCCAATGAAAGGTTGAGTTCTTCTTCAGCATCTGGGTCATAGGCTTAAGTAGTGCTGCAACATTTGGAATCAACCATCTCAAGAAGTTGATTTTTCAAAGGAAACTCTATATTCCCTTCTTGTGAACTGGCAGGGGTAGTGCCATGATGGCCTTTATCCTCTTAGGATCAATGGTTGTCCCTTGTTTAGAAATAATGTGCCCTAGCAATCTGCCTTCATGGACAAAAAAAATGCATTTCTTAGGATTCAATGAAACTACAAACTCTTTGTACCTCTCAAAAATATGCTTTAGATGAACCAGGTGATCCTTAGTATCTTTTGAAAAGATAGTTATATCATCCAAGTAGACTAGAACAAATTTTTTCATTAAATTAGCAAATGCCATCTCCATGGCTTTCTAAAATGTAGCACCAGCATTAGACAGCCCAAAAGGCATCTTCATTATTGCCATGGTGCCCCATTTGGTGGTGAGTGAAGTTTTATATTGATCTTCCTCCTTAACCAGGACCTGGTTATAACTAGAAAAGCCATCTAACAAAGAAAATATGTTAGACCCTGAGACACTACAAAATCTATTCCATGGAGGGCAATGGGTGATGATCTTTGAGTGAGGCTCTATTAAGGTCTCTAAAATCCACACATAACTAGATTTCACCATTCTTCTTCCTAACTAGTACTAGATTGGAGACCCAAGAGGTATGTTTAATGGGAAAAATAATATATGCCTCAATCATTTTCCTCAACTCTATTTTTATCAAGACCTCTAACTTAGGTTTGATAGGTCTCTACTTTTGTCTCACTAGTTTGGCATGGGGTTCTAGCTCAATGGTGTGCTAGGATAAGTGAGGATCAAATCCTTTTAGATGATAGTATTCCCATGCAAAAACATCACTAAACTCTTGACATAATGAAACAAAGGCTTTCTTTTCTGGTTGTGTGCATACCTTTCCAAGCTTAAGGGATTTGTCCTTGAGAACTTCCACAGACTGGTAGTGCTCTTCTTTAACTATCATACTAGCCTTGTCTCCTCTGAGATGATCATTAGAGTTGAATATGGACTCAAGTGTGACCAGTCCCTTAGGAAACTTATTACTTTTCAACTGTAGCATCTGGTCACTATACTGGTGAGCATGCTTGTTTTGGTTAACTCTGGAGAACTCAGCCTCTTCTATCAAAAAGTTAAAAATTTGTTCATCATTTTCAAAAACTTTCCAACTCACCTGATTGTTTGGTATGGATGGTCTTACCAAAATCTTTACATGCTGCAAGTTAGGACTCATGATCTCTTTTGGAATATCATATTCTGCTCCCATGGTAGCCAGTTTGTCTACCTGTTTGTTTTGATTTCTTGGGACAGAAACCAGATTAAAAGCATGAAAATCTTCTATTAAATCCCAAACTCTATGTTTATACATCTTAAGTGTATCATTTTTTGTGAGATTAGTGCCACGAATTTGATTGACCACTAATTCACTATCACCTATAACTTCTAGGCATTTGATTCCTCTTTGTCTAGCCCATTCTAAACCATGAATCAAAGCCTCATATTCTATTGTATTATTAGTACAGCTAAAGGAAAAATGAATTGTAGAGTAATACCTTTGTCCTTCTAGAGAAATTAGGACAGCTCCTCCTCCTAAACCAACTTTTCTTCTGGCACCATCAAAAAACAACTACCACAACTCATCACTCTGATCTCTAGAATGTTTTTCTTCCTTCATCAAATCTTGAATCACAACACCTTCTTCATGAATGATATAGATTCCAATACCATAAATTTCCATGTTTCTAAAAGGGTCATCCTCCTCCAAATCTCTCTCAGCCCATTCATCTAGGAAAATGTCAGGAATCTTTCCAATAGTGGTTTCAGGTTTAGAATCACTTGGATCTTGCTCATGAAACATCAGATTGGCATTTATAGGGCTTGGAGTATAAGGTTCAACATGACATTTTGTAAAAGCTTCAGACTTGATTCTAGCTCTAGTCCCGTATCTAGTTCTGAAATGTAGATGAGACTGGTAGAGGCCACTTGTTCAACCTCCAAAGCCTTCTTCTTAGACCTTGTGTTGGCTGCAATTGGGATGTAGTTTGGGTTATCACCTGGTGAAAAATACACCATGCAAAAATCTTCTTTCTAAAAATTTACCAGTGCCATCGCAGGTGTCTGCAACTCATTTGGGATAACAACTAGACCTTTCTAAACTTCTGGCTCTTGAACCATCTCCTGCGGCATCATCACATTGTTCTGCACCATGAGGGCTTGGGCATAGCCATTAGGACACATCCCTTGCATATGTTTCTAATTACATGGGCAACCCCATTGATATTCTTGTGCTATGTTATTCTGAGCTACAGGAACTAGCTCTCTAGAAACACTAGGAGTGTTAGGATTATAAGGTTGGTTGGCTTTTTGGTTATAATTCCTTGCTTGACCTTGCTGGCCTTGTTGGTATTGGGGCCTGTTCTACTAGTAATGATTTTGATAGGGCTACTGATAAGGCTATTGATATGGTTGTTGGCAAGGCTGGAACTACTGCTTCTTTAGACTAACCAGCTTGTTAGTAACAGTTTGCAAGGCTTTTTTATTTTCATTCAGCTCTTGGGATTGATTCACAATTGGGCTAGCCACCTGTTGAGGAGGAGCTGGGAGAGGTGGAATAGATGCCAAGGTTGGAATTTCTTCAGGAACAAGATGAAGCTCAGGGAAAATAGGCATTGGAGGCCTTGGGGCTATCTTTCCTTCTTGGATTAGGCTATTTTTAGCTCTTATGGCAATATCATATGCTGTTGGTAAATTAGTCCCTCCCATGGATTGGATCATAATAGAGATATCACTGTTAAGGGCTCTTAGATAGTATAGAAAAAAATGCTGGCTTAAAGGTCTAACCATGGATGGTATTCTATTCCATGTCATTTGAAATCTAAAATTGAAATTCATCATGTATTCTTGGGGTGACCTTTTAATAGTAGTCAAATGCTCGACTAATGAGAGGTGATCTAATTTATCCTCAAACTGATTGGTCAAGGCTTGACCCAACCCATCCCAATCATCTATAGAACCAACTGCTAAGCCTCTAAACCATTGCAAAGCTTTTCCTTTGAGGGAAGCTGCCAACAACCTCATAGCCACATTATCCTGGGTTATGTTATGAAGGGCACAAAGGGATGCTACATCTCTTATATGCTCAATAGTTGAGGTCTGATCCTCTCCTGTAAAAATTGGCAAACTTTTAAGGGCTGATATGGGTATGTCATTTTGCTTCTACAAATTCAAGGGGCTGCCTTGATCAAAGGCTACAAAAGGAAGTTGTCTAGCCATTGGAGGATTAAGGGGAGCTTGATTTGCTGGTGCTGCTCACACTAGCTAAATTTGGGGAGTGGTTGTAGGAATGTGAATAGGACTAGGAGTAGGATTAGGAGTAGGATTTGTAGATTTTGATGCACTAATTTGGGCTGCTTTAGACCTTTTCTTAATGAATAGTAGCTCTGTATACACAAAAGGATTCTTACTCTGCCTAGTTGGGATCCCACTCATAAGCTTATATACTAATCTGCATAAAACACCATTAGAGTCACCAAGTATGATTTCAAAACACTATCACTGCTCATACCACACAATAACTTGCATAATTTTTTTTGAAAAATCTGACTCATTGATTCTTCTATCCCATTAGGCGTGCCAAAAACTATTGTCACTAAGGATTGCACCCAATTTGCTAAGTGTTGAACCTAGCAATCCTGTGAAACATGGAAATATTCTTAGGTTGTGGGTAACCTATCCCAGAATAGACCTCTGGATTAAGGTCTAGCTTCCCTATGGATCACTTGAAACTTATCTAAACTTTTTATGAGGAAAGGGAGAGAGTACATAAAACAAACAACTGCATTTGAAACAAAACAAAGGTGATCCACTAAATTTAAAGAAGACCCACAACTGAAAACAAGTTTACTCTAATAGAAAAACAACTAAACTCACAACTCAATCTCACTTTCTTAAATTCTTAGTGAGACAAGGTACTTGAAATGTAGAAAAAGAAGAAATCTTCACAGCTCTTCATTTCTTTCTCTCTAATAGGAGTGTTGTAGCTCTGAGAGACACAATTGTACTTAGTTTCTTTTCAACAATAAAATTGATCCTTCTTGTTCTCCTATAATTCCAAGTTTTCTTTTGAAGTCATATGCAGGATTATTGTGATGTCCTATATCCTTAATCTGCATGTTGAATCCAAGTTGGTGTTCAGGAATTCATCTTAATTTAGTGGTGTGACTTATGTGCGATCAAGAATATCAGAATTGTGAAGATTCCTTCCTTTTCTGCATTTCAAGTACCTTGTTTCACTAATAATTTAAGAAAGTGAGATTGAGTTGTGAGTTTAGTTGTTTTTCTATTGGAGTAAACTTGTTTTCAATTGTGGATCTTCATTAAATTTGGTGGATCACTTTTGTTTTGTTTCAAATGCAGTTGTTTGTTTTATGTACTCTCTCCCTTTCCTCTTAAAAAGTTTAGATAAGTTTCAAGTGATCCATAGGGAAGATGGCCCTTAATCCAGAGATCTATTCTTGAATAGGTTACCCACAGCCTAAGAATAGTCCCACATTTCATAGGATTGCTAGGTTCAACACTTAGCAAATTGGGTGAAATCCTTAGTGACAACAATTACCTAAGCTTCTATTTACAAGTTTTGTTTATAAGGTAGGTTACGAAGAGGGGCCAAAGGTACACCCTAATCCAAATTTACCTTGCATAGATCACACACATAAGTAATAACACATAAAGTGAGAGAGAGAATGTAGACTAGATCCTTATATTTCATTAATTTGATTCATACATTCCAAAATATAAGGCATTCCTAGTTAGGGATACATATTACAATTAAATTACAATAGTCCTCCAACATGCGAGGATTTAGAAACTATCTTCAATCTTCTAATTGCTAACTAGTACCTCCAAAAACTACTTCCTAAACTACAACCAATGACTGTATTATATACAAGAGGCTACCAGAAAAACTCAGCCTTCAGATCCATCATAAATGGAAGGGATAAAAAAATCTAGGTCCACACACTTCCCAATGATCAATAGCAGCATTCTATCCACAACCACAATTAAATGCATAAGATGGCCTCAACAAGGAATGAAAAGAAATAACTTGGTAAGAAAGGATGACTGAGCACCAGCTAGAAAGGATAAACAAGGGCCAAGAAATAACTGACCAACTTAGTTAAAGAAGGAAACTAAGAACTATCGAGCCAACTCAGTCAAAGAAGGAACCGACAAACACAAAAAACTCAAACTTGTTTTTGGTGACATAGGATTGGCAATGACCTGAGATGCTTTTGCATCATTGAGGGATGTGATGAAATTCAGAATTTAAATTAAAATGTTGAGCTACATAATCTCTTTTATAAAATTTTTACCAATCTTCAAAGTTCTTTAGCTTCATTTTTCTGAGTTCCAATTCTAAGTTAAGAGCATCAAAAGAAGTTGTGCATGTGTAAAATCCTAACTCAATAGGTAAATTTGACTTGGTTCTACCCTTCTTTTATTTTATTCTTTTATGCACATGAGGTAGATGATAACCAACTTCCATAACAATGTGGCTATCTATCTCATATCTAGGAAGGTTAAAGGTTTCACCATCAAACCCTCTAACCTTTAAGTAGGTGACCCTCCTGAACTGAATAAAATAGATTCCATATGCATTGACAAAGCTTTTAGCTCCATTTGACATTCTTTTTTCAACATTTCCCTATTGCCATGTGATGTTTTGGAGCACTTGGAATCACTTGAGGGTTGTCATTTATGGAAACACTTATGTTTGGAGTGATTTCATGATAAGAAGATTGCTACTGGAGTCACAATCATGAAAATGACTAAGTCTAGAATCAGGATAACAAGGTATAATGCCACAATTTTGATTAGCGATGAAGATATATGAGGTATTATGCCTTGAAAAGGTAATTGGAGGTATTTGGGGATGTATACATGCTTCAGTTAAAAGTGCATGAGTTTTGTTTAGCAGATCTATGAATTATAGTGTTTGGAAGGTATGCGAAGATAGTAAAACAGTGTAACAGGGTACATGAACAGTTGCGAAGATTAAGGAGAGCATAGTGGATATGATAAAATTATAAGAAAAGTGAATAAATTATATTCTCAACTCTTTAGTAATGTAAAAACATTGTCTCTATAAATATCATTTGCATGAGTTATCATTATGTTTTGTATTGTAATTATGAAGCCAACTGGAAGGCTGATTTTGTATAACTATACATTGCTTTTGTGAAAGTGAAGAATGGTTATGATTATGATGATGGAGTAAGTTTGTGAATGTAAGAGTAGAGATTAGATGCAAGATCAGTAAGAGGCTGAGCTATAACTAAAACTATCTAAGCAAGATAAGTGCTTGTATTATTCCCCTTTCGAGAACTCTTTTGAGACAAGTATTGATTGTAAGAGCAGTGTGCTCACCACCTTTAATCGGGTGTTTTGTATACCCCTAACAGGGTTTTGTATTCCTCTAACAAGGAAATTTACAATGTAACAATCATATCCTAACAGGGCTAGATCTCCTAACACATATATTATATTTTAGTGCATATTTGTGGGTACCATCCCCACCGGGGTTTTCCCTTTGGCCAGGGTTTCCTCGAGAAAAAATCATGGTGTAATGAGTAATGTGTTATGCTTATATGTTCTTTTCATTTCTACATTACTTTGGATTATTTATAATTGTTTACAGTTGAAAAGATCAAAGTTCTGTAATATTGATTGACCCTCCACTCTCAGCATTACCTTATCCTAACAATTAGTATCAGAGCTATTGACCCTTGGAGAGAAAGTATAACAACTTAAGGGAGATTGGAATGGATTCAAAAAAATTTCAAGAGAACTATAAAGTTGCTTTTGAAGATCTAGATAAGATGAAAGATGAGCTTGGTGAACTAAAATTTAAATTAAGAATAGTAGAAGGTTTCATGAGGAAACTAAAAGAACAACTTGAGATTGCAAAGAGTTGGAGATAAGACCTTATGGAGAAGATCAAAGAAAGTTCAAACAGTGATACATCAGACAAAATAAAGAAGTTGGAATAGGAAAAAGAACAAATTAATCTTTTGATGATTAAAGAGATTCAACATGAAAAGGATGAAAGAAACAAAGTCAAAGAGTCACTAAAAGAAGCTAACATGTAGATGGGACAAATGAAGACTAAACTTGACCAATACAAAGATAAATATCAGGAATTGGAAAAATACAATTAGATCATCAAAGGTGAACTCACTCAAGCCAAATTACACATTGAGAAGTTACACATGAGCAGTGAAAAGATTGATGAACAAAGAGAAAGACAAAATCCTAAAGGAGATATGACAGGAGTTGGATTCAATGAAGGTGAAAGGTCAAAAACCCAGGAAGAATCAAATGAAGCCAAGAATGAGGAAATACCTCTTCCTGAAGAGAGACCTACTAATGAAGAACCTGGAGAATAGTTCAGACCATTCAAAGGTAGATGTTTTAGATGTAACAAATTTGGACACATGAAAAGAGATTGCAGAAGTAAAGGTATCAGTAAGCCCTTTACTAGTTACTATTTTAATTTCTATGAATATGGACACAAGAAAGTAGATTATAGTAAACCTAATCAGTCCAGATATAAGAAAGGCTATATCATAGAAGAAACAACAACTAATATCACATGTCAAAAATTTAATAACTTTGGGCATACAACGAGGTATTGTAAATTATAGACTAATCAAGATAGAAGGGGACCACCTACTTGTTAAAAATGTAACAATCTAGGTCATATTGTGAAGTTTTGTAGATATAATGGAGATGACAACAGAAGAGGATCAAGAAGATCTAGTGAACCAAGAGGACCACCACCTGTGGTTATAAGGAAAAATGTTGGTGACAGTGGTAAAAGTCTTAAAGAGCACATGGATGAATTTGGGAGTCATTTCAAGAAATTAGAGAGAAAAGAGGATGACTAGATATGGAAGATGAAGTTTTAAACAAAGCAGTGGTTCAGGGAGAGACAGTAGATGATATTGTGTCTTCACATGATGAGTTTTTTGAGGAATCAACCTAAATGGCTGCATGGTTTTATGGGGTGCATTAGATGCAGTGAACAGAAATTATCCAACCCCTATATATGTGGAGTAAGATCATGTGAGCATAGGAATGATGTGTACAGACATTGTGGAGTCTGTGGATGAGAGCACAACACTTGGAGATTCATCTTCTATGTTCATGATTTTTGTATTGACTGGATGACATGCAAAGTTGAGTTACATGTATTTAATACACACACTCAGCTTGTGATGGATAAAAGGACTTAAAGGATCTCAAATCTATAGCATTTATTGATCAGCGCTTAAGGAGAACAGAATAGAAAAGGTTACCAGTCATCTGGTAGAGTGGTTATGTGATCATGTGAAGCAAAGCATCAAATTCAAGCATGTTAAGAGCATGGAGAATCAATGAACCCACTAGACTTCAGATCTCAGAATACTATAGAAGAAAGAAGAAGGAATGGATAGATGGAGAATTGTTTGGCATGATCAAGATACTGAAGAGGTAGATGAAAGAAAGGTACATAATTATAGATAATTTAGTGGAAAAATATGAGGACACTATCTATTTCATGGTTGAAACTGAATGTTTCTACTTTGATGTAGTTGAGCCTAGAACTAAGTGGTGCTATCCTATGGGATATGAGGTAAGTACTTGAGGGAATTAGGAATAAGATATATATTCTGATCATTCAATACAATTAAATAATGTAGTAAATAGTTAACCATAATTGTTAACTACTTACAGGTAGAGAGGTTTAACCGAACTACAATGTATTATGCCAACATTCCCCCCCTTAATAAATTGATCCTAAACATATCAAAAAACTATTTTCCCTAGAGATCCCCCCCTCAAGGCTTACCTAACAAAACATGTTGATTACATAATATGAATACATATATTGAGAATATCTTTTTTTTGAAGTTGCAAATCTTGAATCATGAAAGGCCACATCAAGCTATCTTGTGACCCTCGGAAAGGTGTAGCTTTGAGTTGTGTTCTTAAGCTCGTAGTCCTGAACTCTCGAATGATAGTCTTGAATTATTCAATAATGATCCCTAAGAGATGCGATAGATCTCTATCATTGTCTGGTGACTGTGAAAGGGTATAATTCATGACCATATATACTCTAAAGCTCGCTTGAAAACAATCCATATTGAGTGCACTACCAAATCTTAAACTTGTCTCCAAAATGAGTCTTCACAAGACATACATTCTTCAATTTTTTCAGCATTAGAAAGAAAAACAAAAATAGAAAGCCATAAAATGCTTCTCATGCAGAACACCATCTCAAAGTGAGAAGCTAACTTGAGATGATAGAAATTCCTCCATCCTCCGGTGCCGCCAACCTCTAGAAATGTAGGTTAAATTTTACCCTCCAAAATCAACACTAGAGGATGAAATACAACTCTTGAGACTAAAAAAATCCTTCAAGGCCTTGCAAAATGATCCTCATACGGATGATGATTTTTTTTTATATAAAAATTCAGCTTTGATACCACATGAGGGAATCGAGAATAAGATATCTATTCCGATCATTCAATACAATTAAATAACATAGTAAATAGTTAACCATAACTATTAACTACTTACAGGTATGGAGGTTTAACTAAACTGCAATGTATTATGCCAATAGTACTCAAGTGCTAACTATGCAATTGGAGTATGTAGTGGCAGAAGAAAAGGACCCTACCTAAGAAAGATGGGGAACATACATGGAGAAGTAGGAGAAAGTCAAAGAAGAAAAAGAAAAGGTAACAAGGAAAAGGAAATTTAACAAGATTGTTGAAGACATCACTACGATGTTGGTTATCATAAAAGCATAGTTAATAGATATCAAAAATAGGATGGAGGCATCTTCTAGCATTGTCACTGATGCATCTATTCCTTTAGAGATAGAAAAGATAGTAGCTCCTATTTTTGATATTGTTCATTTGTTAGCCTCTCAAGAGGAAGAAACACAAGATTTGGTGCCTGTAGTTATTCCCATAAGATCCACATGGACAAGTAAGAAAGATAGTCCCAAAGAAAAAGAGACAAATGTGAAGAGGAAGACAAAGGAAGAAAAGGAATTTGAGAAAGAGGAAGAGAAAATAGTCCAAAAGAATCCACAATCCTTGTGGAAACCAGATCTTAAATCACTACAGAAAAGAGTTATCAAAGCTAGAAATTTGTTATCAGTGAATAGATACTATGAAAGATATAACCCTGAGGACCAAGTAGTCATTGAGGACACTATCATTGAGCATCTGCTAGTTTTTAAGAAGAATTTGTTGGAGGTTGAAGGAAGCATTCCCAAGGACCTATACAAAAAATTGGAAATCAGGAAGTATCTAGCTCATTCAGAGGATGAGAACATAAGGAACAAGACAGTCGAAGATATGCTACTAGTTCTATCTATTGGAGCTCTAAATTTTGGGCAAAATTTGGAGTCCTATATACTAATAAAACCCTAAAAAATGGCCTCTTAATTTCCATGCCAAATAATTAATGATGGAGTACATAAAATGGGATAAAATATTACATTAATTTTCAATTAAAAAGTTGAGATATTGTGGAAGGAAGCTCTGTGACAAGAACAATCAAAATTCTATGATCAAAGCCTTTAGAAAATGCTAGAATTTCAACCTCCTGCAAAGATGATGTTGACAGAGGATAAATATGGTTGAATTTTAAAAATCTAAAAAAGAACCAGTTCAAGAAATCAAGTTTCCTATTTCCAGTAAAAATCTTAGCTTTCCATGAGGTGTTTTGGTTTTTCAACTAGACCCAAATCTGAAATATAGGTAGTTATTTTTAGTTAGTTTATTATTTTTTCAAAATAATTTGTAATAAGGGTGTGTCTTTTCACCCTAAAGAGGTGTGAAAGCCACTCAAACATGTATATATACATAATATAAAATGTAAAGAGAGAATACAATGAAGATTTTCATAGAATAGAATTTGATCACAACTTCAATATGAACTCTAATGTACTATTTTTTCAACTTTAATAAAGATAAGTGCTCTTCTTTTTATTTGTGGTTAAAAGTTATATGTTTTCAATTAGTCTTTCAGATTACTCTATGAACTAGGGTATCCTACTGTGTTCTTTCATTGATTCATTTGTTTAATTTAATTTATACAATTTGAATAGCTGTTGCATGGTCTGATAACCTGTTATTGTTCCTTTTGGGCTCTTAAGTTGGGTTAAAATCCATAGGACTAATTGTATAAGTTATTTAAATTTTTGTTTCAACTGAAGCCTGTAGGATGATGGTCTCACTTTATAGGAGTGAGTTACCTTAAAAGCATCTCTAATTGTACTTAGGATTGAAATTTTTATTACTCTATAGCCCAAGTATTTAGAAAGCACTGATCTAACTATTATTTGAAAATTATCATTTGGTTCATACATTTGTAGTTTATAGATCATTAAATCATTATTTCAAAAGCATTAATTTTAATTATTTAGTATAATCCATTTAGTCAAGTATTATAGAATAGAGATTTGTAGGAGATTAATTTATTTCCTAAAAGGATCATTCACCGCCTTTGGAGGAACTTTGTTTGTTATGTACGCAGTTGTGTGACATAGAGAATTAAATAGTTCAAGGTGAAATTAGGCCTACCAGTCTTGGCTAGATTAAGCTAGAATTGCAAAGGTATCAGTGTGAACTAGTCAGTTGGCCAAAAGTGAATCCATCATTTTTGGGCACCAACAAATTGGTGACTCTACTGGGGAGAGTTGCTCACAATATATATTGTGAAGTTACCTAGAATTTTAGATTTCACAGATCAGAATCAGAAAGTAGTTATATTATTTTATTTGGAAGCACACTCTATTGGAAGAAAGAACCTAGAAGCAAGAAATTCCTCAAATGATGTGGCAACTCTATTTAACAAAACATTTTAGTTAGTGACTCTACTGAGGGAGAAGGCCTAGAAGGGGATAAGTAATGTTTTCCTTTTAAAAGAGGTGGCGACTCTATTGAAAAGAACATAATGTATAAAGAACAAAGTTACTACAAATTTAAATATTCATTATGTATTAAAATACATACTCACATAAAGTATCAAACTTTTGTGACCCAAGACAAAAATTTATTATCGAAGTATATAGACCATTGAGTTTTGATAACATCCCTAGTGGTTAGAAAGATTTTTCTCTTAAAATAAAAAAATATGTTCCAAAATTTTGTGGAGATGGATCAGAATCACCAACAGAGCATTTGCAGGCATTTTGTAAATTTATTCTAGATTTTCATATCTATGCAGAAGATGTGATTATGAAACTATTTGTAAGATCATTAAAAGATCATGCAGGTTTAATTTTTAGTATGACACCTGAACAAAGTATATCATCATGGAGAGAGTTTGAGCAATGGTTTTTTGATATGTTTCATTATGAACAGGACAAGATTCAGGATCACAATATGGAAGAGGAATCTTACATGTCTCCACTTGATGAATTTTTTAGCTTGGAGAGATTTGAAGGGGAGTCTTCTGCACATTTACTGATAAGAATGGTGGACATTCTTTGATAAATACCTTCAAACATTATGCCTTCACAAAAAGAAATCATGAGAAAGGTCAAAAATTTGGGAATTACATCAGATGATCCTTCTGTAAAGCTCCTTGTGCATATATTAGAAGAAGATGATGAAGACAAAAAGAGGGAGGCTATTGCTCAAATTGAACAAGGCCTTGTGCTTGATGATGATCTTGGTGATGAAGATGAATGCACTAGTCATCTAGAAGATAAAGAAGCATACATTCATGAGAGCCATAATAATACTTGTGATGACATGGAGGATAAAAATTTGGATCAGATTGAAGAAGAACTTGTACATGATGAGATGTGTATGGAAACATGTATCAATGACCATGATGATGCGGAAGAAAACCTTCTCAATACAAGAGAAATTTCAGCTTTATTAGACATAGAATACCAAAGACACACTGAGAAGAATGGTCCAATTTTTTTCTCAATCCACCATGGTAAGGAGGTAGATGGATCAACCCATATTCAAGAGAAACCAAATTGTGGAGATGAAATAGAACTGCATGAATAGGAGGAAGTTTCAGGAGATAATGCCAATGAAGATGTTAGTCTTGTTGATGAAAAAATTGATGATCCAAATGAAAATTCTCATGAATGTATGCCTAAATTCTCTATGTTCCTAAATCTATTGTTTGAAGAGGAAGTAGATGAAGATATGTCTGATTTCTCTATGTTATCGAATCCATTGTTTGAAGAGGATCCTTTATGCAATGGAATCCATCAGCATCATAATGAAGATAACAATCCTAATTTTAAATTTGATGAAACTTATGAAGTGCATTCAGAGGGTGAGATATCTTAGAGTTCATCCTTTGAGCCAGAGGTACACCAAACATATGAAGATGAGATGGAATTAGCTAGACATGATGAAGAGAATGTGTTGAAGCATGTGTCCTAGCTGATCAAACTCTTGGTGAGAGAGAGTTTGTACTTCTTGAAGATAAGCTATTCTCAAAGAATTTTGGTGAGGAGAAAAAATATTTAAAATATAGAGATAGGATAGATTGTGATCAAGAAGGTATCCGTAAAAAGAAGACTAACCTAGAGGTTTGTATGATTAACCAAAATCTTCTATTCAACAAGGATTACAACGGACCTGATGATTTCTCAAGGGCTGAATATAGATTGGATGCCAAAGATCATATTGATGAAGTGATGAGAATTGTCTATAAGGATGACATGTGTAATGCAGCAAGATTAAAAGTATTACATGATCAAAATCAAGTGTTTGATAGAGGAAAGGATCAATGTTCAATTTTGGAGGGGGCCTGGGGCCACCCAATTTTACTTCACATTAGATTCATATGGATACTTGGTCTGGTTCTCTAGAGATAGCTGGAATCTCACTATGTTCACATGGAGCATACATCCCCAGAAATAGCCTATTGGAGCTCTAAATTTTGGGCAAAATTTGGAGTCCTATATAGTGATAAAACCCTAAAAAATGGCCTCTTAATTTCCATGCCAAATAATTAATGATGGACTACATGAAATGGGATAAAATATTAGATTAATTTTCAATTAAAAAGTTGAAATATTATGGAAGGAAGCTCTATGACAAGAACAATCAAAATTCTATGATCAAAGCCTTCAAAAAATGCTGGAATTTCAACCTACTGCAAAGATGATGCTAATAGAGGATAAAGATAGTTGAATTTTAAAAATCTAAAAAAGACCCAGTTCGGAAAATCAAATCTCCTATTTCCAATATAACTCTTAGCTTTCCATGAGGTGTTTTGGTTTTTCAACCAGAACCAAATCTGAAATATAGGTAGTTATTTTTTAGTTAGTTTATTATTTTTTCAAAATAATTTGTAATAAGGGTGTGTCTTTTCACCCTCAAGAGGTGTGAAAGCCACTCAAACATGTGTATATACATAATGTAAAATGTAAAGAGAGAATAAAATGAAGATTTTCATAGAATAGAATTTGATCACAATAGCAATATGAACTCTAATGTACTATTTTTTCAACTTTAATAAAGATAAGTGCTCTTCTTTTTATTTGTGGTTAAAAGTTATATGTTTTCAATTAGTCTTTCAGATTACTCTGTGAACCAAGGTATCCTACTGTGTTCTTTCATTTATTCATTTGTTTAATTTAATTTATACAATTTGAATAGCAATTGCATGGTCTGAGAACCTATTATTATTCCTTTCGGGCTCTTAAGTTGGGTTAAAATCCATAGGACTAATTTTATAAGTTATTTAAATTTTTGTTTCAACTGAACCCTCTACGATGATGGTCTTGCTTTATAAGAGTGAGTTACCTTAAAACCATCTTTGATTGTACATAGGATTGAAAGTTTTATGACTCTATAGCCCAAGTATTTAGAAGGCACTGATCTAACTATTATTTGGAAATTATCATTTGGTTCATACATTTGTAGTTTATAGATCATTAAATCATTATTTCCAAAGAATTACTTTTAATTATTTAGTATAATCCATTTAGTCAAGTATTATAGAATATATATTTTTAGGAGATTAATTTATTTCCTCAAAGGATCATTCACTGCCTTTGGAGGAACTTTGTTTGTTATGTACGCAGTTGTGTGATAGAGAATTAAATAGTTCAAAGTGAAATTAGGCCTACTAGCCTTGGCTAGATTAAGCCAG
Source organism: Chamaecyparis obtusa (assembly GCA_027943335.1). NCBI lineage: Eukaryota > Viridiplantae > Streptophyta > Pinopsida > Cupressales > Cupressaceae > Chamaecyparis > Chamaecyparis obtusa. The sequence continues at coordinate 616,345 of BSBK01007125.1, forward strand.
AATTGTATAGGTATCAGTGTGAACCTGTCAATTGGCTAAAAGTGAATCCATCATTTTTAGGCACCAACACTATCTATACAAGAAAGAGAAATAATTATAAAAGCACTAAAACCCCTACTAAGGACAAAGGCTAGACTAGTCAAGATTATGGCTAGGAAGTATGCTGAGGTGATTGAGGACAGTCAAAAGGCATTAGACCAAGTTCTAATGTATGACATGCCTAAGAAAGTTTCACCTCCCAAGGATTCTAAGCTTATATCTTTGGGTTTAGGAGAGAGTTCCAAGGTAGTGAATGAAAGTATTCAAGTTAGCATGAAACTAGATTTCTTTGTCACGGGTGTACCTGTTAGCCTTGACACTTCGCAGGATGTAAATGATCCATTTTTGGATAATGTGGACACTATGATGGAGGTTGAAGATTAGGAGTAGATAGAGAAAGGAAAATCAGAAGAGAAACAAGAAGAAAAATAATAGGAGAAAGAAATACAATAGGAGGAAAAGAAAGAAGAACAGATAAAAATAGAAAACATTGCTGAGGCCGGATTGGACACATCTTTATTCTTGGAAAGTGTGGCCAAACCAGTCAGTTCTGATGTGGACAACATGGATGAAAATGAGTTGATGAGACCATCATTTATGGATTTTTCTAAAGCTAAGGAGAGATCAGTTCAGAAAGGAGACAAAAGAGCTAAGGTAATGGTCAGGGCTGTAGAAATAGTGAACAAGCTACTCTCATCACCAGTTATCTTCAAGGATAAAGATGAAGCTGAGAATCTTGGTACAGTATTGGATAGCTTTGATGGTCATTTTGACTCATTGCTAAAGACAGCAGAGGAAAAGGCTAAAAATAACTTTTTGGAGAAGAAGTTGAGTGAAGTTTGTAAGTCCATTTCATGGGACTTAAATATTCTTAAGGCTACTACTCTAAAGGCCAAGAGTTGTGTAGCACAAGGCAAAAAAATTTATAGCCATTGCAAAAACCCATGCAGACATTTAAAGAACATTGATGAGATCATAGCCAAAGACAAGGCTACCCTTGACAGTCTAATAGATAGTTGTGAATCATCTTCACAATTTATGGGAGAAATAAATAAGGATAAATCTAGACTATTGGATAAAATAGGAGTATTGGAAATAGAGAAAGGGAGATTTGTAGATAGATTTGGCTTATTGAGAAGCCTATTGACTCCTAAGCTCACAATGTTGGAGACTCATCTTTCAGAGATGATAAATGTTGAAGGCTTAATGTTTGTACCTACTCTTACTAAGCTTAATGTAGTAGAGACAATTTCATATGCACTGAATGGATTAATCTATGTTAGTGAACTATTGATAAATTCATGGATTGAAGAATTTAAGACCTTGGAAAACTCTTTCCAAGATGTCTTAAATTTGGTGAGTAAGCACTAAATCATTTGTGCTTAAGTTTTACAATTTTGTATATACCTTTACCATTGATGTCGAAGAGAGAGGAAGAAAAATAAAAAATGAGGAAGAGAAATAAATATGTAGAGTTATATGTAGAGAAGAAAATAAAAGAAAAGATGTAGAAAAGAAATAAAAAAAGAAGAAAAGAGAAAGAGAAAAGAAGGGAGTTGCATTGTGACACAGTCATTTTTCTAAGTGTTGCCATCAATGCAAAAGGGAGAGATTGTTGGCATGTGATTATTTGGAGCACTTGGAATCACTTCAGGGTTGTCATTTATGGAAACACTTCTGTTTGGAGTGATCGCATGATAAGAAGATTTCCAATGAAGTCACAATCATGAAAATGAATAAATCCAGAATCAGGATACCAGGGTACAGTGCCATAGTTTTGGTCAGCGATGAAGATATATGAGGTATTTTGGGATGTATACATACTTTAGTTAAAAGTGCATGATTTTTGGTTACCAGATCTATGAGATACAGTGTTTGGAAGGTATGCGAAGATAGTAAAATAGTGTAACAAGGTACATGAATAGTTGCGAAGATTAAGGAGAGCATAGTGGATATGATAACGCACTAAGACAAGTAAATAAATTATATTTTTGACTCTTTAGTAATGTAAAAGGGTCATCTCAATAAATATCATTTGCATGAGTTATCATTATGTTTTGTATGGTAATTGTGAAGCCAACTAGAAGGCTGATTTTGTATAAGTATAGATTGCTTTTGTGAAAGAAAAGAATGGTTATGATTATGATGATGGAGTAAGTTTGTGAATGTAAGACAAGAGATCAGATGCAAGATCAGTAAGAGGCTAAACTATAACTGGAACTATCTAAGCAAGATAAGTTCTTGTATCATTCCCCTTTTGAGAACTCTTTTGAGACAAGTATTGATTGTAAGAGCAGTATGGTCACCAACTTTAACCGGGCATTTTCTATACCCCTGACAGGGTTTTGTATTCCTCTAACAAGGAAATGTACTATGTAACAATTAGCTCCTAACATGGCTAGATCTCCTAACAGGGATATTATATTTTAGTGCATATTTGTGGGTAGCATCCCCACCGGGGTTTTCCCTTTGGTCAGGGTTTCCTCAAGAACAAATCATGGTGTAATGAGTACTGTGTTATGATTATATGTTCTTTTCATTTTTGCATTACTTTGGATTATTTATAATTGTTTAAAGTTGAAAAGATCAAAGTTCTGTAATACTAATTCACCCTACCCCTCTTAGTATTACCTAATCCTAACATTCCTTGCAACTCAAAGATCAGCCTTCTAGAAAAAAACATCATTTACCTTTATGAAACCATCAATGTAGTATTCCTTATGTAAATGAGGGTAATATTTGTATAGTTTAATCTTAGGGACGAGTGATTCATTAATGAGACCTTTCCATTTCCTAGTGCATGCCGGGATATAAAACAAATATGAAGACATATAGAAACCAAACCTCCCTGAGAAATTTTCTAATTGATGGTGAAGTTCATTGTCACGAGCCCAAATTGGTGTATAGAATACAAAGATATTCCTAAATACATATACTCTTATTTAATGGTTGATTGATAATTAATTAATCCCATATTTTGATTATATCATACTAATCAATATTATTGATATATTATTGCTAGAAAATATTATTATCATTAATCAATATAATATATTATATTATTAATCAATACTAATATAGAATCATATTAATATTAATATAACCAATTTAATATATTATAATCAATATATATTTATTATTAATATTCAATCCATATTAGCATTAACAATTTTAATCAATATATAATAAGCATGATACAATTATAATATTAATAATATCGTCCATACTTCATCGACGCCCATAATGATTTAGTCAAGGACACTAATGATAATAATAAATACTCTATTAACAAGCCGTAAATTTTGGAATGACGGGATTATGGGCGAGAGGTTAAGTTGCGACCTACGACCCTTGGCTACTTAATATATATTTAAGGAGGTCTCTGAAATAAAGATATAATATAAAAGGAAGACATATTATCAATCGATAAGGATAATTAGAGATATCTCAGTATGGTGCAATATGCAGATCGACCAGTAAGACAGCAATGTAATTAATCATGAAGATAATAAAGAGATAACTATTGATTATAAGGAACAGACAGCGAATGGGAAGAAGATTCCAATCAGCAAATGGGATTCAAAATGAAATACCAACGAGTGTGAGAAGAAACGAATACGTAAAGATAGCCTGCAGCAAACGAATTAGAAACGAAGGGGAGGAAGATATAATATTTATATAGCATCACTAAAACACTAGCGTTGCCACATCCAAATGGAAACTAAGGATTTTTAACTCGCGGTAATCGAACTTTGAATCTGAGTAATCTCAGGAGGGAACAGCTCACTAGCAATCAAAATCATAGATTGATAAACAAAAATTATATATAGTATATTTATGTAGTCTGAAATTAATATAAGCTTCATAGCTACGACATCTATATCCTCAAGGCAACTTGAGAGGGATAAATATAAATAAGTCTTAGAGCTGAGCTGAGAGTTCGTTGGTGATACGAAATTATATACGAACCTTCTTTTCTTTTGATATGGTGATCAAGGAGAAACATCGGCAGTCATCTTGGAGCTATAATCTAATATTTCCTCTATTCAGCAATAGGAAATACTTTTGGTTAGACCCACAGGAATTATTAAAGGTATAATTCATCGATGACCTCATCAGATAAATTCACGTAGGAGTTAAAGTTAAACAAAGATAGACTTACTATCAAATAGAAAGACAAAAGAATCAAATTAGTTTTTATCAGACAATCGTCAGAGGCAAGATTCGGGTATTTCTAATTAGGAATCATTACAAGTTGTATCAGAGCATGATCCTGCCATCCTGCAGGGTAAAGGAGGATTTAAGAAAAATAATTCATGCAAAAGAAGAACGTGAAATTCCAATGGAGCTTCAAAATGGTTCAATCATAGTGGCGACAACAATCGAAGAAGTTGGTAATGTATACATAGTAAATAACATATTTATGTAAATAATTTTTATGATCATTAATAGATATTTAAGATATAATTTAAATAAGAGAAAATAGTGGCAATCAAGGGAGAATTGCTAGGGCACCCTATTGCAGTAGCACGTAAGGGAGAACCGCTAGTAGGGCACCCTATTGCAAGTACCTTTCCTATGGAGTCTACAATCAAGGGAGAATCGCTAGGGCACCATATTGCAATAGTAGTTAAGGGAGAACCGCTATGAAGGCACCCTACTGCTTTGTGATAAGGGAGAACAGCTAGGGCACCCTATTGTAGTACTAGTTAAGGGAAAGATGCTAAGAGTGCCTTGTTATTTTCTAAAGGAAAAGAGATGAGGCATAAATAGATAAGAAAAACAAACAATCTACTAAGTAGACCACCTCGTGTGGATGCCTAACACCTACCACTGAGGCCAAGGGGGCCAAAGTTCTGCTCTTGGGCTTAGTATGGATTTGGTTTGGACTAACTTATCATTACTCAAGTTTCCTTTGAAGTTTATATATGTATGTACTTATGCTCATTTTGTGGTTGCAGGGTTCATTGTCAAAAGCATAATGAAGAAGTAAATTTTGTAAACCATTTTCCTAACCCTAACTAATTGAAAATTGAAAATTGTAGGGTTTTATCAAGAATTCAAGCATTGCATGTCTACATTGTGTATACTTTGTGTCTTCATGCATCAATGTGTATTCTTTGTGTTTTCTTCATGTCTTCATGTACTTAAGTATATGCTTCTTATATGTTTTATGTGATCATACATTACATTGTATCACCAAGGTTATCTCAACTACAAGTATACTAGAATCAACATCTGGATTGCAAAACAGAAGTGACCCACATCAGTTGCTTGAGGACAAGAAAATTTGAGAGGGGCGGACTGTCACGAGCCCAAATTAGTGTATAGAATACATAGATATTCCTAAATACATATACTCTTATTTAATGGTTGATTGATAATTAATTAATCCCATATTTTGATTATATCATACTAATCAATATTATTGATATATTATTGCTAGAAAATATTATTATCGTTAATCAATATAATATATTATATTATTAATCAATACTAATATTGAATCATATAAATATTAATATAACCAATTTAATATATTATAATCAATATATATTTATTATTAATATTCAATCCATATTAGCACTAACAATTTTAATCAATATATAATAAGCATGATATAATTATAATATTAATAATATCGTCCATACTTCATCGACGCCCATAATGATTTAGTCAAGGACACTAATGATAATAATAAATACTCTGTTAACAAGCCGTAAATTTTGGAATGACGGGATTATGGGCGAGAGGTAAAGTTGCGACCTACGACCCTTGGCTACTTAATATCTATTTAAGGAGGTCTCTGAAATAAAGATATAATATAAAAGGAAGACATATTATCAATCGATAAGGATAATTAGAGATATTTCAGTATGGTGCAATATGCAGATCAACCAGTAAGACAGCAATGTAAATAATCATGAAGATATTATAGAGATAACTATTGATTATAAGGAACAGACAGCGAATGGGAAGAAGATTCCAATCAGCAAATGGGATTCAAAATGAAATACCAACCAGTGTGAGAAGAAATGAATACGTAAAGATAGCCTGCAGCAAACGAATTAGAAACGAAGGGGAGGAAGATATAATATTTATATAGCATCACTAAAACACTAGCATTGCCACATCCAAATGGAAACTAAGGATTTTTAACTCGCGGTAATCGAACTTTGAATCTGAATAATCTCAGGAGGGAACGGCTCACTAGCAATCGAAATCATAGATTGATAAACAAAAATTATATATAGTGTATTTATGTAGTCTGAAATTAATATAAGCTTCATAGCTACGACATCTATATCCTCAAGGCAACTTGAGAGGGATAAATATAAATAAGTCTTAGAGCTGAGCTAAGAATTCGTTGGTGATACGAAATTATATACGAACCTTCTTTTCTTTTGATATGGTGATCAAGGAGAAACATCGGCAGTCATCTTGAAGCTATAATCTAATATTTCCTCTATTCAGCAATAGGAAATACTTTTGGTTAGACCCACAGGAATTATTAAAGGTATAATTCATCGATGACCTCATCAGATAAATTCACGTAGGAGTTAAAGTTAAACAAAGATAGAATTACTATCAAATAGAAAGACAAAAGAATCAAATTAGTTTTTATCAGACAATCGTCAAAGGCAAGATTTGGGTATTCCTAATTAGGGATCATTACATTCATCACTAATGCTATCAGCCCAATCAATAATTTTTTGTCTACCTAGAGTTTCTGAATGTAAAAATACATCCAGCCATTCCAAAAATATGTTTTTTGTTTCCCCTTAAGTCTATTTAGTACTATCACCAATTTACCAACCTCTGGCTTAAAATGATCAAAGGTGAGAGGCTTCAACAACCTGGTCTTAGAAATAGGTATGTATGATGCGTTTGCAAAATATTGACTTCAAAATTACGTGCAATTTCAAGGGAAGATGACATGTCAACTAGCATGGTACATGCAACTTATCTTATGTGTGTAGACAAAATGGAAGTAGATATCTGTAAGATTCTAAGGATATAGTTGACTAAAAATATTGAGAAGATCAAAAAGACTAAGAATTCACAATTCAAATTCTCATCCCTGATCACCTACTTTTTTTTATATCTATTAAGAAGATTCCCATAAACCATAGGAGTTAATTGGAATGATAACAAAAATTCAATCCTATTGATAAAGTGAATGAGAGTGCTACTCTAGTATTAAAGACTTTTCAAAATGAAATGAGAAAAAGATCAAGGATTCCACCATCTATTGTGGAGAAGTATAAAGATGAGATATGCTTCTTAGTGGACATAGACTTTACCTACATTGAAGCAGTTGAGCCAAGAGTAGAATTTATCGATCCTCTTGAGTCTGAGGTATCAGAAGTAGAAATTGAAGGATATCTGAACAGGTTACTTATGTTAGATTAATAAAGCATTTTCTTATTAATTGAATCATATTGATTTAATTACTAAGTCACTTATTACCTCTTTCTACTTAAGCTAAACTTTAGGCATATAATAATTAATTCTTTTATTATTATGCAACCTAGGTTTTGCCTTTTTGGATTTTTTGATCTCCTTTTATAAGGATTGATCTCATAACACTTTGTAACCTTTTCTTACATTTCATTATTGATTGTAACTTTTATTTTTGCACATCAAAGATTTCTCCTCTCTCATGGATCCATGCGTTAAGGTCTCCATAGTTCTTGGGAGCTATGGCTTATTTTTCATCAACTCCAATATGGTATCATAGCTTCAGATCTTCTTGCCCCTGTCCTTTTCTTGAGAGATTAAGCCATTTTCATTAGATCTATGTTTTTAGAGAGGCTTCCTATTAGATGTGGGGTGTTATCTCTATTGAGCTTTCTAAGGTTGTCATTAGTACCAAAGGTGTCTAAAGATATTGATCAGTTACTTATAGTGAGCTAATTGGTAACATAAAGTAGAACAAACTAGTCGATAAAGCCTATACACCGAGCAGCAGACAGTTTACCGAGTACCAGCAAACACCGACACTGGCAGATGGTAAAAACCAAGCATCATAGTATACACTGATCAGTTTACATAGTGTTTACCGAGGATCACAGGAAATGACATAGTAATTAGGAATGGCACATTCTTCTATGAAAATGGTTACTACGGTTTGTAAAATGTTTTACCAAGATCGAGGAACATTTAATGTAATGATATTCATTAAATACAATGTATATCTTTTGTAATAGATGATCTAGGTTATTATTGTACATCGTATATCTTAGGGTTATGATTATAGTGTGTAACTTAATTATGTTAAAGAGGAAAAACAAAACACTATACATTTATGTGTTCACCTCATTTTTGGTGTGAGCTGATATATGAATCATGGAGCACTTGAAGAATTTGTCTATTTTCAAGTCTATCAGTTAACAGAGAAGAACCAAGTATAGTAGAATTCAGATTGAGCAGAATTAGCAGAGGCTACCAAGCAGTTCAGAGGAGATATTCATCACAAGTAAGGTGATATTTTATCAGAGCTTATAGATCTATAACAGACAATTGAGTGTCAAATAGAAGATAAATACCTATTGCTTTCTAACAATTGTAATAGAGTTTTTGGATAAAATCTCTTAATAGAGTAGAATTAACAGTATTATGTAAATCTCTTAACTGAGTGCACACTTCATTAGTGTTGCTAAAATCCTATAACTAGGTACATCTAGCTGATCTAACATGTCACTCCTAATAGGGTGAGATCACCAGAAGTGATCAAAATTTGTAGCCCTAACAGGCAAACTTTTTCTATCTACAATAGTGAAGAATTTGTGGGTGTCATCCCCATCGTAGTTTTTACCTTCTAACAAGGGTTTCTACGTTACCAAACTACTTGTGTTATGGATTTCATGTTTTTTACTTACTTATGTTAAGTGGATAAATGATTCATGCAATTAGATTCAAGTTATATTGGTCGGTTATCACTATTTATAGTTTTAGATCTAAAAGGTTTACAAGTAAAGTTTATGAAGGCACCAAGTCACCCCTCCCCTCTTAGTACCTATCTCTCCTAATTATAATAATTGGTATCAGAGCACAGTTCTCTTATTGAATAGTTTAACCATTGAAGGGTAAAGATCTAAGTAATGGAGAGATACAAGCTTGACAAGACTATTGAGAATCAGAAGATACAAATGCAAATATTTGTTGAATAGTACAAGCAAGCCAAGGAAGGACTGAAGAAATTACTGGATGAAAGGAAGAAGCTAGCTAGACTACAGAATAAGATTGGTTACCATGAAGAACCTATTGATGACATATTCAAGCATATTGGATCTAGTTCTAGAAGCATCTCCGATGGATCTGAAAGCATAATCACTGATCTATCTGAAAAGAATCAATATTTAACTGATCACATGAAAGCACTACAAATCGGTCAAGAATCTTAGATGGTGAGAATGGTAGAAACAATGAACAAAGAAAAACAAGCCAACCAATAAAGAAACCTAGAAATTGATGATCGAAGAAAGATGAGTGAACAACTTCAAACTAAAGAAAGTGAGATACAAAGACTCATTGACCGACATTTCCAAGTAACTAATCAAGTGATGACTCTGAATCAAGAGGTAAACTGAGTCAATGCAAAATTGTCAAGAAAACTAGAAGATGTTGCAAGAATCAGAGAAGAAAATGAGAAGCTGAGAAATGAAGTGAAAAATCAATAGCAGCAAAATGAAATGAAGAAACTTGCTAAGGAAAGCTCCAAGAAGATTGATTACTTTTTAACTAATCAGAGAAGATTTGGAAACAAAACTGGTATAGGCTACACCAGTGAAGGAGAATCATCACAACAAGATGAACAAATCAACATGAAACAAAATCAGAAACCTAAAGTGTTGGCATGCTATCATTGTGGCAAACCGGGACATACATCTAATGTGTACAGAAGCAATGCACAAGGTAAACCTCCTGTCACTCCTAAGTTTAATGGATATTGTTATTACTGTGGTAAGTTTGGACATCCTACTTATGAGTGTAGAGCTAAGAAAAATAATCTTGCTAACAATTCTACTATGGAGAAAATATGCTACACTTGTAACAAGCATGGACACATTGCACAAGACTGCAAGGCAAAAATGAAGCAAGTCTGGACACCTAAGGAGAAATCACAATGCAGATCATACCAACCAAAGAGACAAGGTAACTCTTATGTTTGGGATTATAATACATGGACTAACTGTGTTGTATGTGGTAGATATGGACACATTTCAGCAAACTGTTATAGGAAGAGTCGGATTGGACAATCAAGAAATTGGACAAACTCTAGGATGGCTTGTCTGCACTGCCATAAGGTTGGTCATTTAAGCAAGAACTACAGAGACCAAGCACTAGATGAAAACCATATATTTGAAAGTGGATATACTATTTCTAATATCATGAACTTAAGGAACACTATGTGGAAGAAGGCATCTAATGAGAATGTTGAGTCAAGTAATGTTGTCGGTGATACCTCATCCACTAGATTGGGTGACATTGGTACCTCCACTTAAAGTGAAATAAGTATGTATGGGACTGATATTTCAAAAGATCACATTTTACATACAGTTCCTTATGCATAATGTTCCTATACCAAATCAGCATGAATAAAGATGCACTATGGTTTAGTTGTCATGAGCTAACAATGTTATATAGTCAGTAAAAGAGAGGAGAGTTGGTTACTCATCGGTAATCACTATCTAAGGTTAACCGAGCATATGTATCAACTGATGAAGAAATCCTATGTTAACCAAGCAGATGAAAGTTTTAGTAGTCACCAAGCTGATAGCTATTTCATACAAAAATTTAGATGGAGCATTTATTACATAAAAGTTTGAGTGGGAACATCGAAAGTCTATAAATACATGGGAATAGAGTTCATTTCTACAATGCGATTTCAAAGAGCAGAGTTCGAGAATTTTATTTTTTTTGAAGGATTCAAGGCTATGCTAGATTGAACGGACATCACTCTTCATGATACTGAGTAAGTTCATTTGCGATCAAACACTTCCTATCTTGTTGCTTGCCGAAACCCTAGAATTAATTTATGCAATCAACATCGTCTGCAAGCAAAACTCAAAGTGTTGAAGAGGAAGTTAATCTAATCATTATGGCATATTTTGATGAACCAAAGTTTAAGCCACATCCTAAGGTCACAGCATAGATAGATACAATGGGTGCATTTTTTAGCATACTAGAAAGGGTTCTACTGATAGAAGACGTAAGGTCTTATATTCACTGCAAAATCAGAGAAGCTCGAGACTTTGAAACTATTGCAGCATATCAACCACTATGTGGCCCCAATGGAAAAATTAAATCAAACTACAAGAAGATTGAGGAATTAGGTTTATCATATTTTACACACTTACCACAATCATTCAAATTAGATTGGATTAGAATCATTTTGAGCAGATATCATGATGACAAGTTTTGGCTGGATAAACTGATTGAGGTCAATAAGAAAATAATCAGTAGGGTTACTAGGCTCCCTACAACTGACAAAGCTAAGGCTTTCCGAAGTTCTTCATGACTAGATGTTGAGAAATAAACTAGAGCACAATGGGATGCTCAGGCATTGAAGATTTTGAAAATCAAGGACCCAGCAATAAAATTTGTAGAACATGTGATCAGGTACAAGCTATTTCAATCAAGCAAACTTGACAGTGTACCCTAGAGTGCAATAGACATGGAGCACAAAATTGTAGTGAAAGGTCACCAATTTGATCTTGTCGAGTTACTATTTCATCAACTTCAAAAGAATATGAAGACCACAAGGAAAAAGAAATCTAACACATGTAAGTACGGATCTCTACTTGCATGCATATTCCTCTATTTACAAAAGTATGTGCTTGGCACCAGTAAAGTAAATTGGATACCAGATGTACCAATAATAAAACAAATTGGTGAAATGATGAACAAGTTAGGAGATAAGTTGAATGTAGAGTTTGATACATACTTCACTAAATTTCAATCTAAAATGCATAAGAGAAGTAGAATTCCAAGGGAATTAGTTTAGAAATTTGAAGATGACATATGTTTTGTGGTCAACACCGACTATACCTTGATAAAAGAAATTGAGCCTAGGATAAAATGGTTGGCACTGATGGGATATGAAATAAACCATTATTTCACATTGAAATCTATTAATGCACTACTTGCAGTACCGAAGGATCCCATAGCCACTAGGTTTAGAGTATATGAAGAAGACAAATCTAGCATATCTACAAATATTGAGATCAGTAAAATAACTAGAAAGGTAAAGAAGATGAAGAAAGATCTCACTGCTAAATATGAAGATAAGTCTGAAACATCTGAAGGAATATTGATTGAATAGGCAACTGAAGGTCAGCTACAGTTAGCTGACAAACCATATGATAGTGAGGAGACCGAGTCCAACAAAGAGGAAGATCCCACATAGGTTCCTCCATCTAACATTCCTACAAAGATGCAATCACCTATACATGAAGGTATGAAAACATGATCATCAACTCTAGCACCACCTATCGAGAAAGAAGAAGCACTAAAAGTAACTAAAAGAAGAGCAGCTACCCTGACAAAGAAATACATTAAGAGAAAGAACAAGGCTGTAGCAGAGGCACCTAAGAAAAGGAGAAAATATATAAGAAATAAGGAAGATCTAGAGGATACAGAGACGGAGGATGATGTAAATCAATTCAAAGTGGTTAGTAACAAGGCCAAAATAATAGATTAAGTCATTGAGGATATAATTGAACATGGAGACCTCGTTGATGCCTTGCTAGATAGATTTGACAAAATGTCAAAAGAAGATCAAACTAAAATTGAAGAGGCTATCATCCAAATGATGATAAAATTCAAGAAAGTTCCAATGGAGTTTTCGTGTGCATTACCGAAGAAATTGGATGATATAATTACTGAGAAATGGGTTGTTACATTAGACACCAAGAAGAGAAAGAGAGAACGGTCTCTAGTTCGAGTAGCCACACACTTAAGCTTTGGACAAGTTAGTGAATACTTGATCAAATACCAAGAAAAATTTATGATCAAGAATAGAGCCTTAATGATCATGGATGACAATGTAGCAGATATGGATGTCACAACTGATTCTATATGGACATCAATTCTGAAAGCCAAAGAAAAAGCTGAGCAATGAGCATTTTTTAACCTATCTAAGAAGAGACAAAATTCTAAAGGTAAAGGTATTTACATTGATGAAGGACTACAAAAGAAATCAAAGAGTACTGGTATATTAGTTACCGAGGCAATAGATATAACTGAGGAGAAGGAAGAAATAAAAGTTTCATAGGATGCACTAGATAAAGTTGAAATCCAACTAGAGAAGAAAACCAATGACTATGTACTCATTATAGACATCACACATGGTGATCTTGATGATCAAGATGATGAGGATGTAAATATTCCACCACATAAAGATGAAGCACTAGACACTGAAAATCTATTTACATCACTACCGGGTGAACTTTCTGTACTTGCTGAAGTAGCTAAAATTCTTTCCCAAGTACAACTCGATGGCTTAGATCCCAAAAAAAACCAAGATACCACAGGAGATCAAAACATAGAGAAACCTATAGAGAGATGAGCCTACACATATAGAGGCACCTTCCACTGAACTAAAGGAAATAGATGAAATAAAGGACACACAAGAACCAAAGGAAATAGAGGTGATCCCATTGAACACCACAACTGAGACTCTTACTACAACAACCAAGACCACCACTACTAAGGAGCAGAAGAAGGAAGAACAAATGCTAACAAGGAAGGACACTCCAAAGACTGGAGATAGATCTATTGCTATCATTGAGAAGAAATCTCCTCTAGCACAGAAGAAGAAGAAAGGAAAAGGGTGGGTCACCCTAGATGAAGTGATTATTATCCCTAAATGTGACCCAAGGACCCCAAGCCCAGAGGACTTGATTAAATATGGGGAATTATGTTCAAGAAAGGCAACGCAAGAGAAGCTAAAGAAAGAGCACAAATGAAAAGAAGTATTAAATGATGTGTAGGATATCCTCCAACAAGTCATACCTGAGATACATTTTGATGAGGACACACCTATTATAGATCAACTTGCTACACTTGCTGAGAAGATCAACACCCCAGACACTAATGCAGATAAACGAATTGAAGAAAGGGTAGAATCCAGAATATAACACAAATTAGCAAACAAAATCAGCCAAGAAGTGGCATTACTTAAGGTCAAATTATCTGAGGTAATTACTAAAACAAAATCCATCACCCAGACAATTTGTTAATACTTATTCAAGTTGTGTACTACAGACACCTTCACTATTGAAGTCAGTGAAAAGATCAAAAGTTTGGAATCCAAAATATAGTTGAGTACCAATGCAGCTATCACCGAGCCACATGCTTTCCTAAAGCATATTCATCGAGCTCAGGAACTCTAGTGGTTGATAGAAGATTTCAAGAAACAAGAAGTGCACCTAACAAATCAGGTTACTAAGTTGCAAACCAAACTCATTCCATACCTAAAAAATTTTGAAGCACATATTGTCAAAGCTGAGCTATTAGTTGCAACACCAGAAATTTCAGTGTTAGAAAACATCTTTGACATGCATGCACAAGTTAGCCTTGAGCACATTGCTCTCACCAACTTGAAAGAGGAATGGGAACACCTCTTGGAGTCATTGAAGAAAACCCATCAGTCAATTTTTGACAAGCTGTGAGTATACTACCTCAATTTTGTATTTGGCATTACTATCAAAAAGGGGGAAAACAATGTATCAGATCCTATTATACCAAATATTATGTACATGGATGCTATATATATTATTGGGAGCATGCACCGAGGGGGAGTACTTAGAAATTTTTTGATGTGTATATGTATATGGAGGAGATATAAGGAGATATAAGTCACATAGAAATTTTTGTCTTTATACATTTGAAGTTTTGATACTAATGCCAAAGGGGGAGATTGTTATCTCTATTGAGCCTTCTAAGGTTGTCATTAGTACCAAAGGTATGTAAAGATATCAGTTGGTTACTTACAGTGAGCTAATCGGTAACATAAATTAGAACAAACTAGTTGGTTAAGCCTATACACCGAGCAGCAGACAGTTTACCGAGTACTAGCAGACACTGACACTAATAGATAGTAAACACCAAGCATCACAGTTTACATAGTGTTTACTAAGGATCATAGGAAATGACATAGTAATTAGGAATGGCACATTCTTCTATGCAAATGGTTACAGCAGTTTGTAATACATTTTACCAAGATCGAGGAACATTTAATGTAATGATATTCATTAAATACAATTTATATCTTTTGTAATAGATGATGTAGGTTATTATTCCGCACTGTAGATCTTAGTGTTATGATTATAGTGTGTAACCTAATTTTGTTAAAGTGGCAAAATAGAACACTATATATTTTTGTGTTCACATCATTTTTGGTGTGAGCTGATATATGAATCACGGAGCACTTGAAGAATTTGCCTATTTTCAAGTCTATCAGTTAACAAAGCAGAACCGAGTACAGTAGATTTCAGATTGAGCAGAATTAGCAGAGGCTACCAAGCAGTTTAGAGAAGATATTCATCACAGTAAGGTGATATTTTATCAGAGCTTATAGATCTGTAACAGACAATTGAGTGTCAAATAGTAGATAAATACCTATTGCTTTTTGATAATTGTAATAGAGTTTTTGGATAAAATCTCTTAACAGAGTAGACTTAACAGTCTTATGTAAATCTCTTAACCAAGTGCACACTTCATTAGTGTTTCTAAAATCCTATAACTAGGTAGATCTAGCTGATCTAACATGTCACTCCTAACAAGGTGAGATCACCAGAAGTGATCAAAACTTGTAGCCCTAATAGGAAAACCTTTTCTATCTGCAGTAGTGAAGAATTTTTGGGTGTCATCCCCACCGCAATTTTTACCTTCTGAATAGAAGTAATTTGGAATCACCTTTAATTGTGTAAGTGTGTGGGGAAAATGTAAGATTCACTCCTAAATCTAAATTCCAAAGGAGAGATCCAATTTGATCAACCAAGAGGTTAATACACAATCGAATCAATCTATGAAGAATATGAAAGAAAGAATAAATTTGATGTTTCCCTAGGTAAAATGTGTTATACTTGAAATTGAAATAATTGAAGTGCAAGTACTAACCTTGAATTAGGGCAGATCTGGAAAATGCTGAATTCTGGCTTCTGTATGAACTTTCTGAAGATTCTATCACTTGTTCTAGACTGGAAATGTTGAGGCAGAAAAAACCCAGAAATCTTTTCTCCAAATTCACACAGGTCGACTTTGACCTTTAAAAGGTCAAAGACCACATTATTTATTTGAAGTCCAACTTCGATTCTATTTGTAGATCCTGAAAGATTGCCAAAAAGGGTATCTGAATTCGCTCTCAGATCTGAGATTTCACACCTATACCTGCAAGAAAATGGGGGTTTTTGGTTGTATGGGGGGTTTGCCTTGGTCAAACCCCAATTTAGGAATTAACCTTGAAATTGAATTGAAATTGTGTGTGCGAGTTTAACACCTTCACGAAATTAAGATCAAGTAGCAACAATTTAAGCTAAATACAAAGGAAATTTACTCTAAAATGCAACTACAATCTATAACATCTCATGGATCTCTAGAAAAAAGTGGTAAGTGAGCTCTCAGCTACAAATCCTCACTAGTGACACCTCTAAAATGAGAATAATGCTGCTATGATGCTTCTAAATGCTTATTATATGATGAATTTATGCTTAATCTAGCTCCATTGATAACAATGCAATGATAAAATGCTAAAATAATAACTCTAAATGCTCAAATGCTTCAATTGCTCTTAGAAATGATCTCAATTGACTATAGTAACAATGCTTTTCAATTGAAATTCTAAGATCGAAATGCTCTCCAAAATGCTTCATACTTATAGTAATTTCCCAAGGGTAGGGGGTAGAGTGAGTTGATCATGGTTATGCTTGGGTAAGGTCAATTGGCTTTGCTTTGTCCATAAATGGGGGGACAAGGAGGGGAAAATCATTTAAATGGTTTCAAAAGGCTGGACCATTTCAACAAAAGTGAGTAATTTGTGTCCATTTTGTCTCCAATTTGCTTTGTTGAGGGAAATTATGATTTATTAATTAATTAAAGTAATTAAATTTAGCCATGAAGGGTAAGAGGTTCATTTTGATTTTTGCTTTCAACAACTATGTCATTAATTGAATTTAATCAATTTTGTAGTGTTTTTCCCCTTTTCAAGCTTCATTTAATCATTTAATTGAATTTTCCTTTGATTTGAATTGTCTTTGTTTCATTTATTGATTTTTCATGCCATTTTGATGATTTGATGCACCTTTTGATTGATTTAAGCCTTTGACCAATTTTCCATGTCTACAAATGCCCCTCTTTTGAGTTGATGTGTGAAGAACACCAATTCAAAGATTCCCTTGGTATGCTGATCTGATTCTATTCTGGCTGTTTGATTCCTTGATACCTCTGATAGTTGGTACGATGATATGATACTATCTCTGATAGTGATATGCTGCCTGATATGATATGATAAACTGATCTGATACTGATTTGCCTCCTGATATGAAACTGATATGATATGATACTGATATGATAACCTGATATGATATGCCCCACTGATAAATGTTTTTGATGCGATGCCAATTTGATACTTTGATGCCCCCTCAGAAATAAAACATATTGATTCCTTGATTTGAAAGATTTTGATTGATTGGTCCAATATGTTTTCATTTCTGAAAAATATTGATGATATGCCATGACTCACAAATTTTCATATCCAAGATAGATAGGTTTGTTGTAGTTAAGTGAAACAAGTGATTAGGATATCAAGATAATGGTACCAATGAATGTGATTTGTCAATCTGATAGGATAGTAAAACTGATATAGGTTAACTGATCAGTTTGAAAACTGATACAGTTGATAGGATTGATCTTGATCAGTGTGAAAACCGATATGGGATCCTGATAGGATTGATAAACTGATACTTCTTTCTCAAGACATAGAGACACAAACAAATAATGATAGGTTTGATTTCTTTGATTGACTTGATTGATTGACGTAAGATGATTCACTGATATAAAATACTGATATGATTCCCTTGATTTGCAAAATAGGCACATTTCCGTAAATGATATATATATGGACCTTAGCTTCTTGGATATTTAGACTTAAGTCATGAGTTGACCCAGCTAGAGTACATGTTATTGAGATGATTGATTATGGAGCTCCTTCAGTTTGTTGATATTATATCATGTTTTAGTTATTGATCAGGACTTGGATGTATCACTTTGATGACATTGTATCTTTGATTAAATAGACTTCATGGATCTTTTATATTATGGACACTTATTTGATTTATGGACTTTCCTTGATTCTTGATTGAACCCCCCCATTTGATGATTGATCAAGATTTTGATTGAATGAACCCCCTTGTCCTTGGAAAAATACTACAAAAAAATGCATATGTAATTAATCTAACATGATAATGCAATTGCAATGCAACTAAGTGTCACTTGCTTTTAGCAAATAAATGCCTTGAAGATAAATTTTCATCATTGAGCATTTTGGGACCGGAAAGTCGATACAATCACCACTGCCCATTGACATGATGATATGAATACCACTTTTATATCATTTTTGGTAACCTCTTTATGAACTAGTACAACCCTCACTAGTTGAATAAACCAACTATGGGAGTATGAATACCAGCTTTTATTGGATTCAATGTTTCATAAACAAACAAAGGTCAACCTTCCACCCTATATGAAAGTCCTCAATGGTTCTTTGATGACCATGTCATTAGATGAATTCACATAAGTTGTTGGATATCCCTTAAGATAGTCACTCAAAGGCAAAAAAAAATATCATGTCTCCATCATCGCCAAACTAGTCGAAACCTCATCGATGAGCTAAAAAGATGTGATCAAAATCAATGTAAGTAAAGACCATCAAAAGAAAGCTTCAAGTGTTTTGCATTGTTTCATGATTTTCAAAAAGTATTTCCAATTATTCTGATCTTTAAAGTGTTGTCAATTTTTAATCCCAAATAATAAAGTCAATGAAGACTCAAGGATCAAGTTGTAGGCTCAAATACTTGGGTATGAACAATGATATCCATCAAAGGTTCATGAAAATCAGTCTCTTCTGAAGCTCTGATAAGTCTCTCTAATGTGTGACCGACTATAGCACTATTGAATCCGCTGATTCAGATCAAATGCCCCTGATTGGATAGGAAAAATGTTGGACTTGAGAAAACTTCCAAGATTTTACAAAAACTCAATTCATGCCAGATGCATCTAGAAGAACTTTATGCTTTCCTTTTTACCAGCTCTCAAACAAGATCACATTGGTTTGCCCCCAATGTCTTAGCAAGATATAGGACATGAAGGATGGATTTTCTAGCTAATGGATTAGAGATGGAAAGGCTATGATGGAAGAAGTATGTGAATGTGACCCATAGGACTATCTCCTCAAGAGTACCCAAGCTTAGGAAAAAATGATATAGCAATGTGAAGCATGTTTTTGGATAAGCCATGGAAGTCAATTGTGCAAGGCTAGATAGTGTATAGGATAACAATTTGTTGCCATGAAAATGAGGGATCCAAAAGAGTGGACATGTCAAGAAATTTTTGATAACAATTTTTTTTTAAAAGTTCTTCATCTTGATCAAGACCAAGGGTCAATTTGGGTAAGATGTGGATAAGATAACACAATCATGATAAAGGAGTGATGGAGGCTATGACGGGATGTTTTGGGATTATGAAAAAGCTATCAAGGAATAATGAAGGTGAATTTTGGATAAGCAAGATCATGATAGGGTAACATGGATGCAACAAGTACATAAGTTGATGGCAAGGATAACGGATGTCAAGATACTTAATGCTCGTGGATGTGTTCAACCTTGTCAAGATGAGGGTGATAGAGGAAATGTGGATGAAACTTGATAAATGATAGGAAGATGGAGGATGGCATGGATGAAACTTGCCCCCAAGTGTGGAGTGCAAGAAGGAAAAATTATGCATGATGCCTGTTTGCTAGGTTTTCATCATGGTACTTGTCTAAGGCGCCATAAGAAGTGGTTTTTACCATAAGATAGATTTATTTCTCTTTACTTTTTCTACCAAGGTGCCTATTGCTAGGTTTTCACCAAGGAACTTTTTCTCTTTTTTCATTTTTTTCATTTTTTCTTTGTTGTTTTTTTTTGTATTTTTCAATATTTTCCCAACAGCGGAATCTTTGGACAATGCTCCTCTGAAAGATATGCTATAATAAACCATGGGTATGACTAGAATGCTCAAAGATATTGATAAGAGGGATGGAAGTATGGAAATTATGCATTGGAAAATGAATGTGAGGATAAGAAGAAGGTATGTTATAGATGGGAATGTCGGCAAGATCAACTTTGACCCACACTTTGAAGAGTGGCGGAATGATGAGGGAATGATAGATGGAGGTAAGGGTCCTTTTGAGGTAGTAGATTTTTGGATACGAGAACCCAAATCAAACTTGGAAAGTGGAGGATGTTTGGAAGGAGATGGAATGGAAGCCTTGGAAGCTTGAATGTCAATTTTGATTCTTCTTTTGTGTGCAAGTCCTTCAAAAGTGACTTGGGAATCCACACAGTCTTTGAGTTTTCTTTTTGCTTGGTGGACCTTTGCGGCCTTTTAGATATTTCATTTTTCTTTATGGACCTTTGTGGTCTTTTGGATATTTCATTTTTCTTTTAATTCACATGTTGATTAGTGATGAAGGGTGCTCCCCTTAATACCACAAACACATAATAGAAATAGAGAAACAACAACAATAATATGCAAGAATAGAAAATTGGCTTCTTATTATCTCCACAAATGTGGAATTACAAACTTTTAGAATTACAATATGTAAAGCCACATGGGCATTCCCTTACAATATTCTCTACAAAAAATCCTTGAATCAATACCCAGATCTACTACCCAGAACTTCCCTAGACAACACTACGGGCCTTCTTTATATAGGCAATTTCCACCGCCTGAGAAGGTTCTAGAAATTTAGCCCTTAGGGCCGACTAAACTTAGAATTATTTTATTTTACAATTTATTACATCAAATTAAGCCGAAAATGAGTTTTGAAACCCAAACATAAATTTTGAAGAAAAATTATTTTTCACCATTTCAGGTGACCCAACTTCCGAAGACCATAAGTCATCGCCCGTTGACCTGATTAGCTATTATAACCCCATTCTGGAAACACCACAAAGCACTCTATAGGCTTGACCCACGCAAAGGACGCGTCACCCAAATTTTTAACCTCATTTGGGGCCTCTAAAGCCTTCAAAACTAAGTTCAAAGTTTCTGTACCCTGCTGCCAATACCAAAAATCTTCAATATCTTCAAAACTACACCTAATGTAACCATGAAACTTTGCTGGCAGGCTGATATGACTGAGATGAACCTCCATATGTAAAATTAGACATTCCAAGATCGTAAGACCAACTTACTAAAAATAGCAAGTTTCCATAAATAGCATCTCTGCATAAGATAGCCCTTATTGAATACAAAAATAGAAATATTTTTGGGTGATGCAAGATTGCTCTTACACCCGGGGTAATTTGAGAAGTGATCCTATCATGACTCAGGTGTGCAGAGGAAAACCAAGATAGTTAACCTCCTCCTTTGTTAGCCATGATGAATCTTCAACAGGTCATCCTTTCCATTTGACCAAATACTCTTCATATGTCATGTTCCTTGTGCTTCTGCCAACACGACTGTCCAGTATGTCTTCAATCTCCTTGATATTTGAACTAGTTGCTGGAATACTCCACTGTGCTGCTGCAACCTCATCTTCAACACCTCCTTCATGATACTCTGTCAAATCTGAAATGTTAAACACTGGTAAAATATTTAGCTCAGTAGGCAATTCTACCTCATATGCATTTCCTGAATCATGCTTCTTCAGTATCTTACATGGCCCAAACTTCTTCATTTTCAACTTGTTATATATACCAACCAAAAATCACTCCTTCCACAAATGAACCATGACTTCATCTCCAACCTGAAATTCCTTATGCCTCCTTTTCTCATCTGCCTTAGCCTTATACTGTGCATTCATCTTGGTAATATGCTTCCTCACCTCCTCATGGATGTTCTTCAAGTGTTCTACAAAATCCTCAGCTTCAGCACTACTTATTTCTCCTTTATCTATCTTTCTCAATTCAGATGCATTTCTTGGACTACTTCCATATACAATCTGGAATGGTGATTTACCAGTGCTCCTGTTGACAAAATTATTGTATGCAAATTCTACTTGTGGTAAAATCAAATCCCATCCTATTGGCTTATCTCCAACCAAACATCTCAGTAGATTTCCCAAACTTCTATTCACCACCTCTATCTGTCCATTAGTCTGCGGATGATTTGATGAACTAAACTTCAAATCTGTCTTGAACTTTTTCCATAATGTTCACCAGAAATATCCAACAAATTTAGTATCTCGATCTAAAACTATGGTCTTTGGAAAACCATGTAGTCTCACCACTTCTCTAAAAAATAATTCTGCTACATGAATAGCATCATTAGTCTTCTTGCAAGGAATGAAATGTGTCATCTTCAAAAATCTGTCAACTACTACAAAAATTGAATCATGTCCCCGCTGTGTCCTCGGTAAACCAAGAACAAAGTCCATACTAATATCCTGCCAAGGCTTTTCTGGTATAGGTAATGGCTAATATAACCCTATATTCTACTTCACTCCTTTCTCCATCTGACATACTCTACAACTCTGTACAAACTTCTTCACATCTTGCTGCAACTATGGCCAATAATAATTCTCACTAACCAAAGCAAGGGTTTTATCACGAACAAAATATCCAGCCAATCCTCCGCTATGCTTCTCCTTGATGAGATTCTCCCTCATAGAGCTTCTTGGAATGCACAAATGACCCCCTTTAAATAGCATATCATCCTGAATGATGAAATCTAGCCACTTCATTCTATCTAGAGTAATAGGTTTTTTACAAGCTTTCCAAGCTTCACCAAAATTAGGATCCTCTGGATACAAATTCTTGAGTTTCTTGAACCCAACCACTTCAATCTGCATCTCTATCAGCAATAGTTTCCTTTTTCTAAGAGCATCCGCAACCCTATTAGACTTTCCACTCCTATGTTTCAAAACAAATGTATAACTCTACAAAAACTCAACCCATTTCAAATGCCTCTGATTCAACTTTCCTCGACTATTCAAATATTGCAAAGCTTGATGATCAGTATACAAAATAAACTCCTTAGGAAGTAGATAATGTCTCCACTTCTTTAATGCCTAAACTATAGCATAAAATTCATGATCATAGATAGAATATTTTCTCTTGGCATCATTTAACTTCTCACTAAAATAAGCAATAGGTTTACCTTCTTGGCTCATAACAGCTCCTATTACAGTACCACTATCATCACAATCTACTTGAAACACCTTATTAAAATTTGGAAGTGCTAAAATAAGTTGTTCTGTAACTTTTTGTTTCAACAATTGAAAACTATTTTCTACCCCATTAGTCCACTTAAACTCTTTTCTATCCCCTCTCATTGTTTAAGTCAAGGGTCCACAAATACTGCTAAAATTTCTGATAAAATTTTTGTAAAAGCTAACCAAACCATGAAAAGATCTTACCTCAGTAGCACTCCTTGGAGTAGGCCATTCAAGGATAGCCTATACCTTCTCTGGGTCCATTTTTAGACTTTCTGCTGAAACTACAAATCCCAAATACACTAACTCTTTCTTCACAAAACTGCACTTCTTCAAGTTAATTAATAATTTCTCATCTCTCAGTTTCCCAAACACCATACGAATATGCATCATATGCTCCTCCAATGTCTTGCTAAAGATAAAAATATCATCTAGGTAAACAATGACAAACTTACCCAGAAATTCTTTCAGAACTTCATTCATGAGCCGCATGAAAGTTCTCGGTGCATTGGTTAACCCAAAAGGCAAGACTAACCACTCATATAGTCATTCCTTTGTCTAGAAGGTATTCTTCCATTCATCTCCTTCTCTGATCTGAATCTGGTGATATCCACTCTTTAGATCTATCTTTGAGAAATACACAGCTCCACTCAAATAGTCTATAATATCATCCATTCATGGCAATGGAAACCTATACTTGATTGTGATCTTGTTTATTGCTCTGAAATTTGTACACATCCTCCATTCTCTATTCTTCTTTGGTGCTAATACTACTGGTATAGCACATGGACTCAGGCTCTCCCGAATCAATCCCTTTTGTAACAACTCATGTACTTGTCTGTTCAACTCTTCACTTTCTGTTGGTGTCATTCTATGTGCTGCCTTGTTTGGCAAACTAGATCCTAGAATCAAATCCATCTAATGACTGATCTTCCTTACTGGTGGTAATCCATCAGGTACATTATCGAATACAATATCCTAAAACTCATTCAACAAATTTGCAACCTCTACAGGTACATCCTCTACTTCTTCTTTACTATCTTTTGGAATTAAAGCAAAACACACATGCTCATGCCTCATACCATCTAGGAATTTTCTTCCATCAACAAAAGTTATTCTTGCATTACCACATACCTTTTCTTCGATCTCCTTCAATGTCTTTAGCTTATGTCGCACTCCATCCTTTGTTAGGAAATAGGTATTCACATGACCATCATGTATAGCACATCTGTCAAATTGCCACGGTCTACCCAAGAACATATGACATGCATCCATAGATATTATATCACATAGTACCTCATCTTGGTACCCACCGATCTTGAACTTTACCAGGCACTATTCACTGACCATGACCTTGTGGTCATCTTGCACCTAAGCAATCTGATATGGATGTGGGTGTTTCTATCTCTTGAGCTTCAACTTTGTCACCATCTCTTCTGACACCAAATTGTATGTGCTTCCACTATCGATAATCACATCACAGCATTTACCCTCACACTTGCATTTAGTGTGAAACAGGCTCCTTCTTTGTTCAGGTTCATTCTCACCACTCAATAGGACTCTTCTGTTAATCAGTATTTCTCCTCTTTTAGCATCTTCAGAATTTGATGATCTAGCATCTTCATCTACATGTGCAACTCTAGCTTGGCCTTCATTTCTCCTATCTGTTCTACCTTGGCACTGAGGACATTCAAATGCCCTATGACCTTCTTCTCTACAGTGAAAACATGTTCCATGGAAGCCTCCTCTTCCTGAACCTTGTCCTCTTCCTCTTCCTCTCTGATCTCTATTATTCTGATCTTGGAAATGATTGGAATTGTTTCCTCTCTGATTCTGGCTGATACTAGCCTCATCCTTCTTTTTTAGATCTTCATTTCGGCCACCATATGACCGTCCACCAGATCTTCCACCACGACCTCTTCCATTTTGTCTTCTCTCAAACTTCTTGTTTAGCTTTCCCTCTACTTTTAGGGCAAACTGGTATGCCTCCTCAATACTTTTCATTTGAACCAGATTCAGCTCCTCCTGAATGCTTGGCCTTAATCCATTAAGGTATCGGGTAACTTTCTCCTTATTAGCTTCTGCATGGCCTATTCTAATGAGGAGTTGATAGAACTCCTCTGTATACTCCTGAATAGATCTTCCTGCTTGCTTCAAAGTTTGCATTTTCTTTAGTAGGTCAAGCTCATAATCAATAGGAATGAACTATCACTTTAATTTATCCACCATCTGATCCCATCTTGTGATTTTATCTTTCCCTCTTCTATTTCTCTCTAATTGAATCTCTTGCCACCAAATCTTCACATGACCTTTCAGTCTGGCCTTCACAAATTTGACCCTATCAGGATCCTCAACATCTTCATACTCAAAATATTCCTCACATTCATTGATCCAGTCGATCAATTCCTCTGGGTTAAGATTTCCAGAAAATGTAGGAACCTCAATCTTAGGTCTTTTCCCAATCTTGGAACTTGCCTGAAAAAGTTTTTTTTCCTCCTGGTTCACAACTTCAGCTTCTCCTTCTTGATATTCTTCTTTGGCTTCATCCTCGCTTTCGTCTCTGACATTAAGATTCATTCCTCTATGAATCTCTTCTTGCAATGCTCACACTTGTCTCTGCAGCTCTCTAACCTCAGGTGTCATAGCACCAGCTCTTCCGCCATGTTCTCTTCATAGAGGCATTTTGCGATGCGTGCTGAAACCCTAACCATGATCCTAGTGCAAACTGCCTCACAGTTGGTGATCTATTTACACACTCAAGAAAACCTACTCTGATACCACTTGATGAAGGGTGCTCCCCTTAATACCACAAACACATAACAGAAATAGAGAAACAACAACAATAGTATACAAGAATAGAAAATTGGCTTCTTATTATCTCCACAAATGTGGAATTACAAACTTTCAGAATTACAATATGCAAAGGCACATGGGCATTCCCTTACAATATTCTATAGGACAAAGCCTCGAATCAATACCTAGATCTACTACTGAGAACTGCCCTAGACAACACTACAGGCCTTCTTTATATAGGCAATTTCCACCGCTCGAGAAGGTTGTAGAAATTTAGCCCTTAGGGCCGACTAAACTTAGAATTATTTTATTTTACAATTTATTACATCAAAGTCGGCTCAAAATGAGTTTTGAAACCCAAACATAAATTTTGAAGAAAAATTATTTTTCGCCATTTCAAGTGACCGAACTTTCGAAGACCATAAGTCATCACCCGTTGACCCGATTGGCTATTATAACCCCATTTTGAAAATTCCACGAAGCACTCTAGAGGCTTGACCCACACAAAGTGCCCATCACCCAAATTTTCAACCTCATCTGGGGCCTCTAAAGCCTTCAAAATTGAGTTTGAAGTTTCTGTACCCTGCTGCCAATATCGAAAATCTTCAATATCTTCAAAACTACACCTGATGTAGCCATGAAACTTTGTTGGCAGGCTGATATGACCGAGATGAACCTCCATATGTAAAATCAAACATTCCAAGATCATAAGACCAACTTACTAAAAATAGCAAGTTTCCATAAATAGAAACTCTACACAAGATAGCCCTTATTGAATACAAAAACATAAATATTTTTGGGTGATGCAAGATTTCTCTTACACCCAAGATGCTCCTGCATCAATTAGATGGGACATTGTGATTTTTATACACATATGGATTCTTGGATTTATGATTTTTATGTTGCACATACAAGTTACTTCCAAAAGACTTAGGAATTGTGGATGAATAGGAATAATATGGAGGGTTCATATGGATCGGTGTTTGGACATTCTTCAAGTCTGTGTGCCTTCATTGATCTTGATACATGGTAGGGTAAGTGAATGGATAACTAGGGATGATAGGAATAGATGATGGAGGAATATATGGACCTAATATGGATGGAAGGAATGAAGACTTTTATTCTGGGACATAGGAAACCAAAATGGATTTAGAGGATAGTGGAGGTATGTGGTTGTGTTTGAATGGAGGAATATAAGGTGTGAAAGGGATATCAATATCTTTGGAAGGAACTGCATCACCAAGATTCTTATCTTTAGGATTTATCTTTATACCAATAGGCTCATGAATAGCTTTGATAGGAACACATTAGATAGGATCAACTGAAGCTTGAGTGGATTTATTATCATGCAAGGGATTTGGAAGAATGATGGTTTCTTGAGGTGAACATGGAGGAATATGACAAGGAAATGATGGGATGCTTTGATCTTGACAAGGATCTTTGAATGATGTAGAGATGGTATTTTGCTCTTGATTTTCAATATGCTCATTGGAAGTTATGGAAGGGATATCTTGATCTTGCTTGGGAAGTGGAGAAGATGTGGAAGTTGGAAGGGTGCTTTGTTCTTGGAATGGAAGGATATCATCTTGGAAGCCATGAAAGAATGCAAGGGGATCATCACAAGGTTCAAGGGATATGGGACCTTCATCAAATATGGGAGGAGATTGTGTATAATCTTGATATTGATCTCTATCACTATTTATCTCTTTTCTCTTTGGATTATCTTCTTGACATGGAGCCACTTCTAACGATAAGGTAGATGTTTGGATATGTATGGGGAATATTTGGAAGAATGATGTAGGATCCTCTTGAATGGGTATAATAGGCATTGAAGCACGTGAAGCTTTGAGGTCCAAGATCTTTGAAGCATGGAAATAATCTATTGCAAGGTGTAAGTTAGCTTGGATTTCTTTTAGAGGTAGCCCTTGAGGGTAGACATAGTTAATGGGAAAAGTGTCATCATTAGGCTCATTCTTTGATGGAGGAATTTTGGATAGTTGTGGAGCTTTGGGGGATGACCAAAAGATGGAAGGAGTACTAGCTATGGGAGGATCTTTTCTAGATAGAGGTTCGGGAGATGGACAAAGGATGAAAGGCGTACAAGTCATCCAGGGAGAAACCTTGCTAGGAGATGGACAAAGGATGAAAGGATTACTCTTTCTATATGGAGGTTTATTATCTTGCTTGAGAGAGGTATTTTTCACTCCATACTCTTTATTATCTTGATCACAAATAGGTTGATTATGCATTTTCCTTTGATTCGAGATAACTTTGTTGCTCTTAAATGTTTCTTTTTGTGAGGAGGATGAAGATACAGATGGCCCATCATCATAAAGAAAAGGCCAAATTGATCTTAATGATGGCTCTTTAGATGATGTATCTTTTTGTTTTTCCTCATTCTTCCTCAAGGTTGATGTGTCATAATTATGCGGAAGCTTAGCTCCTAATTGAGCTAAAGTTAGGAAATATGCTTCTTTATCCCAGTTCAAAATTCATTCCATTATTTCTATAAACATGGGATCTTGGGATGCTCTCACAACATCATCTTTAGACAATTCATCATTTTGAAAATGATAGCTTGATATTAATGATGGCCTTTTATATGATGTATCTCTTTGTTTTTCCTCATTCTTTCTCAAGGTTGATGTGTCATAATTATAAGGAAGTTTAGCTCCTGCTTGAGCTAAAGTTAGAAAATATGTTTCTTTATCCCAATTCAAAAGTAATTCCATTATTTCCAAAAACATGGGATTTTGGGATGCTTCAACAACGTCATCTTCAGACACCTCATCACTTTGATTCCTATGGAGATTTTGATCTTGACTTCGATAATTAATCTCCATAATAGGGTTGATTTTTTTCTCAAATAGAATCATCATTATAAATGATTTTCAAGAATATGATCTATTTGTTGCATTGATAAAGAGTACCTTCGAAAAGGGTATCCAAATATGAAACCATTTTTTAATGAATCCTTTCAGAAATACTCTTTGTTTGCCCTTTTGTGTTTCTGGGTGTCACTGAACCAAGCATAGGCGTGACCAAAGCTCCTATAGGTGTGCACTTGTTTGTTGTTAGGCGGTCCTCTGTAGGTTCTTAGGTGACACTTTACTGTTACTAAGTGGGTTTCCAATTCTTCCAGGCGTGTCTCAATTTTTTCTAAGCGTGACTTTAGGATGTCTATGTGGGTTTGAATAAGTCATAGGCATGATTGAATCTCTGTTAGGAGAGTTTTTTTTTTGCATAGGTGACACTTATCTAACCAAGGTGTAAGGTTTTTGATTTTTAAAATGTTTAAGATCAGATTTTTCAAAATTTTATTGTTTGAAAATAAAAAACAAATGCAGCACACACATCAATGTCTCTAAAAACAATCTAATGTGTATATTCTTGAATTTTTTCACAAGTATAGCACAAGAATAGATTCCAAATAGCCTACCTAAAGTCAAATTGTCTTGTAAACATGGCTCTACAAGGTGGCTTTGCTACTTTAAACAAGATTTAGTAAATATTCCATTCAAATGAATTAAAATCTCTCATCCCCCAAGTATTTTAGAGGGCTTCCCACACGCACGAAGGTATGATTTCACGCAAACCGTAATGACTACTAGAGGAAGTTTGAGAAATTAAAATCCTTTTTTCATGTACCCCATTAAGGATACACATGTTTCATTTTATAGTGGGTCGGATTCTCGTGGCAAAAGTGAGTGTATCCCACTTTGGGCTATCCCTCTCACCGGCCCTTTAAGGAAATCTCGGGAGGTGAGCCCACTAAGTTCTAAACATGTTCATTTTAAAGTGGGGAAAGCAAACACATACAATCAATGATTCTTTTTCAACCCCGTGACAAAGGGGTTCTTATAATTTGAAGTGTTTTTGGTTCTTTCCTTTTAATGATTATTTATGTTTAGAAATTTGACAATGCCACAAGCTAAGGGAAGATGCAAGCTTGATATGAAAAATACCTCAACCAATGATAGAAAAAGCCATGCACATTTTTAAGTAGTAGTTTTTCTCATTTTAATCTCCAAGTCCTTCCCTTACCTTAGAAAATGCATTCCCTCCAGCAACAAGTTAGTCAGCATAAACGAACAAAGTGAGGGGAAACCAAAATCAAAGCTTAAGAATGATGAAGTTGATTATGCTTTTGATTTATTTTGAACTCAAAAATTTGCAAATTAATCAAAAGGTGTAAGGTATACTCTAATAGGACATCCTTTTTTGTTTCTTTTTTGCATGCAAAAAAGAAAAAAATAAATTTTGAGCACTTTTTTGCGATAGAGCCTGTACCTGCAACATAAAAACTAGTGAATTAATTAGTCATGTGCATAATCTAATAAAATACTACATTTTTTTTTTGGCATAGTCTATGCGACATTTGAATGACAGACCGTGAGATTTTATTAAGTATACGCATGATTTAATTGACTGCGAGTGTCACATTTACGCGGCTCAAGCGAAATCAATTAAGTCAAAAGTGATATTTAATTAATCTGAGCATTAAATCATTAATCAAATGCAATAAACTAGTGAAATGATAGCAATAGTTAAATTACTAGAAGAAACATCTAATGTTTCAGAAGCGTAAATGAAACTAGAAAAGGCAAAGCAAAGCTTCAAACCAAGCGACAGTACTTCAAAGATAAGCGATAGTGTTTTAAACATAAGCGATACTCCCTATGTCATAGGCGTAATTGAAATTTGTAAAGGCTAGAAGCTTTCTCGACCGAAGCGTGATTTATTTCTATCATGCAGTACTTCTTTTCTCTCGGGTGTGAATCTGCATGTTAATCCGTGTAAGTATACAGACTGTAGGTGATTTTCAATTTACCATACGTGACATTTCTTTGCTTCAGGCGTGACTTCTTTACTGGCAAGTGTGATTTCTTCTCTGTAACCTACAGACAGCAAGCAAATTCAAGTAGTTCTAGCCTAAATATTGCAAATAAAATGATAAATATGACTAATTTAGAAGCCTAGGGCCCCACAGTGGGTGCCATTTGTGTTTGTGAGTTTAACACCTTCATGTAATTAAGATCAAGTAGCAACAATTTAAGCTAAATACAAAGGAAATTTACTCTAAAATGCAACTACAATCTATAACATCTCATGGATCTCTAGAAAAAAGTGGTAAGTGAGCTCTCAGCTGCAAATCCTCACTAGCGACACCTCTAAAATGAGAATAATGCTACTATGATGCTTCTAAATGCTTATTCTATGATGAATTTATGCTTAATCTAGCTCCATTGATAACAATGCAATGATAAAATGCTAAAATGATAACTCTAAATGCTCAAATGCTTCAATTGCTCTTAGAAATGATCTCAATTGACTATAGTAACAATGCTTTTCAATTGAAATTCTAAGATTGAAATCCTCTCCAAAATGCTTCATACTTATAGTAATTTCCCAAGGGTAGGGGGTAGAGTGAGTTGATCATGGTTATGCTTGGGTAAGGTCAATTGGCTTTGCTTTGTCCATAAATAGGGGGACAAGGAGGGGACAATCATTTAAATGGTTTCAAAAGGTTGGACCATTTCAACAAAAGTGAGTGATTTATGTCCATTTTGTCTCCAATTTGCTTTGTTGAGGGAAATTATGATTTATTAATTAATTAAAGTAATTAAATTTAGCCATGAAGGGTAAGAGGTTCATTTTGATTTTTGCTTTCAAAAACTATGTCATTAATTGAATTTAATCAATTTCGTAGAGTTTTTCCCCTTTTCAAGCTTCATTTAATCATTTAATTGAATTTTCCTTTGATTTGAATTGCCTTTGTTCCATTTATTGATTTTTCGTGCTATTTTGATGATTTGATGCACCTTTTGATTGATTTAAGCCTTTGACCAATTTTCCATGTCTATAAAAATATATGGTGCATAAACAAAGTAATTAAAACAAATCACCTCACTTATATTGAAGTCCTTATAGAGGATTCAAATCCTCAAATCTACAAGTAAGAATGCTTGAATGAATGTAGGATGTCTCCAATCAATGGTATTTTGATCTTCAACACCAATCTTGATTTGATCTTTGCATATGAGAAGGTTTGAATGAATGGAGAAGGATGAATCTTCAAGTGGGCTGTAAAGAGATTGAATCCTTCGATAGATAACAAAGGAACTCCTTGATGGATGAATACTTGAACACTTGAATGCTTGAAGACTTGCTTGCACTTGAGAGCTCTAGATACTTGATTGAGAAACCTTGATGATTGAGTGATGTAAACTTGATATGAAAATGAGAGAGGAAGGCCTCCTTTTATAGTGATCTAGGGAACACTCCTCTAGATGGGCCACCTTGAAGAATTAAATCCCAATTAGGTCCTCACCTTTAGAAAATATACCTTGATTAAATACAATTAAAGGATTTACCATTTTAGAGCCTGAAACAGCCGACCTGGAAGCGGAGAAATAACTTTCCCAAAAGCCAAACTGCCAACATTTGAAATTTGAAATCTTGGTGGGAAGAGGTTTGGTCAGGGTCGAGGTCAACCCTGACCTAATTAGGGTTGAGGTCAACTTTGACCTCAAACCCTAACTTTGTTAGGATTTGTAGCAGAGGTTCCAGGAGATGCCAGAGATGCAGGATTTGATGTCAGAATAGGACCCAATGTTAGGAACAAACAAAAAATCCTCTGTTTGATGTGATGAAGAACTAGGAGGTCTCATTTCTGAACCCTACCTAGAAAATAGAACCATGGAAGAGGGAAAATCAGGAAAGTCCTTAAGACCTTAACCCTAATTTCACCTAGAATGAAGAAATCAAGTGCGGAGAAGAAGTGGAAAGTGGGGAGAAAGCCAAATACATGCAAAGACCCAATCAAGGTACTTAACATGACCCCAAATCACTTACTCAGAGGGCTAAATGCTCTTATCATGGAAGTGCTTCCATTTTAAGATGATACACCTTCTAACAAGGGTTTTTTCATTACCAAAATACTTGTGTCATGTGATTGTGTTATGGATTTCATGTTGTTTACTTACTTATGTTAAGTGGATAAATGATTAATGCAATTAGATTCAAGTTATATTGGTCAATTATCACTATTTATAGTTTTAGATCTGAAAGGTTTACAAGTAAATTTTATGAAGGCACTGATTCACCCCTCCCCTCTCAGTACCTATCTCTCCTAATTCAAACAGTGGGGGACCTATTTTTCTGGTAATCTTGGCTTCAAACAAACCTCACGGTTGTGTTCAAAGCATCCAAGAACCCTAAGATCCATACAAAATTTATCCAATTTGGACAAAGTTGGAATCTATGGAAAAACAATTTTACAACCAGCTTTGACATGGATCCTGAGGTGGTCAATATTTTCTGGAGCACTTTTGGCCCAAACGAACCTCACGGCCACATCTGAGATACCCAAAATCCATATAAAACTTGTCAATTTTGGACAAGTTGGCCTCAGGCACAAATTTTTTTTGCGTGCTAGGTCATACGACCTAGGCACATAGATTGAGGCTAATACAGGTGATTTCTAAAAAAATAATAATAATAATTTTGGCACACCACCAGGGTGCCACTAGCATAGCACCTGATAGCCACTTGTCAAGCACCTAGTGGCAACCAGTCAGTAGGTTGCACTCACCACCCATGGTTACCACCACTGACTGGCGGGTGACTACTATAGTCACTACCTGCAGTCAGCTGGTAAGCACATTAACCTAACCCCTACTGCAGCTACCAGGGTCATATGGGGACCAACTCCCAGTGCTTCAGCTCCATCAACTTTAGCCCTTGGTCATGTGGTGACCAAGGGCCAAATTTTTTTAAGCCCATGCAAATTTGAGCCATGACGTCCATTTGGCTATCAAATTTAGGCTTGTAGTTTGTTGATGTTGTATGTGCTTGAATGTGACCTCTAAATCAACCACATACGCAACATAGTCATTACTCCTATGGTCAAATTACGAAGAGAATATGAATTATTCAATCTGAAATTCATGAGGAAGCGACCTGTTGCCTCCTATGTGAATGGGGTGTTTAAATACTCTCAGAATGAGAGCCAATAGCCGGGAGACCAATTCAACAATGGAGGATTTGAAAGCAAATATGAGCAAAATGAAACTAAGCTAAGAATGAATGCAATTAATCTAGAAAACTTTGAAAGAAATATGAAATGCAGATTTTTATTTGATTTTGAAATAAAGATGATATTAGACTAAGAACAAGTAAGCAAATTTAATCTAAATGTGAAATGAAATTATACTAATATGAGAAATTAAACTAGATAATGCAATAAAAGAGCTTTGAAAATAATGAGATATGAGACCCAAAAAAATGCTATAGTAAGGATGCTCTCAAAAATTGCTCTCTTGAATGAGAAAAAGAGGTTCATTAAATAGACCAAGCCAGAAGAGGAATGAAGAGTTTCTTGATTCGAAACGGTGGACTCTTCATTCCTAATTGAGACAAAAAAGAAAGAATTACTTAATAAAAAGAATGGAAAATGCCACACAAGTGACCTTTCGAATATCAAGAATTATCAATTCAAAAAATTGTGTCCATTCGAATATCAAGTAATTATTAATTCCTTTTTATGTGTAATTAGCTAAAGGGGTAGATTTTTAATTTAATTAGAAAGCACATAGGACTTTACAATTAAATTAATGTATCATAGAGATAATTTAGCTAATAAAGTCAGAGAGACTTAGGAATTAATTTTAGTGTTTGATTATTGCAATTTATGGTCTTTGCAATTGACATCAAGTCAAATTAAGTCAGATATGAGAGAGAAAATTGCCTAGGGAACTAGGACTTTGGTGATGTAAAATCGAGATAATGCACCAAAATTGATGAAATTAAATAGGTGCCAATTTTGGGGTATTACATTTTCCCCTCTTTGAATTGATGTGCGAACAGCGCGTTGATTCAAAGAATAGTCTGAAGTGACAGATGATGAGAATTTCCGAAGTCTAAGTTAGATTGCGAAGACAACGATCTTTAAAAGAGAACCAGAATCGGGGTTAGATTGCCCCAATACCAATTGATGAAGATGCAAATTTAGGACTATCTCCGAATCAGGGTTAGATTGCCCCATTACGAAGCTTAGTCCTTCGAGACCCAGGTTAGATTGCCCAGATAACGGTCTAAAAGAGATTTCAAGATTCATCTCTAAAACGAAGATTGACTCCTAGGAATCAGGGTTAGATTCCCCCAATACCCAATAGATTTCAAGAACCATCTCCAGAATGAAGAATGATCCTTGAGGATCTGAGTTAGATTGCTCAAATACCTAAAAGATAGATGATAAGATAACAAGATGTGAGGCACCAAGATGCCCCTAGCGATGAGAACTGATGATTCAAATCAGACTGATTCAAGAATAGATTCGACAAGATTCAAATGATGTAATCATCCTGCCCCCTCGGGAGTGAAATTTAAAGATGACATGTCAGAAGGATGATAAACAATAAGAGATTGCAGAGCAAAAGCAATTAGACTAGATTCGCGAAGCTATAGAAGTGAAATAGAGCAAAGCAAAGGTCCTGTTGACCAAGTTTGACCATAGTTGACCAAATTTTGACTAGGGTTGACTTGATGAAAAGAAGCAAAGATTTGAGAACATGATGCAAAGATGAGGATCTGGCAGGAAGATGACACCAAAAGGCTGACTGCACAAGCATCCGATCCAGAAGGAGTCCAATATTTAAAACATGATTTTGAGCCACTTAGAAATGTCAGATTTCAATTTCGATCCCAAAAAAGGATGCAGCCAAGATGAGACTAGGACAAAAGATGAGAGCCTTTGATGAGTAGATCCAAAAGAAAGCAATCAAGAGAGCAACAAGAAAGCGCTCCAAATGCAAGCCTAGAATGAAGGATGCAAGTCTAAATGCAGGCCTAGGATGAACAAATGCAATCCTCCGGACTTGGCTGTTGGACTCATCGTATTTATCATCATTGACTTCATTTAAGCACAGGACAATCGCAAGATGCCATACAATTCTCCCCAACATGAGAATATGAATATGACATAAGTCTTAAATTTGTCAGAATGAGGTGTAAGCATTAAGGCACAAGAAGCTAGAATGACCTGAACACCTATTCCTTTTAATCTAGCAAGTTAACATAAGCATTAGAGCATAAATGCTAGAATGACCTGAATGTCTCTTGCGAACATACACACCAAGCACGCAGGAGTTCCTTCTTTTGCCAAAGATTTCTCGCAGTGACTCTTACGATCACTTAATAGGACGAGCGTTTACAATTTGAGCAGTAGCAGAAAGAAGTCACTCAAAAGACAACGAGAAGAACCAACCTCACCAAAGCATCCATATAAAGGAGTCAAGGTACGTATGGCCATCCAATATGAGATAGAGGCTCTTACAGACGGACACCCCTCTTAAATGAATTCTTTGAATCATGGGAACTAAACCAACAAGCAAAAAGCAAAGAAAGCAAAGCAAACAAACAAGCACTCAAAGAAAACAAAGCTCAGCAAGCCTCAAAGGAACACACATTTAGTTTAAGTTTCAGTTCAAGTTCGTGTTCAAGAGGATTGAAGTCGATTCGGAAAGATAACGTTCGAAGTCTCAATGAGATAATGACAGTAGGCAGACGTAATGAGGATCACTGGTGATTGATAGAAGGGAGAAATCTCGAAGAAGAGATATCGAACGAAAGCTAGGTATCCGTAGGCAGGCATAGTGGGAACCACTGGCGACCAATGCTCAAAAGAGTTTCTGAAAGTGATAGGACAATGCCCCCTAAGCCAGGCAGGTGCCCCCAAGTGTGAACCAGTTCCAATCTATGAAGAGTTGAGGAAAACTCAAAGACAAGCGCATGAGCTAGCAAACCAAAGCAGGAAACAAACTAAAGTAGGAAAGCAGGAAAACAAACTAAAGCAGGAAAGGAAGGAAACTAAAGCAGGAAACTAAGAGCCAAGCGACGTTGAGATGAGATGTTACTTCAGGAAAATAAGAGGCACCTGTTTACCAGGTTTTCACCATCTTGGTAGAGATTCTATTTTTGCTACCATGATGCCTGTTTACCAGGTTTTCATCAATGGCACATTTTTTATCTTTTTCAATTTTTTTGTACTTTTCTCTTTTTTTAATTTTTTTGTATTTTTTGAATATCACATTTTTTTGCATTTTTTTGTCTCAAGCATTTTTTTGTGAACGTTGGGCACCAAAATGTATGTGACTGAATGTGACCTCTAAATCAGGCACAACACAACACGGTCATTATTCACTTGATAGAATTTGGGAGAGAGTATGAAGAACTCAATCCAAATTCCATGGTGAGGCGACCTGTTGCCTCCTATGTGAATGGGGTGTTTGAATACTCTCAGAACAAGAGCCAACAGCCGGGAGACCAATTCAACAATGGAGGATTTGAAAGCAAATATGAGAAAAATGAAACTAAGCTAAGAATGAATGCAATTAATCTAGAAAACTTTGAAAGAAATATGAAATGTAGATTTTTATTTGATTTTGAAATAAAGATGATATTAGACTAAGAACAAGTAAACAAATTTAATCTAAATGTGAAATGCAATTACACTAATATGAGAAATTAAACTAGATAATGCAATAAAAGAGCTTTGAAAACAATGAAATATGAGACTAAAAAATGCTATAGTAAGGATGCTCTCAAAAATTGCTCTCTTGAATGAGAAAAAGAGGTTCATTAAATAGAACAAGCCAGAAGAGGAATGAAGAGTTTCTTGATTCGAAATGGTGGACTCTTCATTTCCAAATTGAGACAAAAAGGTATGAATTACTTAATAAAAAGAATGGAAAATGCCACACAGGTGACCTTTCAAATATCAAGAATTATCAATTCAAAAAAGTGTGTCCATTCGAATATCAAGTAATTATTAATTCCTTTTTATGTGTAATTAGCTAAAGGGGGTAGATTTTTAATTTAATTAGAAAGCACATAGGACTTTACAATTAAATTAATCTATCATAGAGATAATTTAGCTAATAAAGTCAAAGAGACTTAGGAATTAATTTTAGTGTTTGATTATTGCAATTTATGGTCTTTGCACTTGACATCAAGTCAAATTAAGTCAGATATGAAAGAGAAAATTGTCTAGGGAACTAGGACTTTGGTGATGTAAAATCGAGACAATGCACCAAAATTGATAAAATTAAATAGGTGCCAATTTTGGGGTATTACACCCACAGATAAGAAGGCCGCTCAGGAAAGGGAAGGGGGGAAAGGGTTTCATCCCTCCCCCATTTTATTATAAAATTTATTTATTTTTAATTACTTTCTTCAATTCGGTAATATGTAAAATAATATTATCTATTATATATTATACAATATGTTTTTTATATTATATAATATATTATATTATATTATATATAATTACTATTTTTCATTTATAAAACATATTATCTGCATAATAATGTAATATATGTATATTATATATTATGCAATATTTAATGTGTAATCTATAATATTCATGATTTTACCACTTAATATAACAGATCAACAGTTAAGTGACATTAATAATAAAGACCATTTTTAGATGTATAATAACTGTTTATATATTTTATGATATACATATTTTATGTATATTATAATATATATAAAATTTATATAAACAAAAATTCATGTTAATAATATGGAACCGTTTTATATACTTGGGCTTTAAATTTCCTTTCTAAGCTATAATTTCAGACTGTCATACTTCATGCTTTTTCTAAAATGGTCTTCTAATCCCTAGCTTAATATTGATCCTGTTTATTTTATTTTATTTTAATTTTTTTTCTACTATGGCATATGAGCTTACAGGTCTTTCTTGTAACTTTTATAGAAAACAATGAACATACTAAATAAGCAAAATTACCAAGCTTCACTAAGCATACTATTCCATTATAAGGAAATTCTTGCAATAAATCTGATTAACAATTTCGAATATAGAATTCTTTTGGTTTCAATTTGTTGTTTCTAATAAAACAAAATTCATAGAAATAACTTAAGAGCTCTTTTATTCAACATTTAAATCTCATATTCATAGATACATCATTCTTAGCTTTTCCAACAAGGAATTCTAATAAATGGAAATAGCATAGAACTGGTTCTATCTTCTCTGTTTATAGCATCTTACTATATTACAAATACTCCGGAATAGATTTAGTAAGTAATTCACAAATGTAGTCTGTTCAACTCCTCTAGAGCAACTAAAATTGAACTATCATTTATAGTTCATGTCCAATCTACCTAAAATTTATACAGAGGATTGAATTTTACATTCAAATAATAATTTCAGATTTTAGGACTGATCAAAAAGATCATAAAAATAGTCATAATTCAGAAATAACTACTGAAATGACCAAACAAATTTCCATCTCATAATCATCACAATTACTGGATATAGAACACAAATATATTTGTAGCAAAAAATCACAGGTAGATACACATTTGTACAATCTTTAACAACTTTCAACTTTTAGGCTTCAGCTGAGACTTCTTCTTCAAGTCATGTAAGCAACCTGCAAACACAAGACTTTCTGCACATGGCCAGGCTCACCTCCCAGCCAAGGCCATTTCATGGCCATCCCTGAGCTTGGGGAAACAAGTATAAGATAGGATACACTCAAACAGCACAAAACATAGACATTAAACACAAATTTGGTACACAGATTTTCACAAATTACTCCCTTCCCAAGCCTGCAGAAAAGGCTCTTACATAGAGTCCATATAATGGGTGAAGGTGGAATCTTCTTTATGGAGACACCTATCTTATAATAAACAACATAACAACAAATTATGCAAGCCTTCACAAGGCACTTCCATCCCAAAAACTCAAATCCATGAGTATCACAAACTCCTTATGGCCCCCTAAACAACATAAGTAGGTTCTCATGGTGCCCATACAACCATGCACTCATACATAAGAAAATCCCAACTAAGGCCCTTCACCCCAAGTTCTCTTCTAATCCTCCCAAGGATGAGGAGTGAACTTGCACACCCATAACTATGAACAATTGAAGAAGACAACAAGACTGAAACAAAATCTCAAAGATGAAAACAAAAATAAAAGGTTTACACATAGTAAAATTAGATTACAATTTTCACATAATACATTTTCTTCAAGCATATTCAAATAAACACAATTAGAAAACCACCAACCTCCTCCTAAGACAAGCCTGATTTGAAGACTTTGATGACGAGCTTCCTTTGTTTCCAAGCTTGCTATCCTTCTCAAGCTGCTAGACCAAGGCTTTCTAGATCTCCTCTCACTCTCCCTCCAACTAGCATAGACCAGCATGAACTATTGTTCTAAGTCTTTCTCCCTTTAAGTTAATTAGAAACATTCCTCTCTCATCGCCCTTCCCAAAACTATTAGGTTTCTAGATCCTAGAGAAGATGACACTTTCCCTTTCTAAAGGTTTGGAAATAAATTTCTACACATGCAAAGGTGAGACTTCCTAGATATGACCCTAGGACTCCACAAAACCTCTCAAAATTCTCAATTAATCATGCATCCGAAAGTGGAGTTTTGGTTACAACAATTCTTGGTTCCTTGAACCACCTACCTAGCTTAGGAATGCTCGAGACTAACTAAGGAGAGCGTGGGGTCCATAATCCACTCAACATGCCACTTCATCACAAAGGTGTCAAGTGACACATCACAATAATACTCATTACAAACACATTGGCATGCCTTGTGGGAAAATACATTTATACATTTTCACTAAAATAAAAATTTACTTACAAACATATATTTCAACATTGTCAACCACAAACACACATGCATTATATTTATGAAAGAAATCATGACACAACGAGGTTGTTCTCTTCTTAGAGTCGACCTTGGTTTCAAACTGATTGCACTTAGATCCTATCTTGTTTCCCTGACTTACAACCATGGCCATGTCCCTGCATGCTCAAATTCATTGTCAGTACATTATAAAATCTTGTATCAATAATCATTTCAAAAATAAAGTAATTAACATCTAACTTGAAAAATACATATATATCTACATTCATAAAATAGTACGTAATCCACATAAACATGTAATCCTAAACTATTCCATCAATGATCATAATACTGAAAGATAACATCACAAATGTTGAATTCATATATCATGGATAATCATGGTATAAAAAATGAGCATATGTAAAGAGTACGACTACCATGATCATCATAAAAATCTATAACAAACAACTCATAAGGTCCAAATGATAGCATATATAAACCAAAATAGATCAAATGTCTATGCTCAAGGTATCATCCCGATGAATCAAATGTCAAAATGAAGTTGAACTAGGATGGGTCGGGACAGGACCTCACAAATGTTTAGAGATACTAACCATGCAGATAACAAATCTATTGGAGACATGAACAAAAGAAATGGAGTTGTGTGTTATAGATGTGAAAAGATTGGACATATTGCTAGAAATTACAGAATAGAAATCAGTCAATCAGGACCTAAATATGGAAACAATGGAGTAGTTTTTCAGATATGCAACAAATTTGGTCATACAACCAAATTTTGCAGAATGAACAACATGAGGAACACTAATCCTACAAACTATACAAGAAGGAATGTGGATACAAACAACAGTTAGAAAGGATATTTTTGTAACTCGAAAGAAGTTAAATTTTTTAAACCCATAGATCAAGTGAGCACAATCATTATACTAGGAAATTAGATAGGTGAAGTACCTAATAGTAAGTGTGAATCATTTCCTAATTCATCTCAAAGCATTTGAAGTAATTATTTCATAAACTATGTATTAGAGTAGAGCATTAGAATAGTGTAGAAGTTAGAGTAGATTGAATTAAGTCTTGTGAAGTTAGTATGAGCTAGTATATGATGTAATTATGCTATGGTTAAGAGCACATGAATTTATATGAATGTATGTGAGTATGTAGAAATAATGAAGTTTTGTAGGTAACCAGGAACAACTTTTTGGTATGAAGCGGAAAAAAATTTTAATGCGATGTCAGAATATTAAAAGATCTAAAGGATAAAAGCTTATGATAAGTATTGGTTCATC
The DNA here is from genome assembly GCA_027943335.1 of Chamaecyparis obtusa. NCBI lineage: Eukaryota > Viridiplantae > Streptophyta > Pinopsida > Cupressales > Cupressaceae > Chamaecyparis > Chamaecyparis obtusa. The sequence goes on from BSBK01007125.1 coordinate 658,571, forward strand.
ATTCAAGTGATTATAAGTGATAAGGAGAGTGATTCAGTGGAGATTAAGAGAAGTTTGTAGGATTTGGAGAAGGATTTCTTGCCAGATCTATGCAAAACCCTAAATCAAGTTTCTGAGGTATTTTGCTAAGTAATCACTATCAAGAAGTGTTTTTTATAAGAATTATGGATGCATCACTTTTCCATCATATCCAAGATTCGGTTAGACCTAGAATGAAAAGGGAACTAGTAGAATCCTTGGAAGAAGACCCTATTTTAGCATTGTCATCCGTTCTAGACAAAGTTTTGCACTTGGATGATATAAGAGGTTATTTGAAATTAAAGCTTGCAACCATAGGAGATGGTAGTTTGATTATGGAATATGACAAGATTTATAAATAGGACATGTCATAAAAAGAAGGGTTTGAACATCTCAAAGATATTGATATCATTAAGTACACACTACATTATGAATTTCAAGATGATGGATGGACTAAGATAGTCTTGAGTAGGATTCACAATGGGAAATTTTGGTTAGATGATAGAGCCATAGACATCACCGTAGACCTTATTCATAAGGTAACTGGTCTATCTAAATTTGGAGTAATTCCTTTTAATGAGAAAAATGTGAAGAAAACTGTGTTGGATAACACTAAGTCATCTTACAATGGAAGAGGAATTGTAATAAAAAAGATCATACAGGATGATGTTAGATATGTTTGCAAGATTTTAAATTCAAAGTTTTGTGCAAATTATAGAGAGAATGATATGGTGGCTGAGATGGTACATGCAACCTATCTTGTGTGTGTTGAGAAAGTTCAAGTAGACATGTGATGCAGGGGCATCCAAGGTTGAGGTAGGGGCATTCTTTGTCCTCGGTAAAACTACATGGGGGTTTGTATTTTGGCTGGTGTTACTCAGTTGCAGCCTTGGCTGATAGTCTTGGTCATTGAAGGAAGCTCGGTCACTGAAGGAACTTAGTAATCTCTGGTGCTTGGTGAAAGTGTTACTCGACGATGCCTATGGTGCTTGGTCAACTCTGGTGCTCAACAATACTTGGCATGCTCAGTTATTTCATTGTTGCTCGGTAGTTTTGGTTTACCGACTAGAGTTCTATGTGATTTGTTGGGCTGACTTAGTGCATTTATTGTTCATAGTTGTTGTTACAGGCCAACATGTTGTATTAAATATTTGTAAGACTATTTTGATGCTGACTTGTATTGCATTTAATAATTGTTGGGGGGAGTTAATGGTTTCATCTAGCTGACTTGTGGCTAATGATTAGTATTTATAGGATGTTTGGGTAGATGTTTAGGATCATCATGAGGAGATCAATAGAAGTTCATGATTGGGAAGACTTAGCAAATCAAATCTGAGGTTCTAAAAGATAGAGTTGGAAAAGTTGTGGAAATGATCTTGCATGATCTTGTAGATTAGACTGTTATCTAATAGTTTGTAGTTGCAGAGCTAGTGGTTTGCACACTTGGAGATAAGGAGATTGCTTGGAGGCTTTTGAGATGAAGTTTAGATCTTCCTTAGGGTTTCTATCAGTTGCTGATTTTTTTAGAGTTGAACTAGCTGACATTGTATTAGATCTGTGTGATCTTTCAAAATTGTTTTTGATTTTAATTGGCCCTAACTCAGAAGGCCTTACAGTCAGGCATGTTAATGAAAATTAGAAGTTAAACAATTATTTTTTGTTATGTTGTTGAGTATTCTTTTGTGTTGGTTGTTGGCTATAAGGTTTGGCCTATCCTTAATTGGATCCACCATCCTTGACTACATTAGGTGGTATCAGAGCGAGAGATGATCTTGTGGAGAGAAGGCTGACCTAGCAAGGTTGATCTTGAGAAGTTGATCTTTTTTATGAAGAGATTGTATGATCTGGATTGCAGATCTATGGCATTGAACTTATGGGTCTTTCCCTAGTTATTTGTTTAAGGTGGCAAGTTGAGATCTAACTTGCATACAACTTGTAGATTGCCACAAGGTGGTCAATGAGGGTTTATTGCAGAGGGTTTTTTCATTAAGGATTCCTCCAAGGAGATTGGACCCTAGATTTATTATTGATCTTTGTGATACTATGGAATCCCGGATCACAGAGAAGGTAAAATCAGATTTCAGATTTGAGATAGAGTTGATAAAGAATGACATGGTCACCGAGATCATGAGAGTTGTTGTTGGTGTACCTCAGAATGTTGGTACTAAATATGGTAATGGGGAAGCTGGTGAAGACTTTGAACCTACTGGATCTAGTGGTGATGATAGGAGGGATAGATCTGGTGAAGACATAACTTCTTGGTTGCCTAGATCTAGAGCTTGGTTAAGTAATAGTTACCGAATGTAAGTTTCTACTTTCTTTGGTACTTTGAAACCCGAGAACTTGATTGATTGGATTGGTGAACTTGAAGATTTCTTTTAGCAAGAAGAAATTGAAGATCCTCTTTGGGTGAGATTAGCACAGACAAAGTTGAAAGGACATGCTTCTCTTTGGTGGAAAGAACTACAAAGAGATAGAGAAGATGAAGGTGAAACAAAGATCAATCAGTGGAGGTTGATGGTGACAAAATTGAAAGCTAAGTTCATACCTTCGGACTATGAGCTTGACTTGTTTAAGAAGTTGCAAAATCTGAAATAGAAGGATCTATCTATTGAAGATTATATCGAGGAGATCTACAAACTTACTATTCATTATGGACACCGAGAGCTTGGTAAGGAAAAGGTAGCTCGATATGTGAATGGTTTGAGATTCAATATTCAGGATGAGCTTGGTATGCTGAAGACTGATTCTGTTGAAGATGCTTATCAATATGCTCTGAAGGAAGAAGATAAGTTGAAGAGGAAACAACATGGTAACCCTAAGGGAAGGAAAATATTGATCACTCGGTGAAGGATAAACCAAGTAATGTAGAAGATGAACAAAAACTTGTAGAACTAAAGAAGAAGATATGTAGAGTTATCTTTAAAGGTACTTTTTATAATTGTGGAGAGGAAGGACATCATTCTTTTGAGTGTACACAAAAGAAGCTTGGTGACCAATGGACTGTTGTGGTGAATGAGAATGAACCTGAATCTAAGAACTTGCTACTTCAGTGAACATTGCTCGGTACAAAGGAGGAACCTTGTCAGAGGAGTAACTTGTTTAGGACCCAATGCAAGTCTAGAGGTAAACTCTGTGATGTAATTGTTGATAGTGCTAGTACTAATAACCTTGTTGCTGAGGACATGGTTCAAAAACTTGGGTTGAATAGAATGAAGCATCCTTGTCCTTATAGGATTGGCTAGTCACAAGATGTTCATGCTCTAGAAGTAAGAGAATAATTCTTTATTGATGTTCAGATTGGCCAGTACAAGGATCTTGTGCTATGTGACATTGTGAAGATGAATAGTTGTGATATATTGCTTGGTAGACCTTGGAAATATGATTGTAGAGCTATGTATGACTATGTTTGAAATGTTGTTACTATTGAGAAGGATGACAAGAATTTTTCCCTGATGCCTTTACTAGACACAATGCTCGATAGGAGAAGCCTAAGTATTGGTAGCTGAGTTGATTTGGTGGATCTAGAGAAAATGTATGATCACTATGGAGAACTAACCTGTGTGTTGTCAAGAAAAGACTTGAAAAGGTAGAGGAAGTTGTAGTGGAAGAGTATGCAAGTTGACAAGGTGGAGGACTTGTATGTGAAGAACTAGTTTGGGGTTTATGTGCTGAATCCCACAAGATGTTCTTCTCACATATGAACATCTTTTGGAACTTGGGATGTCTAATGCAGGGGCATCCAAGGTTGAGGCAGGGGCATTCTTTATCCTCGATGAATCTCCATGGGTGTTTTTATTTTGGTTGGTGTTACTTGGTTGCAGCCTTGACCGATGGTCTCTATCATTGAAGGAAGCTCAGTCACTGAAGGAATGCGATAATCTCTGGCACTTGGTGAAAGTGTTACTTGGTGATGCCTGTAGTGCTCGGTCAACACTAGTGCTCAGAAATTCCTAGCATGCTCAGTTATTTCACTATTGCTCAGTAGTTTTGGTTTACCAACTGGAGTTCTATGTGATTTGTTGGGCTGACTTGGTGCATTTATTATTGGTAGCTATTGTTATAGGCTGACATGTATCAAATGTTTGTAATGCTATTTTGATGTTGACTTGTATTGCATTTAATAATTGTTGGGGGGAGTTAATGGTTTCATCCAACTGACTTGTGGATGATGATTAGTATTTATAGTATGTTTGGGTAGATGTTTAGAATCATCATGAGGAGATTAGTAGAAGTTCATCACTGGGAAGACTTAGCGAATCAGATCTGAGGTTCTGAAAGTTGGAGTTGGCAAAGTTGTGGAAATGATCTTGCATGATCTTGTAGATCAGATTGTTATCTGATAGTTTGTAGTTGTAGAGCTAGTGGTTTGCACACTTGGAGGTAAGGAGATTACTTGGAGGCTTGCAAGCTCAAGTTTAGATCTACCTTAGGGTTTCCATTAGTTGTTGATTATTTTAGAGCTAAACTAGCTAAGATTGTATTGGATCTATGTGATCTTGCAGAATTGTTTCTGATTGTAATTGGCCCTAACCTAAAAGGTCTTACAGTCGGGCATGTTAATGAAAATTAGAAGTTAAACAATTATTTTCTATTATGTTTTTGAGTATTGAACCGCTATGTTGGTTGTTGGCTGCAAGGTTTGGACTCTCCTTAATTGGATCCATCATCCTTGACTACATCAACATGTGTGAAATTATGAGAATTCAATTGACAGAGAACCTTGAGAAGATCAAGAAAGCTAAGAACTCATAGTTTAGATTCTCATCTTTGATCACATATATGTTTTTTGATTTATTGAGGAGATTTCTATATACTATTGGAGAGGATTGGAATGATAATAAGAATACCATGGATAAAATCAACAAGGTGTATTAAAGATAGCCTATAGACAAAGTGAATGAGAGTGCCACTTTGGTAATAAAAAATTTTCAAAATCAAATGAGAAAAAGGTCAAGGATTCAACCAGCTATTGTAGAGAAATACAAAAATGAGATATGTTTTTTGGTTGACACTGACTTTACTTTCATTGAAGCAGTTGAACCTAGAGTGGAATTTGTAGATCCACTAGAATATAAACTTTCTGAAGTTGAAATTGAAGGATACATAAGTAGATTACTTAAGTGTAATTTGGATGCCAAGAGTCCTAGATTTGGAACATATGAGGAGAACTTTGACTCTGCAAAATCATTGTAGGCACAAAAGATAGCTAAGAAAAGAGTAGACAATACCTTAAGAAAATTCTTAAAGATACTAGCATGACAAAGCATGAATTTGAGATTGTGAAGCTAACTGCACCAACAATAAGAGATATACGACAGAAAGAAATCCTTTCCAGTCCACTCCTGACATCTGTTGCAGCCCCTACTAAAGGAACTTAGGACTTAGAGGAGGAAATTGAAGAAGTGGAAGTACAGGAAGTGAGAAAATACACTAGATCCTCCACCAATCCACCAACAAAAAGAGTGAAGGAAATGGAAAGTGGTCTGGGTAAAAGATAGAAGACCATCTTTACCCCTATTCAGAGGAAAGAACTAGTAGCTAAAGCTGATGAGGAAGCATGAAGTGGTAAAAAGAAATGGAAAGCAAAGATTGACAAAGTGAACCCTTTAATTATAAATGAAGGTGAATTCACTAAACTGAACAAATATTATGATATGTATCATAATTTTGAGAAATTGAACTTGGAGAATGCATTTTTTAGGCACATGATACTATAAGATAAAAACTTTGATGACATTAAAGGAAAGATTCATAATGACTTGTATGAGAAATTACTGCACATGAAAAATAGAGCAATAGAGGAAGACAATGGGATAAGAGAAAGATTTGTAAGGAAATTGTGTGAGAAAAAAGATGAAGAACATTTTAAGGAGATTATGAAGAATCTTAGAACCCATCTAAGAAAGAAAAGAAGAACCATACTAATAATGGGAGGTAACTATGAAGAAATAAACAAAGAAACAAAGCATGTGGTTGTAAAGATCATGACATTTGGACCTGGTGAGAACTTTAATGAATCTGATCAAGTGAATAAAGAAGAGTATTAGATAGATCCATCACCAACACCACCACTATCTATTAACATTGAGGATGAGTCTATGAATATAGAAGGAAAAAACATCACTCTGGACAGTGAAGAAAATATATTTGAAGATATTGTTGACAATTCAGCTAATGAGAAGCAAGACATGGCAATAAATGAGGAAGAAGAAATTGAACCAAGGAAGGAAGAAGAGAAAGAGGTAGAAATAACACAAGAGGAACCATAGAATAATGTAGCAATAGTAAAGTAGTAAATTCCTAAGGAGCAAATAGTAATCAGTCCTAAGCCTAAAGAAGCATCAAAATCAGTACAGACACCACATATTGAATCAATATTTACTAGTCTTAGATAGGAAGTTAATGATGATGATCAAATTGTTGGAAAAATGGTCAGTGCTCCCCTCAGGATTTTTGACATGGTTTAACAGCCTCCTGTGTCTTCTATAAGTCTAGTGGTTGTATTGGGCATTAATAGGTTGATCTCTTGGTATAACGGTAACCACTACTTGTAACAAGTGGTATCATAGCTTGGCCACAAGTTTGAATCCCCTCGGGTAACACTGAGGGGGAGATTGTTGGAAAAATAGTCAATTCTCCCCTTGAGATTCATGACATGGTTTAACAGCCTCCTATGTCTTCTATAAGTCTAGTGGTTGTATCGGGCATTAACAGGTCGATCTTTTGGTGCAACGACAACCACTACTTGTAACACAAATAGAGTTGATCTCATCTTTGAACAAAAATATTGGGAAGAATAAGAATGTAAAAAACCTTGAAGGAACATTACTTGAGGTAACTGAGAAGCTACAAAGTATAATATCTAGTCAAATCGGTGAGGCAGAACCACAGGGAAAAGCAAAAGAGGTTGTGAAATTTTTTGATACAAAATTCACTAACCTATCAAATATAGCCACAATGAAAGCCCAAGCAGTCCATGATTATCAAATATTTCAAGATGAATGTCAGAATATTAGAAATGATATAGAAAATCTAGATATTTATATTATGGAATTAAGAATATTTTTGGTAAGAGGAAAAGCATTGTACAAAATCAAAAATTCATACATCAGAGTTAATAGAGAAGACAAAGATCAAAGAGCTAGAGTTACAAGTGGCATTAAACCTTTTGTCAAACCCTAATGTGAAGATCTCAGACATTGAGAGGAACATAAGAAAAATCTATGATGATATGAGACTTTTGAATGATGAGAAGGAGAAGAGATTGAAAAGATTCACCCTATTAAGAGACCATGTATCAATAAAGTTGATCATTCTTGAAAATCAATTGGAGGAATGTCTTTCTTCTAAGACATCTTATGGAAAATTTCACTATGCAAATCTAAAGGTATGTGAAATTGCATCTTTTGACCTTTGCACACTTCTAAGCATTTCAAATGTAGTAAAGAAGGCATGGGACAAAGAGATAGAGACCTTGAAGATAAATTTTTCAGATTGTGTTGCAAGCCTAATGGCCTTGCAATCCTAAAATCTTAAGGTAAAATAATTTTTTGACACCTTTTTCATTATTATTAAAGGGGGAGAAGTAGTAGCAGAAAATTGTATGTATAGATTGTATATGTATAGCATGAAGTATACTCCTAGGGGGAGTATAGATATTTCAAAGATATAAGTATTTTGGAGATATAAGTAGTTGTGTAAACTTCTATGGCCAAAAATTTTGTATCATAAAGTTTTAATTTTGGGACTTAGCCAATTTTCCCATATGTTGCCACCAATGACAAATGGGGAGATTGTTGGCAATTTGGCTAAGTAGGATATCAAATTTTTGTCATTATGGCAACATATAATCACCATGATGATCATATAATAGAAGGAATCAGTTTTGTATGAGCACAAGTGAAAATTGTCTAAGTACAACAGTGTTCACCAGTCTAATTAGAAATAGTTTTGGTTAGTAACGTTCACAGAAGTAGGTTCAGTGCATGAGTACTTGAGCATGGATAATTATATGTGTATCAAAGCCACATGTGAGAGTGCAAGTATGTACTACATGTATGGAAGAAGATATTAAAGAATTATAAAGACAGTGTTGAAGCCGACCTTAACAGAGAAAGAAGATAGAATGAGAATATTAAGTTAATGGATTATTTTGTTTATTAAAATAATGACTTAACATATAAGGGATGACATCCTAGATGTTAAACCTTAGGAAACATGAATTAATTTTTTATTTTGGATGGAGTCTATGTTTTGTAAGCTGACTGAAATTTATTAATTGTAATAACTTGTATATATGTAAGAAGCATTTGATGTGAAGGTACATGAATGATGAATGAATGAATGATGTAATGTTGTAATGTTATGTAATGTGAATTTGTATATTGTAAGAAAGAAAGAAAGCATACTCTGTATATGAAATTGAAGAGCCTAGAAAGCTAAATTAGAATAGGAAAGCTATTTGGCAGTAGAAAAAGGTTATGTACTCTAGCTTTGTATTTAGATATCATTGTATATTGTATGTATGGGTAGTGAGCTCATATTGCAAACATCCTATTTTGTAATACCAACTCCTAACAAGGTTGAGGTTTCTAACAAGGCCTAAAGTCCTTTAACTAGGACAAAGACACTATATGTATGTAATATACTCCTACTAGGGTCAACATCCTTAACCATATACTTTTGATTAGTGGATCAGTTGTGGGTATCATCCCCACTGAGGTTTTCCCTTGGCAAGGGTTTCCTCAAGAACAAACATGGTGTTATGACTTAATTTAATTTATTGCTGTGCTCGTTATTTAGTTTTCTTAGTTTAATTTGTTTTGTAAGCTTCAAGTTAATTTGTTATATCCATAATTGGGAAAAAGTAAAAGTTTTTGAAATACTAACTCACCCCCCTCTCAGTATTTCCTATTTCTAACATATACATGTATACATACATACATATGCATATACATATACATATCCATATAATGTTATCTCTATTTGAGTATTAAGTATTGTCATTAGTATCAAAGAATATAAGTCAGTTACCTATGCTATTTAGTCAGTAAAAGGAAGAACTACAAGCTACATATGCTATTTGGTTAAATATATAAGCCTTCATACCGAGTAGTCATAAGGCAGTACTGAGAACTAAAAGGAAATAGTTTTAATCGAGCACTAGAGCAGTTTTACTAAGCATCAATGTATATCAATATTGAGCATCAGTAAACACTGAGAAGACTAGATATCAAGCACCAGTGTATTTAATGAACAATATTGATAGTGTTTACTGAGAAATCAAGAAAATGATAGAGTACTCAGTTCTAGCACATTTATCTATGCAAATGGTTACAATAGAATCACAAAATATTTTACCAAGATCGAGGATGATTTATTGTAGATGTAATCATTAAATGTGATGATGATCTCTATGTAATTGTTAGATCTAGGCTTTTTTTGTATACCGTAGATCTTAGATTATTTTCCTAAGATGATGTAAACCTAACTAGGTCATGATGGTTAAGTGGTGATGGAAATCATAGCAATATGTTATATATTTGTATTTCATGACATTTTGGCATAAAGACTTGATAATTTTTTGACATATGAATATGAAGGACAAGAAGGAGATCTTGAACCAAGCAGTCATCTTCAAGACATCAGTTATCAAACAAGGTTGAGTAGTATTCAGAGATATTTAGTCAAGGCTACTGAGCAGTACAAAAGAAAAATATCTACACATTAAGGTGATATACATTGATATTTCATAGATCAATTTTAGACAAGTATAAGTTGTCAATTACAGATACTTTATGTTATTCTCTAATCATTGTAAGAGAGTTGGAAAAATCTCCTAGCAGAGTAGACCTAACAGTCTTATTATAAATCTCTTTACTAAGTACACACTCAAGTAGTGTTGTTTAAATCCTTTAACCAGGTAGATCTAGTTGATCTTATTGTTACTCCTAATAGGGTAAGATCATTACAAGTGATCACAACTTGTATCCTTAACCAACATACTTTATTATTTTCATTAGTGAAGAATTTGTGGGTGTCATCCCCACCGTAGTTTTTACCTTATCACAAGGGTTTCTACGTAACCAAAATACTTGTGTTATGTGATTGAACTGTTGTTTGTTTTCATACAATTTACATTTACAAGTTAATTGAATGAATGATACATACAATGAATTTAGTTGGATAGAATAAGTTTACTACTATTTTATGATTAAGTTTGAAATTAAAAGTTTTAGAGGGCACTGATTCACCCCTCCCCTCTCAGTACCTTTTGTCTCCATACCAACAATTGGTATTAGAACATAGATCTCTTATTGGATGGTTTAACCACTGAAGAGTAAAGATCTAATCATGGAGAGATACAAGTTGGACAAAACTATAGAGAATCAAAATATTTAGATGCAGATGTTTATTTAGAAGTACAAACAAGCTAAAGATATATTGAAGAAGTTATTGGTTCAAAGAAATAGCTAGGCTATTTTGGAAAATGAGACTAACTACCATCAAGAAGAGATTGATGACTTATTTGATAATATTGGATCTAGTTCAGACAATATTTTTGATGATTCTAAAAGTGCAATTTATGATTTGTCTGAGAAAAATCTTCATTTGATTGAACAAGTGAAAGCCCTATAGATCGGTCAGGAGACACAAATGGTGAGAATATTTGATGTGATAAATAATGCTAGACAAGCTGAACAAGAAAGAAACTTTGCATTTGAAGATAGAAGATAGATGACTGAACAACTACAAGTAAAAGAAACTAAGATATTGAGACTTACTGAGCATCACTTCAAAATATCCAATTGGATGATTATTGTAAACCAAGAGATCAACCCAGTAAATGGAGAGTTATCAAGAAAACTTGAAGATATTGGAGTACTCAGGGAAGAAAATGAAAAATTGAGAAATGAAGTGAAGATGCAACTACAACACAATGAAATGATGAAAAAGGATGAAGACAGTTCTAAGAAAATTCATGATTTTTTGATTAGTCAAAGAGGAATTGGAAGCACTACTAAATTAGGCTACACCGAGAAAAGATAATCATCCAAGAAAGATGAACAAGTGAATAACAATAAAAATCAGAGACCTAAGACATTGACATGCTATCACTATGGAAAACCAAGACACACTTCAAATGTATGCAGAAGTAAAGCACAAGGTAAACCGAAAACCACTCCTAAGTTTAATGGTCATTGCTATAATTGCAACAAGTTTGGACATCAAGCATATGAATGAAGATCTAAGTTGAATAGGACTCCTAACAAACCTCACATGGAGAAACTCTGTTATACTTGCAAAAAGCATGGACACACCTCACAAGAATGTAGAACAAAGATAAAGAAAGTCTAGACACCGAAAGGAAAGAACAAATCCTATCAACCGAGAAGACAAAATAATGCTTACACTTGGGATTATAACACATGGGTTAACTGCATTTTATGTGGAAGGTATGTACATATTGCAGCTAATTACATGAGGAAGAGATGGGTTGGAAAATCTTGAAGATGGACAAGAACTAGTATGGCATGTTTACATTGTCACAAAGTTGGTCACCTAAGTAAAGATTGTAGAGACCAAGCACCAGAAGAACATAAATTTTAGAATGGAAATACAATTGTAGATATCATGAGGATAAGAAATAATATGTGGATAAAGGCATCAAATGAGAATGTTGAGTCAATAAATGTAGTCGGTGAAACCTTGTCCATTGGATTGGGAGACATCGGTACCTCCACCTAAGCTGAAAAAGGTATGTTTGGAACTGATAATTCAGATTCATCATATTTTACATATAGTTCCTTATGTTAGTTTTTCACATACCAAATCTACATGAATTAAGATGCATTATGGTTTATAAGTTTTGAGCTTTCAAAGTTATATAGTTAGTATATGTTATATTGAGTAAAGAGTTACCCGTTTGTGACTATTATGCAAGGTTAACTGGGTATCAGTAATAACCAAGTGGAAAGTTATGTGTTAACTAACATATTGATATTTTGTGATTATCACCAAGTTGACAGTTGTCACCGAGCTGTAAGTAGGTTGAGCATTTATTACAAGTACTTTGAGTGGGAATTTAAAAAAGTTTTAAATAGATGGAGAACTTAGCTTATTTCTTCACCAAGAGATTTCGAAGAGCAAAGGATTTTCATAGAGCGATTTAAGAGCTAAAGATTTTCACGAGCATTCAAGTGCAATTTCAATCTTTTGAGTGAGTTCATCCTTGTTTTTTGAGTAAGTACAGTTACTACCGAGCTGATTCATACTACTTACGGAAACCCTAAATTAAAGAAAAATGGCATCTGCATCAAATGTAAACAAATCTAAGTTGGCTAATAAGGAGGATGTAAATTTGATAGTGTCTACAACCTACAACAAACCCTAATAGAAACTTCACCCTGAAGTTTCTTCTAAAATTGATTCAATGGGAGATTTTCCAAGCATACCCCCTAGGGTTCTATTAGTTGAAGACGTAAGATCATATATTCACTACAAGATTGGTTAAATAGGAGACTTTGATATGTATGTAGCTTATCAGAAGCTTTGTAGAGAAGATGGTAAATTGAAACCTGAACACAAACTACTAGAAGTACTAGGTTTAATGAATGCCCTAAATTTTCTGAGGATTTTAAGAGTGAAAGGATTAGGGTTGTTCTCATTCAATTTCATGATGGAAATTTTTGGTTGGAGGAACCAATAGAAATTACAAAGAATATTATTCATGTGGTCATCGGGTTTCGTACCACAAACAAAGCAAAGGCAATTAACAGTGCACCAAGAGAAGATATCAAGAAGAACACCAGAGCCGAATGGGATGGTCATGCACTAAAGATTCACTCAATAAATGACCCAAAGGTAAAATATGTAGCGCATGTCATTGGTTATAAAATATTTCAGTCAAGCAGACAAAAGAGTGTGCCTTGTGGAGCTGTTCACATTGAATATCGAATGGTTAAGAAATGTTATCAGTTGGACCTAGTCAAGCTTTTGTTGAGGCAAGTTGAAGAGAACATGAAGACAATCTAGTCAGCAAAGTCCAACACATGTAAGTTTGGATCCCTACTAGTTTGCATATTCTTTTATGTGCAACAATTTTTCCCTTATGTCGGTAATATAGAGTGGTCAACCCAAAAGCCAGTAATATCACAGATTTCAGATTTGATTAAGGGCTTGGGAAATAATCTTAATAATGTCTTAGATAACTACTTTGAACAATTCAAAAGTAAAATGAATACTTGGAGTAGAATTTCCAGTCAACTAGTAGAAGACTATGAAAATGAGATACATTTTCTTGTGGACACTAACCACACATTGATAAAGGTTGTGGAGCTTAGGACTAGATGGTTAGCACCTATGGGATACGAGATAGATATTAATTTTGCTTCTAAATCAATTCAGGCTTTATTGGCTACTCCCAAGGATGTAAAAATAGAAAGGTTTGGAACATATGAAGAGGCCAAGACAAGAATAAAAATAGGCCTAGTTATTGGTAAGATAAGAAATAAGTCAAGAAAAATGATGAAGCCTCTTGTAGAGAAATTTGGAGATGATTCTGGATCATCTAATAGTACACCAATTGAAGCAGCAACTAAAGGTTAGTTGATGCTAATTGACAAGCCACATGACAGTGAATAAATCGAGTCAGATAAAAATATAGACTCTACATGGGTTTCCCCTTCACCAACTCTGAAGAAGAAGTAGTTAGATGTGTAAACAAGGGCACAAACATGGTCTACAACTGCAACCTCACATCCATTGAAGAAAGGAGTTGTGAAGATTTCAAAACCAAAAGCAGCAACACCGACAAAGAAATACACAAAAAGAGGTAATAAAACTACTACTGAGGCCTCAAGGAAAAGAAGAAAGTTGATTAGGGTTAAATATGATTTAAATGATCCTGAAATTAGTCAATTTGAACTTCTGTCAATCGAGGATCAAAATAAATTGGAGTAGGAAATCATCCAGATGATGATTTGATTCAAAAGAGTTACCATTGAGCTTTCGAAACATCTACCTAAGGTACTAGAGGAAAGAATTTCACAAAAATGGTCCTATGCCTTAGAAACCAAGAAGAGAATGAGGGATCAATCCCTAGCTTTGGCAATAAGTCAATTGACAATCCCTGAATTGAAGAATTCATGAGAAAATATGAAAAAAGGTTTAGAGTAAAGAACCTGGCACTGTAGATACTTAATGAAAATATGACAAACATAGATGAGAATAGTCAGCTCATATGGACTTTAATAGTTGCAGCCTAAGAGCAAGAGAAAAAGATTGCATTAGGCAAAATTTCTTAGAAGAAGCTGAAAACAAAAGGTAAAGGACTTAATATTCATGATGCAGACCTGGCACTAAAACAAGATAAGATAGATATATCAGATACCGAGGTACTTGATACTACAAATGCCACTGAGGAGTTGAAATTTACACAGGATGCAGTAGATGTAGCTGAGATCCAAATCATAGAAAACACTGCACTTGATGTACTCATTGAGGACATCACAAATGGTGATCCTGATGACATAGATGATGATGAAGATGTGACTTGCTAGAACAAAAAGACAAGATGAAGGTACACTTACCAAGCCAGCAATAACATCTTTACCAGGTAAGCTTCCTATTTTGATGGAAGTGTGTGTGTGAAAATTGTACCTGATCTGTAGACACAACACTTTAGTAAAACATTAGACATTAGCAAAAATCAAAATCATGCAAAATTGAAATCTAATTTAACCAAGCGATTTACTACCTTCTAGTAGGTGCAAGATTGATGTTCTCAGATTGTTATCAAGATCAGTGACCTAGATGACACCTAAATGAAGGATTTGAATGCCAAACTGATATGAAATATGAATGCAATTAATCTATATTTTTGATATTTTCTATGCAATGATATGATGAAAACTGATATGAATCTATGCTAATATGAAAATTGATATGCAATGCTAATCTAGAAATGATATGATATGAGAATGAAAATTCTAACAATAATATGAAAGCTATGAATTTGAAATTGATCTCACAAAGCTTCGAATCCTCAAATTTATCTTTCAAGCTCCAATTGTGCAAATTCTCCAAATCTGATATGCTATGATTCCTATAGAGTAAGTTTGCAATTTGTGAGATGAATTATGAAGAGCTGAGCCTTGGTTTTATAGAAATCTAGGGCTTTGGAGGTGCATGAAAGAAAGCCATAAATCACTCAAATAACTCAGGTTGATTTTTGAGTTATTTTTAAATAACAGATAATTAAGTCACAAAAACATGCAAAAGCACAGTTCAACTCGAATTAGAAGTTTAGATCAACTTTAAAACTCAAAAAGATGTTGAGTTTCAAAAAGCTAACAACTTGCATTGATTTTCCAAATTGAGTTTAACTGATCCTTGAATGTGCACATGGATAATTATGATTTAATAAATAAATAAAGTGATTTATTCTCAACTTAACTGATTTTTGAAATAAAATAATTAATTTATGGGTTAATTAACTATTTTATCAAACTTTTATTAAAAACTATATTATTAAATAATGACAACCTACTTTAATCAATTAAATAAGAATTTAATCAATTATTCATAGGATATTGGATTTATTGTCAAAATTAAATAATATAATTAATAATAGATAGAATTAAATTTAATTAAATAATTAAGTGGCAAGATATTAAATATAATTAATTAAATATGAAAATATTCAATTAATCAAACTTAGGATAAATGTGATTTATCACCAAATAATCATTAAATTAAAGATAATTAAGATAATTAGGAATATTGCTAGGAATATTCCCTGATGCAGAATTTAAGATAATCAATTATGATTCGATGATGTTTAGATGTGCCTTAGATTAGGACTTTGATGTTGATTTCATTCGATATGTAGATGTAGAAGATTAATGAACTTATAGCCCATTTTTGGGGTATTATAGGAAGTAGTTGAAATAGTCTCTAAGGAGAAACCCAAAGGCTCAATCCCTAAGCAACCTATGGATACATTAGGGGATCAAGGAACTAACACACCTGCAGACATAAATGAGCCTGAGGAAAAAGAGGTAGATACAGAGGGCCAAGTTGACCTAAAGGCAACCAAGGAAACCCCACCTGACACTACATCAGAGGCTCCATCTCAGTCAACTGACACACAGGTTACCAAGGAGTAGAAAAAGGAGAAAAATGTGTCAACCAGGCATGAAACATAGAATGTTGAGGACAAAGCAATTATTCCATTTATTCCATTTGTTAAGAGCTCACCTCAAGAGTAGAAGAAGAAGAAGAAGAAGAAGAAGAAGAATAAACATGGAAAAGGGTCGATCACACTTGAAGAAGTCATTATTATATTGGAATGTGACCTGAGGACCCTAGACCCCGAGGAATTAAGAAAATATGGGGAACTTTGTATAAGGAAAGTAGCTCAGGAGAAGCTGAGAAAGGAATGCAAGAGCAAGGAAATTTTAGAAAATGTAAGAGATATCTTACAATAGGTTGTACCTGAGGTAAAAATCAGTGAAGATACACCCATTATGGACCAACTTGCTACACTTGCACAAGAAATCAATGCCCCAAATATTGAAGTGGAAAATAGAATTTAAGAGCAGGCAAAATAAAATATTTAGGGAAAACTAGTAGAGAAAATCTGCTAGGAAGTGGCAATAAAGAAGGTAACATTATCAGAGGTAATAATCGGCATTCAATCTATTACTTAGATAATTATTCAAATTTTAGTAAAGCTTTTTAGTGTAGAGAAATTCACTGCTGAGATTAGTGAGAAGATAAAATAGCTAGATACCGAAATCCAAGCCAGTGCACAAGTAGCCTTAATTGAGCCAAATGATTTTTATAAGCACATACTCAAAGTTCAAGAACTTAGGTGGTTAAGAGATGATTTGAGGAAGAAGGAGAATAGGATAAGTGACCAAGTCATCAAGCTACAAACAATGATGCTTCCCCACCTTAAAATTTTTGAGAAGCACATAGTCAAAGCACAAGCTTTAGTTGCAACACCAGAAATTTTTGTGTTGGAAAATATCTTTGACATGCATGCAAAAAGTCAGTCTTGAGCACATTTCTCTAACCAACTTGAAAGAGGAATGTGTGAACCTCTTAGATTCTTTGAAGAAAACACACCAACACATATTTGAGAAACTGTAAGTACATAATTTTTGAGTTTGGCATTATTATCAAAAAGGGGAAAAACATAATATATATGCCAAATTGTGTAATTGGGAGCATGCACTGAGGGGGAAAATGTTTTTTGATAGAAAATTTATCTATGTATATATGGTAGAGTTAGAACATTTTTGAGATATCAGGTCTATATACATTATAAATTTTGATACTAATGCCAAAGGGGGAGATTGTGTTGGCAATTTGGCTAATGTGGATGCATAGATGTTGTCATTATGGAAACATATGATCTCTATTGAGAGCACAGAATCTAGAATGCAAGTATGGCAAGTTGAAGAAAGAAATTGTCTAAGTCTGGATATAGTGATCCTGACAAAGCACCTGATGAAGATTTAGTTGGTGACGTCCACTGGAGCAATATTTTTGTTTGCGTAGTTAACTAAAGCTTCTATAGAGTATGAGGATACCCCATCTTAGTGTGCATAAAGTTTGGAGTAGTACGGACAAAGTTATTCAAAGTTTACCAAAGACAGTTTTTGCAGACAGAACAGTTTTGGAGACAGTTTTAGCGAAAGAGTTAAGGGATTATTTTTGCTTGTCAAAATAATGACTTAACATTATGAAGGGATGACATCCTAGATGTTTAATCTTGGATAAATATTTTGGAAGCTGACCATGTAAAGTTATTAGCTTTAATAACTCATATATTAGGCATACTTGAAATGTAATGAAACAGAGAAGTGAGATGTAAAAAGAAAGAAAAGATAACTTGCGATAGTTGTTTATTGTGATAGAAGAAAAGGATATTGATACGAAGTTGTAAGCAGTACCATATTATAGTCAGAAACATTTTGTATTACCTATTTGGGCAGTGAGCTCAGCTGGTGATCAGGTTTTGTAATCTAACTCCCTGTTATATTGTAAATTGACTCCTAACAGGGTCCAATATCCCTAACAAGATACTTTTGATTAGTGATCTTTGTGGGTACCATCCCCACCAGGGTTTTCCCTTGGCTAGGGTTTCCTTGAGATCATATGATGTGTTATGATCTCTTTCTATTTACTGCTATGTTTGTTAATCAGCTTGATAATCTTTTTATGCACTAAAGTAATCTGTTATATCCATAAGTGGGCAAAAGAAAAAGTTTGTGAAATATTGATTCACCCCCCCCTCTTAGTATTTCCTATTTCTAACAATTGGTATTAGAGAACAGTTACTCGGAGAAGGAACATTCAAGGAAAGCTTAGCAACTTGAGTAAGATCTCTATGGATATGGATCAACTTCAGAAGAATCTTGAAGAAGCTTTTGAACAGATTGATATGCTTACTGATGAAAGAAACTCCTTAAGAAGAAAATATGAAGATGCAAAGAATGCTATTGAAAAATTAAGAGGTAAGATTGAAGATCTGAAATTTGAAAAGAAATCTGATATGCTTTTTGAAGATTGTGATGAATTAGAAAGAGAAAATGAGATCCTTAAGCATGAGTTGAAGATAGTAAATCTAAAGCTTAGTATGAAAGATGGAAATTTGAGATTTGATAATGAAAAATTGAAAATTGAGAATGAAGATCTAAGGTCAAGACTTGAAAAGGAAACATCTGAATCTAAAAAAGTAAAAGTGCAGTATGTGGAACTTGAGAAGTATAATAAAATTGTGAAAGGTGAATTAACTCAATCTAAACAACAACTTGAAAGGCTATATTCAAAAAGTGATAAGACTGAAAAACAAATTTCTTTTGAAGAACCATTCTTTGATAGGACTAGATTTGGATATAATATGTTTAGAACAAACCATGAAAGTAAGAAGCCAGATCTGAAGACATCTGAAAGTGTGGAGGAAATAAAGCTAAATGAGAACACATTGGAAGATCCACCTAAAGAAGAACCACCTAGAGAGCAAGAAGAATCGAAATAGGAAGAATCATCTAAAGGTATGCAAAGAGAATTCAAAGGTAGATGTTTTTCTTGTAATACTATTGGGCACATGAAGAGAGATTGCACAGGTAAGCAATTTAAACCTTTTAATGGACATTGTTATAATTGTCATAGTTTTGGACATAGAGCTAACAAATGTAGAATACCTAAAGTAATTTTGAATAATTATGATAGAATGATTGGGAATACTAACAATGCAGATAAGAAATCTATTGAAGAAAGGAATCAAAGAAAAGTGGTAGTATGTTTTAGATGCAACAAAGTAGGACATATTGCTAGAAATTGCAGGTCATAGATTAACCAGCAAGGATAGAGATTTGGAAACAATGGAATCATTTTTCAGATATGCAACAAGTTTGGACACTCAGCAAGATTTTGCAGAATGAACAATGGAGGTTATCATCATAACCCTAACCCTAGGAACAATGCAAGAAGGAATTAAAATGCAGGAAAAAAAGAGAAAGGTTCCTGTAGCAATAAAGGTGAAGTAAAATTTGACAAAGGCATAGATCAAGGAGGTACAGTCAGCACTGAAAGTAGTCAGGAAGGTAATGTAACCAATGGTAAGGATGAATCTTTACCTGACCCTTCTTTAAGTACTTAAATTATGTAAGTTTTTGTAGTTTAGGACTTAGGATTAGTGTAGATTAGGAATTTGAATGAGTTAAGTTTTGCAAAGTTAGATATAGGTTTATTGTGTTGCACTAATGCTATGGTTAAGTGTGCAAAATAAAATATTGTGTTTTGCGAGGTTGCAGAAAGTTTTATGGTTGCAGGTTTGTAGAATCAACTTTTTGAGGTTTTAGCGGAAAAATGAATGAATGTGATGTTAGATCAAGTTAATGTGAAGTGTTATAAGGTCAAAATCAAAGTTATTATGATTAAAAAGTGATTGAAAAGTGATTTGAAAGAAGAAAAGTGAGTTGAGGATGATTTGAAGAAGTTTGGAAGCAGTTTGCAGCGATGATCATACCAAAACCCTAGATTTGCAAAGTTGAGGTATTTTTTGATCTTTAATCAGTTGATAAGATGGATATTTCTATGGTTCATAATGTTAAGGATAAGAATAGACCAAATATTAAGAAAGAACTAGTAGAACCAACTGAAATTGATGACAATCTAGCATTATCATCCGTACCAAACAGAGTATTGCACATTGAGAATGTTAAAGGATATTTAGGTTGCAAGTTTGAAACTTTGGGAGATGTAGATTTTAGTGATGATTATAGGAAATTGTACAATCAAGACATGTCAGTTAAACCAACTTATGGGCACCTAGAGAATAATGAAATTATCAAATATTCCATGAAGTATGAATTCAATGATGAGGAATGTACCAAAATCATTTTAAGTAGGATCCACAATGGGAAATTCTGGATGGAGGATAGAGTTATTGATATAACTACCGACCTAATTCATGAAGTTACTAGATTATCAAAAGTTGGAGAGATTCCACTGAATGAAAAGAACATGAGAAAGATTGTTTTAGACAACACTGGATCTAGTTATAATGGTAGAGGAATTGTGATAAGTAAGATTAAGAAAGATGATGTTAGGTACCTTTGCAAGATCCTAACAACTAAATTCTATGGTAGTTCAAGGGAAGATGACATTGCTGCAAGAATGATTCATGTAGCTTATCTTATGTGTATTGAGAAGAAACCAGTAGACCTATGTGAAATTTTGAAAATTCAATTATTTGAGAACTTAGAAAAGATTAGGAAGGCTAAGTACACACAGTTTAGGTTTTCATCTCTAATAACCTATATGTTTTTCCATATTTTGAGAAGATTTCCTTACACAGTTGATTGGAGTGACAATGTGAACAAAATGGAAAGAATAAACTCATTCTACTTGAAGCACCTTTTTGATAAAGTTAATGACAGTGTGAAGCTTGTATTGAAGACTTTTCAGAATATTGTTAAGAACAAATCAAGGATTCCTCAATCCTTAGTTGAAAAGCATAAAGATGACATTTGTTTTATGGTTGACACTGATTTCACCTACATTGAAGTAGTTGAGCCTAGAATGGAATTCATAGACCCTCTTGGATATGAAATATCTGAAGTAGAAATAGTAGGATATGTGAATAGATTGTTAAAGTGTGAGTTGGATGGTCATGCAAATAGGTTTGGAACCTATGAAGAGAATTTAAACTCTACAATAAGTTTGAGAGAAAAGAAGCAATCTAGTAAGAAAGTTGAATCTACTATGAAAAAAATATTGAAAGAATCAGGTATGTCAAGTCATGAGTTTGACATAGCTAAGAAGACTGCAGAAGCCCTGAGGCAAAGTGAAAATCTTGTAATTTCACCTGAGACATCAAGTGTAGATCTTGTTGATCCTATTGCAGTAAAGGTAAAAGTTGAAGTACCTAAAAAAGATGAAGGAGATAAATCTTTTTCTCCTATTCCTAGCAAAAGAGTAAAAGTGAGTGCAATAGGACCCGGCAAGAGACAGAAAGTGGTTGTACCACCTATACCTAGAAATGTAGTAGTAATTAAAGATGATGATGTAGTTTCAATCAAGAAGAAAACTTGGAAACCAAGAATTGAAAGAGTTAATGAAGATATATTGAAGCATGGAGACTTCACTAAGTTGAATAAATTCTATGATCTATATGGATCATTTGACAGATTGAACTTTGAAAATGTAATGGTTACACACATGATTGTGGCAAATAAGAAACTTGGCACTATTCATGGTAAGATCTCAGAAGATTTATATAACAGACTTATGAATAGAAAATAGAGAGCACAAGAAGAGGACATAAATATGAGAGAACATGTAATCAGAAAATTATGTGTCGTTAAGGATGAAGATCATTTGAAGAGATTCTTGAAGTCTCTTGGAAATTTATTGAGAACTAAGAGAAGAATAATTCTTATAATGGGAGACAAAAAGGAGGAAGTACAGAAAGAGATAGAGCAAGCAGTAATGCAAGTTCTTGCAGACATAGTTGTAGAAAAGCATGTTGAATCGGACCCTTAGCAGAAGCAATCAGAGGAACTGCATGCAGAGGAAGTTGGTATTGGAGAAGTTCCATCTTCCTCACATATCAATATTGGCAAAGAATCAATGGATATTGAAGGCACCAAAGTGACTCTAGAATTAGATGATGCTATATTTCATGATCTAGGAAACATTGTTGACAATTTGGCTTTGGGAGAGCAAGAAAAGGTCACAGAATCAGAGAAGAATACAGAGGTAGAGGAAGCACCAATTGTATCAGAATTAGTTCTAGCAGAGCAGTCAGTCAGAGGGAAACAAATTTTGACAGAGGCCACTACCTCTAGTGCACCTTCTATACTAGTTGAAGACATTAGTGTAGCTGATAGTAAGAAGAGGCATATTGGTTCAATGTTTGAAGACCTTGGAAAAGAAGTTGAAGATGATGATCAGCTTGAGTTCATCACATCTCTAAATAAAATTATTGGAAAGAATAAGAAGGTGAAAGACCTTGAAGGAAAAGTTAGAGTTTTCACAAAGAAACTTGAGAGTGTGATCAGCACTAAGGTATCTGAATCGGATCCACTTGAGAAAGCTAAAATAGTAATAAATTCTTTTGACTCTGAATTTTCTAACTTGAAGGATATTGCTAAGATAAAAGTTCAGGAAGACTTTGAAGCAGAAATGCAACAAAATTTAAGTGTAAATATTCAAAATGATATTGGTAGTTTAGATGTATGCATAAAGAATTTGAGGAGACATTTTCAGACAAGAAAGAATTTGTACATACAATGCACTAAATCAGAAATCCTAATAGTTGAAGAGGATAAGAAGATCAGAGAGAAGTTAGATGCTATTACAGTTGAGACAAACACCTTGACAAGCCCTAATGTTAAGATAAGTTCTGTAGAGAAGAACATAAGGAAGTTGAAAGATGAAATCAGAATGTTAGCAGAGGAGAAGAATAGAAAGATGATCAGGATTAACATCTTGAGAGAGCATGTCTCAATCAAGATATCAATTGTTGAAGATCAAATTGAGCAGTGTCTGTCAGCAAAGACATCATTTCAAAAGTTTAGTTTCAATTCCCTGCAAGCTTGTCAGACAGTAGCATATAGATTGAGTACTCTACTCAATGTTGCTGAATCCATCAGGAAGATATAGGAGAAAGATTTTGAATCTTGGAAGTTAGAGTTTGGTGATTGTGTTGCAAGCCTACCGGCTTTGCAATAACTGATAATAAGGTATAAAGTTTTTGAAATTTTTGTACACCCTATCTTTGTCATTGTTGTCAAAGGGGGAGAGATAGTAGAAAATTGAATATATGTTGAGGAAGGATACTCATAGGGGGAGCTATTCTATGGAGTATGATATTGTATACATATTGTATAACTTTTGGCCACAATTTTGTATAAGTGTTTTTGAAGTTTTGTTTGCACACTTAGCCAATTTTCCCATATGTTTCCACCAATGACAAAGGGGGAGATTGTTGGAAATTTGGCTAATGTGGATGCATAGATGTTGTCATTATGGCAACATATGATCTCTATTAAGAGTGCAGAATCTAGAATGCAAGTATGGCAAGTTGAAGAAAGAAATTGTCTAAGTATGGATAGAGTGATCCTGACAGAGCACCTGATGAAGATTTAGTTGGTGACGTCCACTGGAGAAATATTTTTGTTTGCACAATTAATTGAAGCTTCTATAGAGTATGAGGATACCCCATCTCAATGCACATAAAGTTTGGGGTAGTACGGACAAATTTATTCAAAGTTTACCAAAGATAGTTTTTGCAGACAGAACAGTTTTGGAGACAGTTTTAGCGAAAGAGTTAAGGGATTATTTTTTCTTGTCAAAATAATGACTTAACATTATGAAGGGATGACATCCTAGATGTTTACTCTTGCATAAAGATTTTGGAAGCCAACCATGTAATGTTATTAGCTTTAATAACTCATATATTAGGCATACTTGAAATGTAATGAAACAGAGAAGTGAGATGTAAAAAGAAAGAAAAGATAACTTGCGATAGTTGTTTATTATGATAGCAACAAAGGCTATTGATGTGAAGTTGTAAGCAGTACCATATTACAGTTAGAAACATTTTGTATTACCTATTTGGGTAGTGAGCTCAGCTGGTGATCAGGTGTTGTAATCTAACTCCTAACAGGGTTAAGGCTTCTAACAAGGCCTAAAGTCCTTTAACCAGGACAGATCTACTATATATTGTAAATTGACTCCTAACAGGGTCGAATATCCCTAACATGATACTTTTGATTAGTGATCTTTGTGGGTACCATCCCCACCGAGGTTTTCCCTTGGCCAGGGTTTCCTCGAGAATATATGATGTGTTATGAGTTCTTTCTATTTACTGCTATGTTTTTTAATCAGCTTGATAATCTTTGTATGTACTAAAGTAATCTGTTATATCCATAAGTGGGCAAAAGAAAAAGTTTGTGAAATACTGGTTCACCCCCCCTCTTAGTATTTCCTATTTCTAATAGATTGTTATGTCTATTTGAGCATTAAGTATTGTCATTAGTATTGAAGAAGATTAGTCAGTTACTATGCTATTCAGTGGGTAAAAGAAAGAACTAGAAGCTTCTTATGCTA
Organism: Chamaecyparis obtusa; assembly: GCA_027943335.1. NCBI lineage: Eukaryota > Viridiplantae > Streptophyta > Pinopsida > Cupressales > Cupressaceae > Chamaecyparis > Chamaecyparis obtusa. Next base: position 683,225 of record BSBK01007125.1, read on the forward strand.
GTTAGTTAACTATACAAGTCTTCATATCGAGTAGTCACAAGGCAGTACAAAGAACTAAAAGGAAATAGTTTTAACCAAGCACTAGAGGAGTTTTACTGAGCATCAGTGTATACTGATACCAAGTATCAGTAAACACTGAGCAGACTGGATACCGAGAACCAATGTATTTACCAAAAAATATTGATAGTGTTTACCGAGCACTCTAGGAAATGACATAGTAATCAATTCTGGCAGATTTATCTATGCAAACAATTACAATAGAATCAAAAAACATTTTACCAAGATCGAGGTTCATTTATTGTAGATGTAATCATTAAATGTGATGATGGTCTCTATGTAATTGTTAGATATAGGTTATTTTTGTATACCGTAGATCTTAGGTTATTTTCCTAAGATGATGTAAACCTAATTAGGTCATGAAGGTTAAGCAGTGATGGAAATCATAGGAGTATGCTATATATTTATATTTCATGACATTTTGGCACAGAGTCTTGATACATTTTTTACATAATAATATGAAGGACAAGGAGGAGATCTTGAAGCAAGCAATCATCTTCAAGACATCAATTATCAGACAAGGTTGAGAATTATTCAAAGATATTCAATCAAGGCTACTAAGTAGTACAAAGGAACAATATCCACACATTAAGGTGATATACATTGATGTTTCATAGATTTGTTTTGGATAGGTATAAGTTGTTAATTACAGATACTTTCTATTATTCTCTAATCATTGTAACAGAGTTGGAAAAATCTCCTAACAGAGTAGACCTAACAGTCTTATTGTAAATCTCTTTATCGAGTTCACACTCAAGTAGTGTTGTTTAAATCCTTTAACTAGGTAGATATAGTCGATCTTATTATTACTCATAACAAGATAAGATCATCAGAAGTGATCACAACTTGTAGCCTTAACCAACATACTTTATTATCTGCAGTAGTGAAGAATTTGTGGGTGTCATCCCCACCACATTTTTTACCTTCTCACAAGGGTTTTTGCATAACCAAAATACTTGTGTTATGTGATTGAATTATTGTTTGTTTTCATGAAATTTACCTTTACAAGTTAATTGAATGAATGATGCATGCAATGGATTCAGTTTGATATACTAAGTTTAGTACTATTTGTTGATTAAGTTTGAAGTTAAAAGTTTTAGAGGGCACTGATTCACCCCTCCCCTCTCAGTACCTTATCTCTCCATTCCAACACACACACACACACACACACACACACACACACACACACACACACACATATGTTGGAAAAATGGTCAGTGCTTCCCTCAAGATTCATGACATGGCTTAAACTCATCTTGTGTCTTCTATAAGTCTAGTGGTTGTATCGTACATTAACAAGGTGATTATTTGGTGCAACAAAAACTAGTACTTGTAAGAAGTGGTATCAGAGCTTGGTCATAGGTTCAGATCCCCTCAGGTAATGCTGAGGGGGAGATCATTGGAAAAATTGTCAGCACTCCCCTCAGGATTTGTGACATGGCTTAATTGCCTCTTTTGTCATCTATAAGTCTAGTGGTTGTATCGGGCATTAACATGTCGATCTTTTGGTGCAACAACAACCACTACTAGAAATTATATATATATATATATATATATATATATATATATATATATATATATATATATATATATATATATATATATATATATATATATATATATATATATATTGATGTAGGAGCATCTTGGGTGTAAGAGCAATCTTGCATCACCAAAAAATATTTTTATTTGTGTTTTAATAAGGGCTATCTTGTGTCGAGCTGTTATTTATGGAAACTTACTATTTTTAGTAAATTGGTCATATGATCTCATAATATTTTGATTTCATAGGTGGAGGTTCATTTTGGTCATATCAGCTTGCCAGTAAAGTTTCATTGCCGACTCAAGTCTAGTCTTGAAGTTATTGAAAATTTTTGGTATTGGAAATAGGGTACAGAAACTTTGAACTCAGTTATGAAGGCTTTAGAGGCCCTGGATGAGGTTGAAACTTCATCCAAATGAAGCATGCTGATTCAAGTGTTGTAGAGCACTTCATGCCCTTTTTGAAATGGGGTCATAATAGTCAATCGGGTCAATGGGTGATGACTTATGGTCTCCAAAAATTGGGCCACCTAAAATGGCAGAAAATAAATTTCCTTCAAAATTTATGTTTGGGTTTCAAAAGTTATTTTGAGCTGACTTTTATGTAATAAGTTGAAAAATAAAATAATTCTAAGTTTGGTTGGCCTTAAGGGCTAAAATTCTGGAACATTCTCGGGCGGTGGAAATTGCCTATATAAGGAAGGTAGTTTTGGGTATTGATTCAAGGCTTTGTTCTATAGAATATTGTAAGGAAAATGTTCATGTGGCTTTGCATATTGTAATTCTAAAAGTTTGTAATTCCACATTTGTGGAGATAATAAGAAGCCCATATTCTATTCTTGCAAGTTGTTGTTTCTCTATTTTTGTTATGTGTTTGTGGTATTAAGGGGAGCACCCTTCATCAAGTGGTATCAGAGTGGGATTTCCCAAGTGTGTAAATAGACTACCAACTGTGAGGTAGTTTGCACTGGGATTGTGGTTAGGGTTTCAATGAGCAAGGTGAAAATGCCTCCACGAAGGGAATGTGACAGAAGAGCTGGTGTTGTAACACCTAAGGTTAGGGCACTGCAGAGACAAGTGCGAGCATTGTAAGAGGAGATTCAGAGAGAAATGAATCTTAATGTTAGAGATGAAAGCAAGGATGAAGAAGAGGGAGAAGGAAATTCAGATCAGGGAGGAGAATTCAAAATTTTGAATCAAGAGGAAGAAAGACTTTTTCGGGCCATTTCCAAGATTGGGAAAAGACCTAAGATTGAGGTTCCTAAATTTGTAGGAAATCTTAACCCAAAAGAATTGATCGACTGGATCAATGAGTGTGAAAAATATTTTGAGTATGAAGATTGTTAAGAATGAATGAAAAGTGTTTTGGTAGTTATTCTATAGCAGTTGTTGTTGCATTCAAGACTTGGATTGTCATTGATGTCAACACAGTGATATTCTGGATATTAGAAAGAAAGTAGGTACAGTTTTGTTTTGCACACATGTTGTATTGAAGATTGGATTTTTCATAGTTGATGGTATGTTCTTTGGTGTATTATTAACCTATGGTTAATAGCACAAAAAGAAATTCATTCATTTGTAAGAGTTATGAGCATTTTGGTGAAAGCAGTGTTTAGACAGTGTTTCTGTGTAGCGATGTTCAGAAATCAAAGGATATCTCTTAGTTGGGATGAAATCTGATTTTGCACAGTTAAAGGGATGTTGGAGACTCATTAATGATGATGTGGTTCATAGCACAAACTTCAAGGATAAGTTTGGAGAAAGTTATAGTAACTGGAAGCTGACAGTTTTATGTGAATTCTATGTAGCGTGTAGAATTTATTATTTTGTAATTGAGGACCAACTCATTTGTAATTATTTGAGTTTGGTATATAAGAAGGAATTTTTTCCTTATTGTAATGTGTACTATGAAGATTGTGATGTGAATATATGCATGAAGTGAAGAAAAGAGCTAATTCAGTGACGAAGGAAGACTTGTGAGTACAGAGATCTGAAATTGTGATCTTGTGTAGCAGAGAGTGCAGTTTTGGTACAGTGTGAAGGAGGTAATATATTTCATATTATTCTATTGAATAATTCTAAGATCTTTTGGATAGTGGGTTTAGAGATCTTGCCTTGAAGCTGTTTGGGCAGTGTGTCCTTCTGTCTTCCATAAACTCTTAACCGGGTTAGAATATTTTAACAGGGATTCAAAATCTCCTAACAGGGATTTATATGTACTAAATGTATTTCATAAGACTCCTAATAGGGTCCATCCTCTAACAAGGAACTTTCATATTAGTGCATCATTTTGTGGGCATCATTCCCACCGGGGTTTACTCTTTTCAAGAGGTTCCCTAGTTAACATATCGTGTATTATTGTGCAATTGTGTATGATTATCTTTCTATGGTTGATCAGTACATTGATTATATTGTTTAAAGATTTTGAATGGATAAATTATCTAATAACTAATTCACCCCCCCCCCTCTCAGTTATCTTGGGGATCTTTACTTTCTAACAATTGGTATCAGAGTGGAAGGTCCTTGAAAGAAAAGTTTAACAACTTAAGGAGATCCATGTAAAATTTTAGAAAAGAAAGCCGTAAGTTTGATGGAGTAAATTTTGACAGCTGGAAAGAAAAGATGAAGACACATCTATTGTGTTTAGGACCAAGTTATTGGTTGATTATAAAGAATGAGAAGACTATAATTGAGGAAGACAATCTAGAGGTAGGAACTAAAGATGAACTAGATCTATTCATGTGTAACATACTTGCAAGACAAGGACTTTTGTCAGGACTACTAGAGAATGAATATAGTCAGGTAAGATGTTTGAAAACATCTCATGCAATTTGGAAAGCTTTACATTCTACTTTTGAAGGTGATGAACATGCAAAGAAGGCTAGATTACATAATTGGATTTGTGCATTTGAAGATATTAGAATGATGGAAGATGAATCTATTAGAAGCTATATTGGTAGGATGTCTAAGATTGTGATAGAAATAAATTCTCGTGGAGGTGATAAGATAGAGAATGAAGTGATATGGAAAATTCTGAGAACTTTGTGTTGGAAACAATTATCTAAAGGAAATTGCTACTCAAATTATGTATTGTCTTTGATGTCACACAATGTCATAGTCCGCAGCAATCAGTTCCTACTGAGCTCAGTCAGTCTGCCAGATAGGAATATTAGTGCTTACCGAGTCCACTCAGTTATCAAAGAAAATCAGTGCTTACCAAGTCCACTCGGTTATCAAAGAAAATCAGTGTCTACCGAGTTCAGTCGGTTGTCAAAGAAAAGTTAGTGTTTACCGAGTTCAGTCGGTTGTCGAAGAAAAGTTAGTATTTACCGAGTTCAGTCAGTTGTCGAAGAAAAGTTAGTGTTTACCGAGTTCAGTCAGTTGTCGAAGAAAAGTTAGTGTTTACCGAGTTCAATCGGTTATAGAAGGTAAAGGATTGTCGGTGTTTACCGAGTTCCCTCGGTCTCTGAAAGATTATAGAAAGTTATGGTCACTGAGCACTGTCTGCCCTTGAAGGATTTTTGCAAATAGAGTTTGCTTAATTCAGCCGACTGTTATACTAAATAATGTCAATTTGACAAATCTAAAATCATATAAATAAAAGGTCAAATGTGAAAAATAAACAAGAAATATAGCAGAAGATTTACAAAAGAAAGATAGGAAAGGTGTGTACGAATTTGTGAAGGATGTTCAGATATCCTTGAGGTGCATCAGAGATTTATTCGATCAGAAAGGATCAGACATATGCAGAATAGAGATCTGTAATCAGCAAGACAGTTGCATTATTATACAGGTCATTTTTCATTGTTACCTTCTTATCATTGTAACAATGAATTCTAAATCTCTTAACCGAGTTGGTTTAACAACCATATTGTAAATCCTCTAACAAGGTGACAATTCCATTGAATTGTTTTCAAGACCTCTTACCAGGCCACTCCTAGCAGGGTGTTTTTAAATCCTCTAACAAGGTCACACCTAACAGTGTGTTTTGTAACCTTTTACCGGGTTGGCTTCTAACTGGGCATCACTTCAGAAAAGTGAAAATCAGTATCTAGATACATTGGTGGTTTTTCCCATATTGGGTTTCCACGTTAAATCTTGTGTCTCTTGTGTTCTTAATTGCTATCTTAATCATACACTAGTGCTGATGAATATCTAAAAGATAATTTTGCTAATACTTTCTGCATCTTCAAAATTACTGCAATCTATTTACCGAGTGCTAATACAGATAACACTATTAAGATATCCTAAGGGATCTGGAAAGAATTAATTGTGAAGTGTTTTATGGTTGACTGATTCACCCCCCCCTCTCAGTCACTTCATCCATATTCCATCAATTGATATCAGAGCTTTTGGTGCTTGCAGGAAGGGTTTCAAGGACCTAAGCTAAAGATCAGGATGTCTTACAAGAGGGCAATTCCAAACCTCAACAGAGATAACTTTTCAGCATGGCAAGGTCTCATGCAACTTCATCTGGCTTCCATTGGTGATTCAGGATGCAAATACATTGATGAAGAATACACAATTCCTAATGGCGCATTAACTATTGAAGACATTGCAGATAGAAAGACTCACAACACCATGATGATAGACATTGCATCTGCTCTCAGCTATGAAGAATTTGATGATATTAAAGACAGCACTACTGCATATGAAATGTGGATGGCACTGAAGAAAATATATGGTGGTGATGCAAATGTGAAAAGGGCCAAAGCAGAAAGCCTAAGAGGACAGTTTGACAAGATGAATATGAAGGAAGATGAAAACATTGCAAAATACGTTGAAAGAATCAAAGCAAGTGTAAGTGCAATTAGAGCTTCTGGAGGAAGAATCTCAGATGAAACTATTATAAGTAAGGTACTCAGAACATTACTCCCTATCTATGCAATAAGAGTATCAGCTATTCAAGAAAGAAGATGTGAAACAAACCACAATATAACTTTGGATGCTTTAGTTGGAAGATTGACAACTTTTGAATTAGACAACTATGACAACTATGTTCCCAGTTCCAAAAATATTGAATCAGCATTTGAGGCCAAGGTTTCACTAAAGAAGAACAAGAAAATTAAAGAAGTTCAGTCAGAAAGTGAAGAAGTATCAGAAGAAAGTTCTGATAGTGATCTTGAAATTGTAGAAGCATTACTTGCAAAGAAGTACTCTAGAGGGAAAGGTAAATATAAAGGTAAAACTCCTTTAATCTATTTTTCATGTGAAGAAATTGGACATATTGCAGCTAGGTGCCCAAACAAGCAAGTCAAGGAAGAGAAGAGAAGTCACAAGTACTATGGCAAAAAGAATTTCAAATCATACAAGGATAAACGTAAGAAATCATGTTTTATGGCTAAAGATTCTGATGACAGTGAAGAAGAAATTGTCTTTATTGCTATAAAAGATGAATCTGATGATGATGAAGATAAGATGGCACTTATTTCTCATATAAGCAAAGATGATATATGGATAATAGACAGCGGATGTTCACACCACATGACTGGTGACAAGACAAAATTTGAATATCTAGAAGACTGTGATAGTGGTAATGTAAGATTTGGAAACAATGAACCTTGTTGTATAAAAGGAAAAGGAAGAATCTCATTAACCAAAGAACTCATATGTGATAATGCTTATTGGGTTGAAGGACTAAAACATAATCTTCTAAGTGTAGCATAGCTAATCAACACTAGTTTCAAGGTTGAATTCATGAATGGTCAAGCAAGACTGCTGGATGGAAAAGAAAAACTCATTGGATCAGGCAAACAAACAAAAGGTAACTTATTTTATCTTGATCTCAGTGAATATTCATGCTTTATTTCTCAAATAGAAGAAAGTTGGCTATGGCACAAAAGGTTATGTCATGTGAATTTTGATAACATGATAAAAATAAGCAAATTCAAGAAGGTTAGAGGAATTCCTACTTTGAAGAAACCTGACACTGGTCTATGTAAGAATTGTCAGATTGGCAAAATGAGTAAAACTAGTTTCAAGAGCAAGAACTATCAGTCTAAAGAAATTTTGGAAATTGTGCATACTGATTTATGTGGACCTATTGGAATACAAAGCTATACTGGAGATAAATTCTTTATTCTTTTCATTGATGATTATTCTAGAATGATGATTGTTATGTATTTAAGAGAAAAATCAGAAGCATTTGAAAAGTTCAAATGGTACTTAGCAAGAGTGGAAAAGGAAACAGGGAAAAGATTGAAATGCTTAAGATTAGACAGAGGTGGTGAATTCATCTCCCATGATTTTAACAACTTTTGCATTGAAAGAGGAATCAAAAGACAGGTATCAGCTCCTAGAACTCCTGAGCAGAATGGAATAGCAGAAAGAAGAAACAGATCTATTATGGATTGTGCAAGGACTCTAATGATAGAAAAGAACATCGCTATAAAATACTGGAAGGAAGCTATCAGCACTACAATTCATACCTTGAACCGAGTACAATTGAAGAAAGACACATTCAAAACTCCTTATGAATTATGGTATGGCTATAAACCCAATGTAAGTTACATGAAAATATTTGGTAGCAAGTGTTATATCTTAAAAGAATCCAGAAGAAATAAATTTGATGTGAAAAGTGATGAAGAAATATTCCTAGGATATTCTAGCAAAAGCAAGGCATACAAATGTTTGAACTTATCTACTCACAAAGTCATAGAAAGTATACATGTAAAATTTGATGAGTTTGCAGAAAAGATTGAAGAAGAAAGCAAAAGGGAACCTGAGAACTACAGAAGATTCGTTTACATTGAACCTGAAACATTGGCAGGCACAACTATCAATAAGGAACTATATCTACTGAGCCGAGCACAGTTACCGAAGTTCAAACCGAGTCACAGGAAGAAGTTCAAACTGAGTCACAGGAAGAAATTCAGACCAAGTCTCAGCCTGAAGTTACCGAGCAAATATCTACCGAGCCCAAGCACCCTGAAGAAGAGATCCTAGAAGACAACAGCAGGAATCATTCAAAAAGCAAGGAACCTATACTAGCCAAATATGTCAGAAGACATCATACACCAGATCAAATCATTGGAAACAAATAAGATGGTACTATGACAAGAAGCAAGCTAAAAGGTACATGTCTTCTTACTGATTTTGAACCTAGAAATATCAAAGATGCATTGGAAAATGAAAGTTGGATTGAAGCAATGAATGAAGAATTAGAACAAATACAAAAGAAAAAAACTTGGACTCTTGTACCTAGACCTAAAGATAAGAATGTAATTGGAACAAAATGGGTATTCAGGAATAAGCTAAATGAAGATGGTCAAGTATCTAGAAACAAAGCTAGACTGGTATGTAAAGGTTATTCTCAAGAAGAAGGTATAGATTATGGAGAAACTTTTGCTCCTGTTGCAAGATTAGAAGGTGTAAGAACTCTACTTGCTTATGCAGCACACAAAGGATTTAAGGTATATCAGATGGATATAAAATCTGCATTTGTCAATGGAATTCTTGATGAAGAAGTCTACATTGAACAACCTGAAGGTTTTGTTGATCCAGATAAAAGGGACATGGTCTGCAGGTTACACAAAGCATTGTATGGTTTGAAACAAGCTCCTAGAGCATGGTATGAAAGACTCCATAACTATTTGATTCAGATTAATTTCAAAAGAGCCAATGATAAGAGCAATCTATATATTAAAGAAGGACCGGATGACAAAATTGTATTGGCAAAAATATTTGTGGATGATACTATATTTACAGGGAATGAGGATCTGTGCAAAGAATTTTCAGAGCAAATGAACAAAGAATTTGAAATGTCTATGTTTGGTTTAATAAAATTCTTTGTTGGTCTTCAAATTCAGCAAAGCAAGAATGGTATATACATTACTCAATCTAAATACATTAAGGAAATACTTAAGAAGTTTGGTATGGAAGATTCAAAACCAGTTGGTACACCCATGTGTACTGGACTGAAACTTACCAAAAATGATGATTCAAAAGAAGTTGATCAGACCCTATACCGATCTATGATTAGAAAATTGCAGTATGTAGTACATACAAGACCTGATATTGCCTTAGCAGTCAGTATAGTAGCTAGATTCTCAACAAAACCTAAGGAAAATCACATGATGGCAATCAAAAGAATCTTAAGATACTTAAGAGGAACTGAAGAATATGGTTTGTGGTATAAATTTGGAGGCAATCTAGACTTGAAAGTGTTTATTGATGCTGATTGGGCAGGAAATATTGATGACAGAAAAAGCACAAGTGGTGGAGCATTTTTTCTTGGAAAAAGACTGGTATCCTGGACTAGTAAAAAGCAGAATTGCACATCTCAATCCACAGCTGAAGCAGAATATGTTGCTGCTGCAGTAAATTGTTCAAATATTGTTTGGTTTAAACAGCTATTAGAAGGTATGAAGGTTGAAATCAAAGAACCAATTGTTATATTTTGTGACAATACCAGTGCAATAAACATTTCGAAGAATCCAGTGACGCATTCCAAAACCAAGCACATTGCTATTAAATATCACTTTGTGAGAGAATTGGTGCAGGACAAGGAAATCAGATTAGAATATATTCATACAAAAGAATAGATTGCAGACATTTTTACCAAACCATTACCTAAGGATGCATTTGTGTATCTAAGAGGTAAGTTAGGGGTCATTCCCCTATCTGAGGCTCACTAAATACAGTTTTAGTGATGCATCAACCAGAACATGATTGAAAATCAACCTGTTGATGCAGTATATTCAAGGAATCATTGCATATGAATCAGTACTTGAGGTACATTAATTTTCACTGGTAATATGTGAATTGTCTTTGGCATGTGTTGTCAAAGAGGGAGTGTTTGCTATGTCTTTGCTATTACTTGCTATTACTTCAAGAAATTTTCAATAGTCAGAAGGAAGAATTTTCAGGATACAGGAAGTTTGCTGACAGAGGGAGATTTGAATCTGAACTGAGCTAACTCTTTCAAATTTCTTATGCTATGACATATTGTGTTGCCATCAATGCCAAAGAGGGAGATTGTTGGAAACAATTGTCTGAAGGAAATTGCTACTCAAATTATGTATTGTCTTTGATGTCACACAATGTCATAGTCCGCAGCAATCAGTTCCTACCGAGCTCAGTCAGTCTGCCAGACAGGAATATTAGTGCTTACCGAGTCTACTCGGTTATCAAAGAAAATCAGTGCTTACCGAGTCCACTCGGTTATCAAAGAAAATCAGTGTCTACCGAGTTCAGTCAGTTGTCGAAGAAAAGTTAGTGTTTACCGAGTTCAGTCGGTTGTCGAAGAAAAGTTAGTATTTACCGAGTTCAGTCGGTTGTCGAAGAAAAGTTAGTGTTTACCGAGTTTAGTCGGTTGTCGAAGAAAAGTTAGTGTTTACCGAGTTTAGTCGGTTATCGAAGGTAAAGGATTGTCGGTGTTTACCGAGGAGTTCCCTCGGTCTCCGAAAGATTATAGAAAGTTATGGTCACCGAGCACTGTCGGCCCTTGAAGGATTTTTGCAAATAGAGTTTTCTTAATTCAGCCGACTATTATACTAAATAATGTCAATTTGAAAAATCTAAAATCATATAAATAAAAGGTCAAATGTGAAAAATAAACAAGAAATATAGCAGAAGATTTACAAAAGAAAGACAGGAAAGGTGTGTACGAATTTGTGAAGGATGTTCAGATATCCTTGAGGTGCAGTAGAGATTTATTCAATCAGAAAGGATCAGACATATGCAGAACAGAGATCTGTAATCAGCAAGACAGTTGCATTATTATACAGGTCATTTTTCATTGTTACCTTCTTATCATTGTAACAGTGAATTCTAAATCTCTTAACCGAGTTGGTTTAAAAACCATATTGTAAATCCTCTAACAAGGTGACAATTCCATTGAATTGTTTTCAAGACCTCTTACTAGGCCACTCCTAGCAGGGTGTTTTTAAATCCTCTAACAAGGTCACACCTAATAGTGTGTTTTGTAACCTTTCACCGGGTTGGCTTCTAACCGGGTATCACTTCAGAAAAGTGAAAATCAGTATCTAGATACATTGGTGGTTTTTCCCATATTGGGTTTTCACGTTAAATCTTGTGTCTCTTGTGTTCTTAATTGCTATCTTAATCATACACCAATGCTGATGAATATCTAAAAGATAATTTTGCTAATACTTTCTGCATCTTCAAAATTACTGCAATCTATTTACCGAGTGCTAATACAGATAACATTGTTAAGATATCCTAAGGGATCTGGAAAGAATTAATTGTGAAGTATTTTATGGTTGACTGATTCACCCCCCCCTCTCAGTCACTTCATCCATATTCCATCACTTTGACACCAGTATTCAAGCAGACAACGCAGATGATTGAACAAGTGATACCTTGTACATCAAACTTTTCAAGAGAGACTCTTCTTGGAAGATTAGAAATAATATAGATGAACTTGAGATTATCAAGAGAGCTACCTAGAATGGAAATAGCATTCAGTGCTCTTAGCATTAGACCTACAAGAAGTACTAGATTGAATGGAGATTATGCCAGCAGTAGCAGATTTGAGGAAGATAAGAAGATTGAAGAAGGTATTGCATTACTTGTAAAAAGAGAACAAGATGGTAAGAAAATCTTTAAATGTTGGACTTGTCAAGAATATGGTCATTTTGCATCTAAATGTCCTAAAAGAGTTAAGAAGTATAGAAGCAACTTTAAACCTAGGAGATCTAAAGAATGTTATTATGCAAATGATGAAGATTTTGAAGCAGGAATTGAAAAACATTTAAGTGACAGTGATAATGATAAATTTGAAGAAATAGGATTTGTAGCAATTAAAGAAGAAAGTTTCAAATCTGATAAAAGGGAAGAAAAAGCATTAGTTTCACAAGTTGAAAAGAAATCTGATTGGATTATAGACAGTGGTTGTTCACATCATATGACTAGAGATAAAAGAAAGTTTGTTAAGTTAGATAATTATGATGGAGGAATTGTTAGGGTTGGTAACAATGCACCTTGTTTGATTAAGGGTATAGGATCTATTAATCTTGATGGAAAGACTAACACTGATGATGTTTACTTTGTTGATGGACTAAGACATAATTTACTAAGCGTTGGACAATTGGTTGATAAGGGTTATCAAGTTTGGTTTTCTGAGAAAACTTGTGTGATAAAAGATAAAGATGGAAATCTAATTAGAAAAGGATCCAGAACCAGAGGTAATGTATTTCAGTTGAATCCTACTGAGATGACATGTTTGATAACTAGGATTGATGACAGTTGGTTATGGCATAAAAAGTTTTTTCATATAAACTTTGATAATATTGTCAAGGTGAGCACTACACTTGCAGTAAGAGATTTACCTAGAATTATGAAACCTACTAACATGATTTACAAAGAATGTATGATGGCAAAGTAGAAAAGGAGTTCATTTTCCAATAAGAAGTTCACATCGGCAGAGAAGTTGGAGATTGTTCATACAGACTTGAGTGGTCCTACTAGGACTAGAGGATTCTATGGTGAAAGATATTTTATGATTCTTGTTGATGATTTTACAAGAATGATGTGGATTGCATTTTTGAAAGAAAAATCTGAAGCATTTGATAAATTTAAGATCATGAAAAGAAGAATTGAGAATGAATCTGGAATGAAGATTAAGTGTCTAAGATCTAATAGAGGTGGTGAATTTACATCTAGAGAGTTTAACACTTTTTGTGAAATGAATGGCATTAAGAGACAACTTTTAGCCCCTAGAACACCAGAACAAAATGGTATTGCAAAAAGAAGGAATAGGTCAATAACTGAAGTAGCAAGAGCTATGTTGTTTGAAAATGATTTGGCTAAAACTTTTTGGAGAGAAGCAATGAACACAATAGTATACACTATGAACAGAGTACAAATCAGAGTAGATACAAACAAGACACCTTATGAATTATGATTTGGACATACACCCTCAATTATGGTGATGAATGAATATTTCTTGGATATTCTTTAAAAAGAAAAGCATATAGATGTTATAACAAAAGAACTAAGACTATTGTTGAAAGTGAAAATGTAAAAGTTGATGAGAAGTTTAAAATTCAGGAAAGAATGCTTGATTATGAATCTGATGGAGAAGCACAACCTCAGCCTAACATTGAAAATACAGAATTATTTTTTGAAACTAACAGTGATTTGTTGAATGAAAGTCATACTGTAATACCCCAAAAATGGGCTATAAGTTCATTAATCTCCTACATCTTCAATTCGAACAAAATCGACATCAAAGTCCTAACCTAAGGCACATCTAAACATCATCGAATCATAATTGATTATCTTAAATTTTGCATCAGAGAATATTCCTAGTAATATTCCTAATTATCTTAATTATCTTTAATTTAATGATTATTTGGCGATAAATCACATTTATCCTAAAAATTTGATTAATTGAATATTTTCATATTTAATTAATTAGATTTAATATTTGCCACTTAATTATGTAATTAAATTTAATTCTATCTATTATTAATTGTATTATTTAATTTTGACAATAAATCAAAATTCCTATCTTTAATTGATTAAATTCTTATTTAATTAATTAAAGCATGTTGTCATTATTTAATAATATAATTTTTAATAAAAGTTTGAATAAATAGTTAATTAACCCATAAATTAATTATTTATTTTCAAAAATCAGTTGAGTTGAGGATAAATCACTTTATTTATTTATTTAATTCTTAATTATTATGCATATTCAAAAGAAACAGTTAAACTCCAAATCAGAAAATCAATGCAAGTTATTGACTTTTTGGAACTCAACATCCTTTTGGAGTTCAAAAAGCTGATCTAAACTCTAATTTGAGTTAAAAAGTTGTTTTTGCATGATTTTGAGAATTAACTATCTTTCATGATCAGATAACTCAAAAATCAAGATGAGTTATTTTGAGTGATTTATGGCTTTTTCTCATGCACCTCCAAAGCCTTGGATTTCTATAAAAATAAGGCTCAGCTCTTCATAATTCATCTCATATTTTGCACAATCACGCTGGAGAATTGGAATTGAAGAATCAAAGCTCTTGTGAATCGACATCTTTGTGAGATCAATCTTATTTTTGCATTCATAGTTTTCATATCATTGTTAGAATCTTCATTGTTAGATCATTTAGCATTCATTTCATATCAAGTTTTTCATATTAGCATAGATTCATATCAAGTTTTCATTCTTATTGCATAGAAAATATCAAAAATATAGATTAATTGCATTCAATTTCATATCCATCTTTTGCATTCAAATCCTTCATTTAGGTGTCGTCTAGGTCACTGATCTCGATTACAATCTGAGAACATTAATCTCACACCTATTAGAAGGCAGTAAATCGCTTGGTTAGATAGCTTTCAATTTTGCACGATTTTGATTATAGCTAACCTCTAATGTTTTACTGAGTGTTGTGTTTAAAGATCAGGTACAATTTTCACACACACATTTCTGGCGCCCACCGTGGGGCAACCCACCTTTGCATGCTGGTTTTAATTTTTTTGGGAGCTAAAACCCCAAAGTTTCAAAGATTTAATTTTATCTCCCAAACGGCTTGGAATTTTGATCTAAAATTTGTTTTGCAAGTTAGCGACATATTGTGGAAGCTACAGTAAAAAATTTAGAATTTTCTGAGATGTTTTGAATTTTTAATAATTTTTTCTTGAAATTCTGGAAAAAATTAATATCTGACGCAAATCAGCATATTTTTCGAAAATTTTTATATTTTCGGAAAGCTCTTTAAATTCTACAGGGGGTCCATTCTTTGTGTTTTAAACTTGGACATGATATCATAGCTCAAATAGTCAATTTACAAAAACTGGTCTGTATTGATAAAATGGGTCTCTAGGGCACAAATGAAGAGGTTTTTCTAAAATTTTTGCATTTTTGGAAAGCTCTCTGTTTTTTAGTAGGGGTCTCTATTCTGAATTTCTATTTTTGTGGCAAAAATAATATCAAAAAAATTAGATCTTGTTGACTAGGTCAAATGCAGCAAAAAAAATAAAGTTTTGTGATGGGTATGCACTTATTTTTTTTACATGGTTCAATGAATGATATGAGTTGTCATTTGGATTGATTGCTGGTTATTATTACTAATAATAATTGATTTTTAGAGCTAACCCTATGGTTTTTATAAGTTGAATATATTTTGCATATCTTGTTTGCTTGTTTGCTTGTTGGAGAGTTCGTCACTTGCTTGCATGGAAAAGCTCAACAAAAATTGCTAAAAATCAAGTAAAATCTACTAAGCGCGTTGCAAGGATCCTAGGTATTCTCCTTCATCTAATAATATTTTGATTTGGGACTTGAAATAAATCTCTTATGTGTCAAGCTTGTGTGCATCTTTTCATGCTTTTGATCTATTTCTACACACTTGCATAATTGATACTAGGTTGTGAACCCTTAAGGATTCATTAAGTAGTCTTAGAATACTTGTGATTGATCTTGATTGCTATCTTGGGTTATTGGACTTGCTAATCCGCCGGCCCCTCATTTCCGCCCCGTGGTTGCAATCTCAGCGCCATAAAGGGGAGGGGTCAACAGGACAGAAGCGTTAAATGTTCCACTTGGCAACCCTTTTGTGCTTTTAGGAACTCCCTTGTTTTCTAAGTTGTGGACTCATTTTTAGCTTGTGTGAGGTGTTAAGTGTTCCACCTTGTGGACTCATCTCATATTCGCTTTAAACGTTAAGTGTTCCTCTTTCTACTTTTTGGATGCTTTTGGTAGATTTGCTTTCGGAACATACATCTGTGCTCACATAGTAATTAGGCCCTATGAACACTATTTGTGATTCTTGAGAGATTGGATTCCTAGCGAAATCCTTCTTGACGATAGAATCCTTGTAGGTAGGGAGGATACTTAGTGCGTTTCACATTCAACTTAGTTAGTGAGTCTTCTCTTATTGATCGACACATTCTCTCTCCGGAGAGGTTGATAGGTCATGTGGGGTTGATATCACAAGCTTTGGTGAATCAAAATTGGTTAGTGCGTCTTCTCTTATTGATTGATACATTCTCTCCCCGGAGAGGTTGATAGATCACATGAAGTTGATATCACAGACCTTGGTGGAACAAAACTTTGTCTTAGCGTGTCGGATTAATCTGCTTGCTTTGTTTGGGTTAAAAGTGAAGAGGTGTCAAAACCTTGAATCTGGAGCCAAGTCCCCTTGTGGTATACTATTGTGAGTCATCTTTAGAGAGGGTTAACCGTAGCGGACAATCCCTTCACAGGGCAAACTGCATTGACGGAACCTCAAGAGGTAATAGCCATTTTCGCCATGGTAGTGACAACCGCTATATAAATGTCCTTGTGGAAGAAATCTCCACGGGTATGGTTCATTGTTGGGTTGTCAGATCTCCCTAGCAGCTCTTGAAGATTAAGTTCTCGGACTGTGTCAAAACCCTGGTGCGCCGGGATTGGAGTTCACCCCTTTGAATCATAAAAGTTGCAGAGTCAAACCATTACTAAAAACCTTAGAGAGGCCAATTTTTCATTCTCAGGTATATGTGTGTTATTGCAAAACTTTTCAGAACATACACAATTAGTACTCTCAGGGATTAGCACAATTTGGTCAATTGATTGTTCATGCGCAAGGTTGCTTTTGCCCTTGTTCATTTTTTTCAGACGTGCTTGGAATCACTTGCTTGCTGTTCTGCGTGCTTATTTATCTACTTGGCTATTAAAAACGATCAAATCTGGTATAACCTTCAAAATCTGGACAGTACAATTTGCAAACAATCCAAAACTGAAAATCTTAAATTTTGCAAAAATTGACGTAAAGTTCTTTCTGGAGTCAAAAGTCATTTCAAGAAGTCAAAAGTCGTATGAGTTTTGTCAAGTGTCATTTCAGTATTACCCAACTGTCGTATGAGTTTAGCAACTATCGTTTCATAGACTACCCAGTGTTGTATGAGTCTACAGAGCGTCATTTGAAAAAATTTGAGAAAGTTGTCAGAAATTGTCAAATTGCAAGATATCCAATGTTTCCAGCCTAGTTCCAGAATCTGTCAAAAATATCATTGTGTCAGGAATAGAGCAATAGCTATTGAGAATCAGTACACATGTCTCAAAGAATCAGTAAACAAGAGGAAGAAGCTCTGATCGCCCCTATAATGAAACAGATACATGCTATGCAAGTCCAGCTTGACAAACTTGGGAAAGAAAAGGAACCTCTATACTCTTTTCCATTTGATAAAGACTTGTACATGTCACCATGCCCCCAGAAAAAAATTGAGCAATATGATACCTCTTCCACGGAGAGTGACACATCTAGCTTTGAAGACTATGATGACTATGATGACAGATAATGTAATGATACCTATGACACCTCTGTTCCTAAGAGTCCTCCTCGTCGTTCGTTCCTACTTACTACAAATGGGCCATCACATTGGATAGATCGTGATGGTGATCCATATGATTTTGATTTTGAAAGAGATTTTGATGGCTTTTGTGGACAATACCTTGATGATGATCCATCTACTACTGCTGAGGACTATAAAATACATCGTGCCAGCTTGAAACGTCAATATTATAAGGATCTCTCCTCTAAGAACTCTCAGGCTGAAAATAAATATTACACTCTCAAGCAAGATCATGTTAATGTTGGACCTTTGTCTTGTGATGCTTCCCTTCCATCCCCTACTTCCTCCAATACCCATACATTTCCTAAAGCTTCCGAGTCTTTCAAATCTTTCACAGAACCTTCATTTGACACAAGCTCTGATATTTTTCATGTGGTTCCCTATAGTTATCCTCCAGGGCTACCTCTTAAAGAAACTCAAGCTAACCTTCACTTGGCTGCAAATATTTTCAATAATGATAAATCTAAAGAGCCTAAGCCTTCATATGCTATAATGCCTACTTCAGCTAGTCCTCCACCATCTCTCCCAAAGTCATCCATACAATCCCAACATGCTTCCTTGTCCTTAGAAGTGGCTGCATGTCAAGAGGACTCTAAAAATGATGAAGAAAAGAACATAAGGAAAGATCAAGATCAAGAACCCTCCATGTCATCCACTCCTTTTCACGATGTCTCTTATCCACCTCAGGGTTCTTTTGATCCTGTACCCCCTTTTTCATGCATTCCACCCTGTCTTAAGTCTTCGCCTAAGCAAGATCAAGCTACTACTTACACTGTTGAGCTTATTGGCAATCAAAATAACCTTACTACACTTGCATTTTCCAAAGATGATACTTCCAATAAGGTTGTTAAAAATAGTGTTGTTATTTCCAATGTTAAGCCTATTGAAAATCAAGAGAAAAATTATGCACTTGTGCTATCCAAAGATCCTTGTCAAGATCAAAGTCTTCCATCTTCTTATTCTACCACTCCATGTTCACTTCCACTTTCTACTCTTCCTAAGTCTTTGCAAGCTTTGAATGATCCTATCAAAGAAAATGCTCTTATTCAAGATGTCCATGATTCTATTGAAAATTCTAATGCTCACTCTAAAGATGCTGATATCCTTGGTTGTCATATAGATGCTGATGAACTTATTGATTATCCTTTTGCATCTTCCACTTCCATCCTTGGACCTCTTCCACCATTACAAAAGGCTTCATGTCTTCCTTCCATCTTGGGTCCTTATGTCCCTTCACTTTCCCCTCCTAACTCTCCTAATTCGCCATCCATCTTGGGTCCTTACATACCTCCATCTCCCATCTTTCCTCAAGATCAACATAGATGCATACCCTTGAATCCTTTTCATCCACCCACCCATCTAAACCAGTCGTATCCTCCCTCTTCCACAAATCCCAAGTCTTTTGGAAGTAACTTGAATGTTCAATACAAGAAAAAGAAGCAATACAAGAATCCATCAAAAAAAGAATATCACCATGTCTCCTCTCATAGACATGGAAGCATAAAGTCAAAAGAGATATCCAAGAAAAAAACTACAAGACAAGTATGGGTTCCAAAATCCATCATTCAAGATATTCTCTCTAAGTCATCAAAGGGAAATAAAAAGCCTAAGGCTATATGGATTCCAAAGTCTCTCTTGAAAGAGTCTGGTGTTGAACAAAAAGTGAAATTGACATTCAAGCTTCCAAAGGCTTCCACTACATCTCCTTCCAAAAATATTCTTCCATTTCATGCGCCCAAACCTCAACCTCTGCTATCCATTCGCCATATTCCTTCACGTATTCCTTCATTCACATTTCCTCCACCCTCTCGCCACCCTCCAAGGTGTGTGTTTACATTGATCTTGCCTTCCTTTCCATCTACCCTTTCACAATCCTTCCATTCATTAACCTTCTACCTTCTATCCTTTTTCCTCATTTGCCTATTCCTCCTATCTTCCAACCTCACTCGCTTTACATAAAACTCTATCCTCCATTTTTCTCTTCCATGTTCCTTTCCCTATCAGCATCTTTGAGCATATCATTTTGAATCCTTGGCATATCATGGTTTATCCTTTCAAGGAGCATTATCTAAAAAGATTGCCTTCTTCCAAAAAAAAGAAATGAAAAATAAAATAAAATTAAAAATGTGCCTTGGTGAAAACCTGGAAACAGGCGCCTTGGTAGAAAAAATAAAGAGAAATAAATTCATCTTATGGTGAAAACCACTCCCTTGTGGTGCTTTGGATAAGTACCATGATGAAAACCTGGCAATCAGGCATCATGCGTAGTTCTTCTACATATTTCACCCATCCCACCTTCTTTCTTTGATCTTGACAATGTTGATCTATACATGAACATTTGGCTATTTTGTGAGCTATTTTACGGTGATCTTTCTTTCATTCCTTCCATGTTTAGCCTTCATATCCATCTTCCTCCATTCATTTTTGCCTATCGCTATCCTTTTCCCCTTTGGTCTTGATCTAATAAAAAAAGAAAGAAAGAGTAAAACACGGTGCTATGAAGCCTCTTGACATGTCTACTCCTTTGGATTGCATTCTTTCCTGCTCTGACATTAGACTTTTATGACTTATCCTATGCTAGCCTTTTATTGCTTGACCAAATGTGCTTTACATGACTATTTTTCCCTAGCTTGGGTATTCTTGAGGAGTTTTCCCTTGAAAATTTCTCCCCTTCATTCTCCTTCATTCTCTTGTCTTCCATCTCTTCCACTAACTTGCCAATCCCTCTTGTTCTCCACCTTGCTAGACATTGGGACTGCATGATATGATCTTGCTTGGGAGTTTGCAAATGGAAAAAGATGCTATCAAGTATACCAAGTATCAGAACAATTATCAGAACAAGTATCAGAACCCGTATCAGAATAATTATCAGAACAAGTATCAAAACTAGTATCAAAACAATTATCGGAATCAGTATCAGAATCAGTATCAAAACCAGTATCAGAACCAACATCAGAACAATTATCGAAATCAGTATCAGAATCAGTATCAGAACCAGTATCAGAACCAATATCAGAACAATTATCAGAATCAGTATCAGAACCAATATTAGAACAAGTATCAGAACCAATATTAGCACAAATATCATAATCAGTATCAGAACAAGTATCAGAATGGGCCTACAGGACTAGTATCAGAACGCCTACAGGGGCTACACCTTTCTCTTTAGTTTATGGGTCTGAAGCGGTATTGCCTATTAAGGTTGAAATCCCATCACTCAGAATCAAAATGAATGAACTTGTCACTGATGAAGACTATAGAGTGTCGAGGTTACAAGAACTTGAGCTACTAGATGAGCGCAGACAAGCAGCGTATGATCATCTCAGAGTGTATCAGAAAAGAATGTCTAGAGGCTACAACAAGAAAGTCAGACATAGAGAATTTCAGGTTGGCGATCTAGTGTTGAGAGAAAATCCTAAAAATCAATCACATCGAGAACGCAAGGGGAAGTTCGAACCCAACTGGATGGGTCCCTTTGTAATCACTGCTACTTTTGGCTCTGGTGCCTATCAACTCTCAACGACTGAAGGAGAACAGCTCCGAGAACCAATCAACGTTCTCCATCTGAAGAAATTCTACGCCTAAGGCATTCAGTGCTTGGTAAATGTCCTGAAAAAAATCTTAAAAATCAGAAAAAGTCCTGAAAAAATGAACATCTTGGTGAAAACCTAGCAATAGGAACCTTGATGATTCACAAAAAAAATCAAAAAATATCAAAAGTACAAAAAAATTGAAAAAATGAAAAATACAAAAAAAAAAAAAAAAAAAGTGCCTTGGTGAAAACCTGGAAACAGGCACCTCGGTAGCAAAAATAGAATCTCTACCAAGATGGTGAAAACTCGGCAAACGGGCACCACTTGTTCCAAAATGCTCCATCTATCAGCACAATCTTGGTCTTTCCCAGCTTTCAGTCTTGCTTTAGTTTGTACATATCTCCCGGTTTGTTCCTGCATTTCCAGTTTTCAATAAGTCGGCCTGTACACCAACCAGCTCAAGCGTTTGCATCCTATCAATGTTCACACTTGGGGGCAATCAATGTCATATCCTATGGTCTCCCATGTATCTTAGACGTGTCATATCCACTCAGAGTCCTTTGAAACTTCAAGTTGAGTCAGTCAGTCAGTCTCGTCTCCAGAAAGGATTTTGCATCAACAACAATCAAACATCAAAACTCAACTGAAAATAATCTGTTCTTTTCATGCTTTTATCTCCTTGTATGCTTACTGATTCGCATTGAGATTTTTGCATATTGTGTCCCTTCGAGCTCTTCAATGATGTCCTTTACAGGATTTAGAGAGTGATGACTGGGGGCATAATCTTTTCTTTGTCTTCTGCTTGTATGTGAAAATCTAACAGCTTTGGAAATTTTGGATTGAAATGGTGTCCGACTGTAAGAGCCTCTATCTCGAATTGGATGGCCATGTGTACCTCGACCATTGATACCCGAAAAATTCAAGGAAGTTTGATCTAACTATTGTCTTTTTGATTAAGTTCTTTCTCCTACTGTGGAACGCAATCTTGCCTAAGGATGTGAACGATAAAGGGTCACTACGGGTAATTCACATTGGATTTAGAATGATCTCTTGACTGTTTGATGTGTTTGCAATGCAAGGCGTATTTAGGTCATCACGATGTTTATGTTTTGATGCTTGTACAAATTGCTATATCAAAATGGACATGATATTCAGGTCATCCTGGCATTTGTGCCTTGATGCTTATATTTAATCCAACATTTTGAAAATAAAGTCAATATTCATATATCCATGGTTGTTTTCCAGTGGGTGTTGTATTGATTCTTGCGCATACAAATCGATATTCATATGTCTATGGTTTCATGGCTAGTGGGCATTGTATTGATTTATCCGGTTACCTAAAAGTTCAATGATGATAACAAATCGGCACATGATCAGTGACTAGGTCCTAGGTCTTAGGTTGCATTTCATTTTGCATGTCTCATTGCATTTTGCATGTTTACATGATCTCACAATGATTAAACGAACTTCAATGCTTAAATGATTTTTCAAATCGCATCTTCAAGTCTAACAAGAGCTGAATCTCACACGAAGGTTCCTCCAATGAAATAGCAAGTAGAATCTTTTTTCGGGATCAAAATTCAAATCTGAGATCATTCATATTATTAACTACTTGCATAATCAACCTTCAATCATCACAGAAATCTAGTATTCAACTTAACTGATTATCTTACATCAAACTATCAAAATTTCAACTTGGTCAACCATGGTCAACTCATGGTCAAACCTAGTCAAACTTGGTCTTTTGGGACCTTCCAAATGATGCAGAATGCGTTCTCGAACGTGTTTAACCACTTCTCAAATCAATTAACATGCTTCTAAACTATAATGCTGACTTTTCTTGTCAGATTTCAATTTTAATCCCGAAGGGGGCATGGTATTGCACATCATTCAAAGTCTGTAAATCAAATTCTGTCAATCAAATCTATCAATATCTTTCATCAGTAATCAAGACAAACAATCACGTCTAGTTACTGATTCATCAAAAGTCCTCATCGCTTGGGGCAAATCTATCATCACTTGGGGCATATCAGATTCAAGATCCATATCAATCTGGTATTCTCTTAATCTTGTAATCTGTATCAATTTTTGCAACCATCAGATCATAGTGTTCTTTCCTTGGTTCTTCGGCAACTGAAGGGTTTGGATGTGATACCTGCTAGTTCTGCTAAGACAATCGAGTCTAGAACGGGTCACTCACTTCTTATCAATCCTAAGGTTCAGAATCAGGCATTTTGACACTTTTTCGCAATAATAGGTTCATTTGCTTCTACAGTGAACATTATCTTTGGTCATTCAAGACCTATTATCTCCATATCAATTCAATATCAATCAACTCCTATCTCAATATCTTTCAATCGGTTTCTATCTTGAGATCGGTTTATCTTTTGAATCAGTTTCATATCTTTATCAAACACAGACTATCTTTGAACCACTGTGCTTCGCACAGTAATTCAAAGAGGGGCAAAATGTAATACCCCAAAAATGGGCTATAAGTTCATTAATCTCATACATCTTCAATTCGAACAAAATCGACATCAAAGTCCTAACCTAAGGCACATCTAAACATCATCGAATCATAATTGATTATCTTAAATTTTGCATCAGAGAATATTCCTAGTAATATTCCTAATTATCTTAATTATCTTTAATTTAATGATTATTTGGCGATAAATCACATTTATCCTAAAAATTTGATTAATTGAATATTTTCATATTTAATTAATTAGATTTAATATTTGCCACTTAATTATGTAATTAAATTTAATTCTATCTATTATTAATTGTATTATTTAATTTTGACAATAAATCAAAATTCCTATCTTTAATTGATTAAATTCTTATTTAATTAATTAAAGCATGTTGTCATTATTTAATAATATAATTTTTAATAAAAGTTTGAATAAATAGTTAATTAACCCATAAATTAATTATTTATTTTCAAAAATCAGTTGAGTTGAGGATAAATCACTTTATTTATTTATTTAATTCTTAATTATTATGCATATTCAAAAGAAACAGTTAAACTCCAAATCAGAAAATCAATGCAAGTTATTGACTTTTTGGAACTCAACATCCTTTTGGAGTTCAAAAAGCTGATCTAAACTCTAATTTGAGTTAAAAAGTTGTTTTTGCATGATTTTGAGAATTAACTATCTTTCATGATCAGATAACTCAAAAATCAAGATGAGTTATTTTGAGTGATTTATGGCTTTTTCTCATGCACCTCCAAAGCCTTGGATTTCTATAAAAACAAGGCTCAGCTCTTCATAATTCATCTCATATTTTGCACAATCACGCTGGAGAATTGGAATTGAAGAATCAAAGCTCTTGTGAATCGACATCTTTGTGAGATCAATCTTATTTTTGCATTCATAGTTTTCATATCATTGTTAGAATCTTCATTGTTAGATCATTTAGCATTCATTTCATATCAAGTTTTTCATATTAGCATAGATTCATATCAAGTTTTCATTCTTATTGCATAGAAAATATCAAAAATATAGATTAATTGCATTCAATTTCATATCCATCTTTTGCATTCAAATCCTTCATTTAGGTGTCGTCTAGGTCACTGATCTCGATTACAATCTAAGAACATTAATCTCGCACCTATTAGAAGGCAGTAAATCGCTTGGTTAGATAGCTTTCAATTTTGCACGATTTTGATTATAGCTAACCTCTAATGTTTTACTGAGTGTTGTGTTTAAAGATCAGGTACAATTTTCACACACACACATACTAAAGAAGACAAAGAAGAAAATAGAGAAGAAAATAGAGAAGAAAGCAAAGAAGAATCTACAGTTAGAACAAGATTAGTAGCTATGACACCTAACAGGTATACTTCAAGACATCACCCTATTGAGCAAGTTATTGGAAGTTTAGATAGAGGAGTTTTGACTCAGAATAAGGTACATTTATGTTTGATTTCTCAAATTGAACTTAAGACTACTAATGAAGCTTGTGAAGATGAACATTGGATCAATGCTATGAAAGAAGAACTAGAGCAGATTGAAAAAAATAAGACATGGGAATTGGTCCCTAGACCTGAAGACAAGAATGTGATTGGAACAAAGTGGGTATTCAGAAACAAGATGAATGAACAAGGAGAAGTGATAAGAAACAAAGCAAGATTGGTATGTAAAGGATATTCACAACAAGAAGGAATTTACTATGAAGAAACTTTTCACCTGTGGCTAGACTTGAAGCAGTGAGAATGTTTCTAGCATATGCAACTTACAAAAAATTCAGAGTGTATCAGATGGATGTGAAGTCAACATTTTTGAATGGTGAATTAGAAGAAGAAGTCTACATTGAGTAGCCTGAAGGTTTTCCTTTGACACAAGAAAGAGATATGGTATGTAAGTTAAAGAAAGCTTTATATGGATTAAAACAAGCACCTAGAACTTGGTATGCAAGATTGGATAAGTATTTATTGAAATTGGGATTTATAAAAGGAACAGCAGATAGTAACTTATACACAAAATAAATTGAGAATGGTTTGTTGGTTATAGTTATCTTTGTTGATGATATTATCTTTGGAGGAGAAAATGAAGCTACTGACAAATTCGTAGATAAAATGAAGACTAAATTTGAGATGAGCATGATTGGAGAAATGAAATATTTTTTGGGATTATAGATAACACAAAGCAAGGAAGGTATATTTGTAAGTCAAACTAAGTATTTAAATGAATTATTGAAAAGATTTGGAATGGAAGATTCTAAACCTATTGAAACACCTATGGTAACCAAACATAAGTTATCTAGCAAAGATGAGACACCAGCAGTTGAGCAGAAAAAGTACAGATCTATGATTGGAGGATTGCAGTACTTGACACATATAAGACCTAATATAGCACATTCAGTGGGGATTGTTGCAATATTTCAAGAAAAACCTAGAGAATCACACTATGCAGTAGTAAAGAGGATACTGAGATATCTGAAAGGAACAATGGATTATGGATTATGGTATGAGAATTCTGATGATTTTACTTTATGTGCCTATACTAATGCAGATTGGGGAGGTAGCGTTGATGACAAGAAAAGCACCAGTGGTGGAGCCTTTTTTCTTGGAGGTAAATTGGTCTCTTGGCTAAGTAAGAAGTAGAATTGTACTTCACAAAGCACATCAGAAGCAGAATATGTTGCAGCAACAAATAATTGTAATCAGATTATTTGGATGAAGCAGATGTTGAAAGATATTGGAGTAAAGTTTGATGAGCCTGTTGTTATACATTGTGATAACACCAATACAGTGAGTATGTCAAAAAATCTTGTTTTACATTCTAAGACTAAACATATTGAGATCAAGTATCATGTTGTAAGAGAGAAAGTTGTAGAAAAAAAAGTAAGATTGGAGTACATAAGTACAAAGGAGCAGATAGCAAATATATTTACAAAACCTTTACCTAAGGATACATTTGTGTATTTGAGAGGTATGCTTGGGGTTATGCCCCAACCTATTTTTGAGAATTGATGCAAATGATTGCATCCATCCAGTGGTATATGAGCCCTATCTTTCTTTTGGATTGGATGTTGGAACTTCCTCTATGGGGGAGTTTATGAGCTGAGTCATGAGGACTCTTGTTATTGTATTTTTCTAAAAAGTGTCTTTTGACATTAAGTTTTTGTTGACTTAGTGACAAAATTTTTGTCATTGATGTCAATGGGGGAGAGATATACATGAAAAACATTGTGGATTGTATGAGAGAGCTAAATAGGAAAATGAAGCAAGATTTGATTTCATATTTTGCAGTGATTTTGCAGTATTGGATTTTTGGAACATTGGATGTTTTTCATCTATGTTTCCATTAATGCCAATGGGGGAGATTGTTAGGAATAAATGCAAAGTGTTTTGGCAATCATTCTATAGCATTTGTTATTGCATTCATGACTTGGATTGTCATTGATATCAACACAGTGATATTCTAGATATTAGAAGGAAAGTAGGTATAATTTTGTTTTGTACACATGTTGTATTGTAGATTGGCTTTTGTGTAGGTTGATGGTATGTTCTTTGGTGTGTTATTAACCTATGGTTAACACCACAAAAATAAATTCATTCATTTGTAAGAGTTATGAGCATTTTGGTGAAAGTAGTGTTTAGACAGTGTTTCTGTGTAGCGATGTTCGAAAATCAGAGGATATCTCTTAGCTAGGATGGAATCTGATTTTGTGTAGTTAAATGGATATTGGAGACTCATTAATGAGGATGTGGTTCATAGTGAAAACTTTGAGGATATGTTTGGACAAAGTTACAGTAACTGAAAGTTGATAGTTTTATGTGAATTCTATGTGTAGCATGTAGAATTTATTATTTTGTAATTAAGGACCAACTCATTTGTAATTATTTGAGTTTGGTATATAAGAAGGAATTTTTTCTTTATTGTAATGTGTACTATGAAGATTGTGATGCGAATATATGCATGAAGTGAAGAAAAGAGCTAATTCAGTGATGAAGGAAGACTTGTGAGTACAAAGATCTGAAATTGTGATCTTGTGTAGCAGAGAGTGCAATTTTGGCACAGTGTGAAGGAGATAATATATTTCATATTATTCTATTGAATAATTCTAAGATCTTTTGGATATTGGGTTCAGAGATCTTGCCTTGAAGCTGTTTGGGCAGTGGGTCCTTCTGTCTTCCATAAACTCTTAACCGGGTTAGAATATTTTAACAGGGATTCAAAATCTCTTAACAAGGATTTATATGTACTAAATGTATTTCATAAGACTCCTAACAGGGTCCATCCTCTAACAAGGAACTTTCATATTAGTGCATCATTTTGTGGGCATCATTCCCACCGGGGTTTACTCTTTTCAAGAGGTTCCCTAGTTAACATATCTTGTGTTATTGTGCAATTGTGTATGATTATCTTTCTATGGTTGATCAGTACATTGATTATATTGTTTAAATCTATTGAATGGATAAATTATCTAATAATTGATTCACCCCCCCCCCCCCCTCTTAGTTATCTTGGGGATCTTTACTTTGTAACAAAGATATTGAAGATCTTGATTGGGTCAAGTTTGTGAAACCCATACTGAAGGGCCATACAAAGATCTGGTGACAAGAGATTCAATTAGAGTGAAATAGAAGAGGGAAGGATAAAATCAAAAGATGGGGGATCTGATGTTGGATGCATTGAAGTGACCGTTCATTGTTGTTGATTATGAGATTGACCTACTGAAGAAAATGTTAAGTTTGAAGCAAGCAGGAAGATCTGTTCAGGAGTATACAGAGGAGTTCTATCGAATCCTCATCAGAATAGGACATGCGAAAGTTGATAAGGAGAAAGTTGTCTATTACCTTAATGGGTTGAGGAGAAGCATTCAAGAGGAGATGAATTTGGTTTGAATGAATAGTATTGAAGAGGCATACCAGTTTATGCTAAAGGTAGAGGAAAATCTGAACAAGAAGTTCAAGAGTAGACAAAATGAAAGAGGTCACGGTGGATGATTTGGTGGACAGTCATATGGAGGCTTAAATGAAGATTTGAAAAAGAAGGATGAGGCTAGTAGTAGTTAAAATTAGAGAGGAAACAATTCCAATCATTTCTAAGATCATAATAATAGAGATCAGAGAGAAAGAGGAAGAGGACAAGGATCTGGAAGAGGAGGCTTCCATGGAACATTTTTTCACTGTGGAGAAGAAGGTCATAGGGCATTTGAATGCCCTCAATGCCAAGGAAGGACAAATAGGAGGAATGAAGGCCAAGCCAGAGTTGCACATGTAGATGAAGATGCTAGATCATCAAATTCTGAAGATGCTAAAAGAGGAGAAATGTTGATTAACAAAAGAGTCCTATTGAGTGGCAAGAATGAACCTAAGCATAGGAGGAGCTTGTTTCCCACCAAGTGCAAGTGTGAAGGTAAATGTTGTGATGTGATTATTTATAGTGGAAGCACTGACAATTTGGTGTTAGAAGAGATGGTGACAAAGTTGAAGCTCAAGAGAAAAAACACCCACATCCATACCGGATTGCTTGGGTGCAAGATGACCACAAGGTCATGGTCAGTGAACAGTGCCTAGTAAAGTTAAAGATTGGAGGGTACCGTGATGAGGTACTATGTGATATCATACCTATAGATGCATGTCATATGTTGTTGGGTAGACCTTGACAATTTGATAGATTTGTTGTACATGGTGGTTGTACGAATGCCTATTCCCTGACAAAGGATGAAGTGCAACATAAGCTAAAGCCATTAAAGGAGACTGAAGAAAAGGTATGTGGTAATCCAAGAATAACTTTTGTTGATGGAATAAAATTTCTAGATGGTATGAGGCATGAGCATGTGTGTTTTTATTTAATTCCAAAAGCTGGTAAAGAGGAAGTAGAGGATGTATGTGTAGAGGTTATAGATTTTTTGAATGAGTTTTAGGATATTGTATCTAATAATGTACCTAATGGATTACCACTACTAAGAAAGATCAATCATTAGATGGATTTGATTTGAGGAGCAAGTTTTCCAAATAAGGAAACACATAGAATAACACCAATAGAAAGTGAAGAGTTGAACAAATAAGTACATGAGTTGTTACAAAAGGGATTGATTCGGGAGAGCCTGAGTCCATATATTGTACTAGTAGTATTAGCACCAAATAAGAATGGAGAATGGAGGATGTGTATAGATTCCAAAGAAATAAACAAGATCACAATCAAGTATAGGTTTCCATTGCCACGAATGGATGATATTATGGATTGTTTGAGTGGAGCTGTGTATTTTTCAAAGATAGACCTGAAGAGTGGATATCACTAGATTCAAATCAGAGAAGGAGATGAATGGAAGACTACCTTCAAGACAAAGGAAGGACTGTATGAGTGGTTAGTCATGTCTTTTGGGCTAACCAATGCACTAAACACTTTCATGCGGCTCATGAATGAGGTTCTGAAAGAATTTTTAGGTAAGTTTGTCATTGTTTACCTAGATGATATTTTGATCTTTAGTAAGACATTGGAAGAGCATATGATGCATATTTGTATAGTGTTTGAGAAGCTGAGAGAAGAGAAATTGTTATTAAATTTGAAGAAGTGCAATTTTGTGAAAGAGTTAGTGTATTTGAGATTTGTGGTTTTAGCAAAAGGTCTAAAAATGGACCCAGAGAAAGTACAGGCTATCCTTGAATGGCCTACTCCAAGGATTGCTACTGAGGTAAGATCTTTTCATGGTTTGGCTAGCTTTTACAAAAATTTTATCAAAAATTTTAGCATTATTTGTGGACCCTTGACTGAAACAATGAGAGGGGATAGAAAAGAGTTCAAGTGGACTAATGGGGTAGATAAGAGTTTTAAACTATCGAAACAAAAAGTTACAGAATGAATTGTTTTAGCACTTCCAAATTTTAATAAGGTGTTTCAAATAGACTGTGATGCTAGTGGTACTACAATAGTAGCTGTTATGAGCTAAGAAGGTAAACCTATTGCTTATTTCAGTGAGAAGTTAAATGATGCCAAGAGAAAATATTTTGTTTATGATCAAGAATTTTATGCTATAATTTAGGAATTAAAGAAGTGGAGACACTATCTACTTCCTAAGGAGTTTGCTTTGTATACTGATCATCAAGTTTTGCAATATTTGAATAGTCAAGGAAAGGTGAATCAAAGGCATTTGAAATAGGTTGAATTTTTGTAGAGTTATACATTTTTTTTGAAACACAGAAGTGGAAAGTCTAACAAGGTTGTAGATGTGCTTAGCAGAAGGAAACTATTGTTGACAGAGATGCAGATTGAGGTGGTTGGGTTTAAGGAACTCAAGAATTTGTATCTAGAGGATCCTGATTTTGGTGAAGCTTAGAAAGCTTGTAAAGAACCTATTACTCTAGACAAAATGAAGTGGTTGGATTTCATCATTCAAGATGAAATGCTATTTAGAGGGAGTCAGTTGTGCATTCCAAGAAGTTCTATGAGGGAGAATCTCACCAAGGAGAAGCATAGCGGAGGATTGGCTAGACATTTTGGTCATGATAAAACCCTTGCTTTGGTTAGTGAGAATTATTATTGGCCATAGTTGCAACAAGATGTCAAGAAGTTTGTACAGAGTTACAGAGTATATCAGATGGTGAAAGGAGTGAAGAAAAATACAGGGTTGCATCAGCCATTACCTATACTAGAGAAGCCTTGGGAGGATATCAGTATGGATTTTTTTCTTGGTTTACCATGGACTCAGTGGGGACATAATTCAATTTTGGTGGTGGTTGACATATTTTTGAAGATGGATCATTTTATTTCCTGCAAGAAGACTAATGATTTTGTTCATGTAGCAGAATTATTTTTTAGAGAAGTGGTGAGACTACATGGTTTGCCAAATACCATTATTTTAGATCGAGACACCAAGTTTGTTGGATATTTTTGGTGCACATTGTGGAAGAAGTTGAAGATAGATTTGAAGTTCAGTTCATCACATTATCCACAGATTGATGGATAGACAGAGGTGGTGAATAGGATTTTGGAGAATTTGCTGAGATGTTTGGTTGGAGACAAGCCAATAGGATGGGATTTGATTTAACACAGGCATAATTTTTATATGATAATTCTTTCAATAGGAGCATTGGTAAATCACCATTCTAGATTGTATATGGAAGTAGTCCTAGAAATGCATCCAAGTTGAGGAAGATAGATAAAGGAGAAATAAGTAGTGTTGAAGCTAAGGATTTTGTAGAACATTTGAAGAACATCCATGAGGAGGTGAGCAAGCACATTACCAAGATGAATGCGTAGTATAAGGCTAAGGAAGATGAGAAAAGAAGGCATAAGGAATTTCAAGTTGGAGATGAAGTCATGGTTCATTTGTAGGAGTGATTTCCAGTTGGTACATATAACAAGCTTAAAATGAAGAAGTTTGGACCATGTAAGATACTGAAGAAGCATGATTTAGGAAAAGCATATGAAGTAGAATTGCCTACTAAGCTGAATATTTCACTAGTATTTAACATTTTAGATTCGATAGAGTATCACGAAGGAGGTGTTGAAGATGAGATCATAGTAGCACAGTGGAATATTCTAGCAACTAGTTTAGCTATCAAGGAGATTGAGGACATACTCGATAGTTGTGTTGGTAGAAGCACAAGGAATAGGGTATATGAAGAATATCGAGTCAAATGGAAAGGATGATCTATTGAAGATCTATCATGGCTGATAAAGGAGGAGGTTAACCATCTTGTTTTTCCTCTGCACACCTAAGTCATGATAGGGTCACTTCTCAAATTACCCTGGGTGTCTGATGCAGCATCATCCTGGGTGTAAGGGCAATCTTGCATCACCCAAAAATATTTTTGTTTGTTTTCAATAATGGTTATCTTGTGTCGAGTTTCTATTTATGGAAACTTACCATGTTTAGTAAGTTGGTCATATGATCTCAGAATGTTCTTATTTCATAGGTGGAGGTTCATTTTCGTCATATCAGCTTACCAGTAAAGTTTCATTGCCGGATCAATTCTAGTTTTAAAGATATTGAAAATTTTTGGTATTGAAAATAGGGTATAGAAACTTTGAACTCAATTTTGAAGGCTTTAGAGGCCCTAGATGAGGTCAAAACTTTAGTTGAATGAAGCTTGTTGATTCATGCATTGTAGAGCACTTCACACCCTTTCTGAAATGGGGTCATAATAGTCAATCGGGTCAACAGGTGACAACTTATGGTCTTCGGAAGTTGGGCCACCTAAAATGGCAGAAAATAAATTACCTTCAAAAATTTTGTTTGGGATTCAAAAGTTATTTTGAGCTGACTTTGATGTAATAAATTGAAAAATAAAATAATTCTAAGTTTGGTCAGCCTTAAGGGCTAAAATTTTGGAACCTTCTCCGGCGGTGGAAATTGCCTATATAAGGAAGGCTGTAGTGTTGTCTTAGGCAGTTGGGACAGTTCTAGGTAGTAGATCTAGGTATTGATTCGAGGCTTTTTCCTAAAAAATATTGTAAAGGAAATGCCCATGTGGCTTTGCATATTGTAATTCTAAAAGTTTGTAATTCCACATTTGTGGAGATAATAAGAAGCCCATTTTTTGTTCTTGCAAATTGTTGTTATTTCTCTATTTCTGGTATGTGTTTGTGGTATTAAGGGGTGTTGGAAATTTGGATGAGGTATGTACATAGATGTTTCAATTATGGAAACATATGTTCCCTATGAAGAGCACATAAGCTGGAAAGTAATTATGGAAGATCATAGACTAAAATTGTCTAAGTATGAAACAATGATTTTGATAGAGCACCTGATACAATTTTTTTTGGTGACGTTCACTGGAGCATGATCAGAGTTTTCACAATTGAACATAGACTCTATGGTGTCCAAGGATACCCCATCTCAGTGTGCAAAATATTATAGATAGTACGGACAAAGTTATGACTATTTTACCGATGACAGAGTACAGCCGACAGTGCAGTTTTGAAGATAGAACTAGTAAATGAATTAAGGGATTATTTTGCTTGTCAAAATAATGACATAATATTATAAAGAGACAAAATCCTAGATTTTTACTCTTGGATAAAGATATGAAAGTCAACAAGAGAAAGATATTATGTTTGTATCTTGTATAAATAAAGATGTACCGAGCATATTTGTAATGTAACATGTAATATATGTAAATTGTGATAGCAGTGAAAGTTGTTGATGCGAAGTTGAAAGTAGTACCATATTGTAATTAGTAAACATTTGTATTACTTGTTTGGGTAGTGAGCTCATCTGGTAATCAAGTTTTTTATCTATAACTCCTAACAGGGTTGAGGCTTCTAATAAGGCCTATAGTCTCTTAATCAGGACTGATACACTATATGATTGTAACAGGCTCCTAACAAGGTCAATATCCTTAACCCGATATCTTTTGATTAGTGGATCTTTGTGGGTACCATCCCCACTGGGGTTTTCCCTTGGATAGGGTTTCCTTGAGAACATATCATGTGTTTTGAGTTCTTTACATTTACTATTGTGTATGCTATTTAGTTTCTTATGCTTTGTATGCATTAAAGTAATCTGTTATATCCATAAGTGGGCAAAAGTAAAAGTTTGTGAAATACTAATTCACCCCCCCCCTCATAGTATTTCCTATTTCTAAAAATTGGTATTAGAGCATAGTTACTCAGAGAAGAAACATTCAAGGAAAGGCTAGCAACTTGAGTAAGATCTCTATGGATATTGATCAGTTAGAGAAGAATCTTGAAGAAGCTCTTGAGAAAATTGGTATGCTTACTGATGAAAGAAACACTTTGAAATGGAAGTATGATGATGCAAAGAATCTTATTGAAAAATTGAAAGGTAAGATAGAAGATCTAAAATATGAGAAGGAATCTGAAATTCTTGTTGAAGATTGTGAAGACTTAGAAAAAGAAAATGTGATCCTTAAACATGAATTGAAGATAGAAAATCTGAAGCTTAGCTTGAAAGATGGAAATGACAATTTGAGATCTAAGAATGAAAGTTTAAAGAATGAAAATGAAGATCTGAAATCTAAACTTGGCAAGGTAACATCTGAAATTGATAAATTCAAACTGCAGTATGATGAACTTGAGAAATACA
The DNA here is from genome assembly GCA_027943335.1 of Chamaecyparis obtusa. Lineage (NCBI taxonomy): Eukaryota > Viridiplantae > Streptophyta > Pinopsida > Cupressales > Cupressaceae > Chamaecyparis > Chamaecyparis obtusa. The sequence continues at coordinate 718,165 of BSBK01007125.1, forward strand.
ACAAAATTATGAAAGGTGAATTGACTCAATCTAAACAGCAACTTGAAAGGCTATATTCAAACAGTGAAAAGATTGATAAGCAAGTATCTTATGGAAAACCATTCTATGACAAAACTGGTCTTGGATTTAACATATTGAAGATAGTTAGTGAAAGCAAGAAACTAGATCTGAATGAATGTGAAAGCAGTGAAGAAAAGAAGTTAGATGAGAACAAATCAAAAGATGTACCAAAACAAGAAGAATCACTGAAGCAAGAAGATGCACCTAAGAAAGAAGAACCACCAAAGCAAGAAGAATCATCCAAAGGTATGCAGAGAGAATTCAAAGGTAGATGTTTTACATGTAATACTATTGGTCATATGAAGAGAGATTGTACAGGTAAATAATTCAAACCTCTAAATGGTCATTGTTATAATTGTCATCGTTTTGGCCATAGAGCTATTGAATGTAGAAGATCTAAAGTTATTGAGAATAATTACAATAGAAGAATGCCTAGAAATACTAACAATGCAGATCAAAGATCAATTGAAGACATGAAAAGAGGAAATGGAATAGTATGTTTCAGATGCAACAAAATTGGACATATTGCTAGAAATTGCAGGACACAAATCAATCAGCAAACACCTAGATATGGAGCCAATGGAATCACTTGTCAGATATGTAACAAGATTGGACACACAACAAGATTTTGTAGAATGAACAATGGAGGTTATCAACATAATCCTAACCCTAGAAACTATGTAAGAAGTAATGAAAATGTAGGAAACAAAGAGAAAGGTTGTTGTAGCAATGAAGATGAAGTAAAATTTGTTAAAGGCACAGATCAATGAGGTATATTTAGCATTGCAGGTAATTAGGAAGGTAATGTATTTGAAGGTAAGAATGAGTCTTTACCTAACCCTTCTTTAAGCACTTAAATTATGAAAATTTCTATAGTTTAGGAACTTAGAATTAGTATAGAGTTATTTTTTGAATGAGTTAAGTTTTGCGTAGTTAGAAGAAGGTTTTTTATGTTATACTGATGCTATGGTTAAGTGCACAAAAAGAAATATTGTGTTTTGCGAGGTCGCAAAAAGATTTATGGTTGTAGGTTTACAGAATCAACTTTTTGACATTTTAGTGGCAAAATTATTGAATGTGATGTCAGATCGAGTAAATGCTAAGTGTTAAAAGATTGAAATCAAAGTTATTATGATTATCAAGTGATTTGAAGTGATTTGGAAGTGAAGAAAGAATTTTTTAAGTGATTTGTAGTAGTTTGAAGCACCGATCTAGCGAAAGCCCTAATTTTGTGAATTTAAGGTATTTATCCGACTACGATCTTGAATCAGCTTAAGAAATCAGATATAATCATGGATGTGTCATTGATTCACAACATTAAGGATAAGAACAAACCTAGAAATAAGAAAGATCTAGTTGAACCCTCAGAAAGAGATGCTAGTTTAGACTTATCAGCCGTACCAAAAGGAGTTCTTCTTTTAGAGATTGTTAAAGGTTATCTTGGATGCAAGTATGAAACCCTAAGGGAGTATGATTTTAATGGTAAATATAAGAAATTGTACAACTTAGATATGTCAGTCAAACAAGGTTATGAACATCTAAAAAATAATGAAATCATTGAGTACTCTATGAAATATGAATTTGATGATGAGTGTACTAAGATCATTTTGAGTAGGATTCATAATGGCAAATTTTTGTTAGAAGATAGAGTTATAGACATAACTGTAGACCTAATTCATGATGTGACTAGATTATCAAAAGTTGGTGCAATCCCATTGAATGAGAAAAACATGAGAAAGATTATGATTGAAAACACCGGTTCAGTATACAATGGCAGAGGTATAGTCATTAGTAAAATTAAGCAAGGTGATGTAAAATACTTGTGTAAGATTTTGACAACAAAATTCTATGGAAGCTCTAGAGAAGATGATATGCTAGCAGGTATGGTACACATTGCTTATTTGATGTGTGTGGAGAAGAAGCCTGTGGATATGTGTGAAATTCTGAGAATATAGTTGTTTGAGAATTTGGAGAAGATAAAGAAAGCTAAATACACTCACTTTAGATTTTCCTCATTGGTTACTTACATGTTCTTCCATTTGCTAAGAAGATTTCCTTACACTATTGAATGGAATGATGGTGAGAATACTATGGTAAGAATCAATAAAGTCTACATGAAACATCTTATTGAGAAGGTTAATGACAGTGTAAAGTTAGTATCGAAAACTTTTCAGAACATTGTGGTAAACAGATCAAGAATTCCTCCATCCCTAGTTGAGAAATACAAAGATGATATATGTTTTATGGTTGATACTGATTTCACTTACATTGAGGTAGTAGAACCTAGACATGAATTCATAGACCCTCTTGGCTATGAAATCTTTGAAGTTGAAATAGAAGGTTATGTTAGTAGATTGTTGAAAAGTAAATTTGATGCTCATAGCAACAGATTTGGAACATATGATGAAAACTTTGGTTCAGCAAAGTCACTTAAGGAAGAGAAACAATCAAAGAAGAGAGTGGAGTCTACAATAAAGAAAATTCTAAAAGAATCAGGTATGAGTGAGCAGGAATTTGATATTGCAAAGAAGACTATAGAAGCAATAAGGCAAAGTGAGATATTATCAGTCCCACCTTTGGCATCTAGTGAAGAACCTATTCAAGTAAAGGTAAAGGTTGAAGAACCTGAGAAGGAACAAGGAATCAGTCAGATAGAGAAACTATTTTCCTTAGCACCGAGCAAAAGAATGAAGGCAAGTGCTTCAGGACCAAGCAAAAGATAGAAAAAAAATTGTTCCACGAGTACCTAGAAGAGTTGTAGAAATAAAAGATGATGAAGTGACAACAAAGAATAAATCATGGAAACCAAGGATAGAAAGAGTTAATGAAGATATAATGTAGCATGGAGACTTTACCAAAATGAATAAATACTATGATTTATATGGATCCTTTGATAGATTGAATCTTGAGAATGCAATGGTTACACATATGATTTTGTCTAACAAGAAATTTGATACTATTCATGGAAAGATACCAGAAGATTTGTACAACAGACTTGTGAGAAGAAAGGTGAGAGCACAAGAAGAAGATACTAAAATGAGAGAGAATGTGATTAGACAGTTCTGTGAGATAAGAGATGATGACCATCTTAAACAGATCCTCAAGCCACTTGAGACCCTATTGAAAACCAAAAGAAGAATTATAAAAATAATGGGAGGATAGTATGAACAAGTAAAGACTGAAACTGAACATGTAGTTGTGAAAGTGCTAGCAAACTTGGTAGTAGGAAAAGATAGCAAAGATCAAGTAGTTTCCGAACCAGTAGAGAAATAAAGTTTAGAACAAGTAGAGGCAGCAGTAGAGGTAGTTGAAGTTGAAGATATTCCCTCTTCTTCCATAAACATTGCCACGGAATCTATGGACATTGAAGGAACTAAAGTTACTTTAAATTCAGATGATGCAGTACTCAACAATTTGGATTTGGGAGAGCAAGAAAAGATGATTGAAACAAAGCCTATACATACTAAAGTGCAAATGGAAATAGAGGTCCATACACCTATTGAAACATAAGAAGTCATCAGTCTTACTCCTAAGATTGGAAAGGAGAAAGGAATAGAAACATTGATTGAAGATTTGAGCAAGGAAGTTGATGATGATGATCAAATAGAGTCGATCACCTCTTTAAACAAAATTATTGGAAAGAACAAGAAAGTCAAGAATTTAGAAGGTAGTCTGAAAGATTTGACCGAGAAGCTACAAAGTGTCATATCTACAAAGGTCTTTGATTCAGATCCACTTGAAAGAGAAGAGATGGTAATTAAATCTTTTGATTTTGAATTTACTAATTTAACTGATATTGCTAAGGTTAAGGCTCAGGCAGCTTATGAAGCTGAGATGTTGCAGAACATAAGTCAGAATATCAAGAATGACATTCACAACCTTGATAGACACATTAAGGACTTAAGGAAACATCTTGAGACTGGAAAGTGTTTGTACATTCAGTGTACAAAATCTGAGAATATTTTAATTGAGGAAGAAAAGAAGATAAAAGAGAAGCAATATGAGATTGTAGTAGAGACAAACTCTTTGGCCAGCCTAAACATGAAGATCAGAATAGTTGAGAATAAGATCAAAAAATTATGTGGTGAAATAAGGACTTTAAATGATGAGAAGAATAAGAAATCTATCAGAATAAACATCTTGAGAGAGCATGTCTCAATCAAGTTGACCATAATAGAAGAGTAGCTAGATGAATGTCTTACTGCTAAGACAACATTTCAGAAATTCAATTTTGAGTCCCTCCAAGCTTGTCAGATTGTAGCATATGGATTGAGTACTTTACTCAATGTAGCAGAATCAATAAAGAAGGCATGGGAGAAAGATTTTGAGACTTGGAAGATAGATTTTGTAGATTGTGTTGCAAGCCTACTGGCTTTGTAATAAGATAGTAAGGTAAAATTTTTGGCACAATTTTTGTATATCCCTTTCCACCCTTTATTTTGTCATTATTGTCAAAGGGGGAGAGATACTTAGAAAATTGTCTATATGATAAGGAAGCATACTCATAGGGGGAGTTCTATGGAGTATTATGAAGTGTAATATATTATTGTATATTTTTTTGAGGAGATATAAGGATAGTATACTTATTTTATACTATGGCCACATTTTGATACAAATTTTGAGATTTTGACTTGTACACTTAGCCAATTTTCTCATATGTTGCCACCAATGACAAAGAGGGAGATTGTTGGAAATTTGGCTGAGGTATGTACATAGATGTTGTCATTATGGAAACATATGTTCCCTATGAAGAGCGCATAAGTTAGAAAGTAAGTATGGAAGATCGCAGACTAAAATTGTCTAAGTATGAAATAGTGATTTTAATAGAGCACCCGATATAGTTTGTTTTGGTGACATTCATTGGAGCATGATCAGAGTTTGTGTAGTTGAACATAGACTCTATGGTGTCCAAGGATACCCCATCTTCATGCACAAAAGAGTATAGATAGTACAGACAAAGTTATGACTATTTTACTGATGACAAAGTACAGCCGATAGTGCAGTTTTGAAAATAGAACTAGTAAATGAATTAAGGGATTCTTTTGCTTGTCAAAATAATGACTTAATATTATAAAGAGATGACATCCTAGATGTTTACTCTTGGATAAAGATATGAAATCCGACAAGAGAAAGATATTATGTTTTTATCTTGTATAAATAAAGATGTACCGAGAATATTTGTAATGTAACATGTAATATATGTAAATTGTGATAGCAGCAAAAGTTGTTGATATGAAGTTGAAAGCAGTACCATATTGTAATCAGTAAACATTTGTATTACTTGTTTGCGTAGTGAGCTCATCTAGTAATCAAGTTTTGTATCTACAACTCCTAACAGGGTTGAGGCTTCTAACAAGGCCTATAGTCCCTTAATCAGGACTGATACACTATATGATTTTAACAGGCTCCTAATAGGGTCAACATCCTTAACTAGATATCTTTTTATTAGTGGATCTTTTTAGGTACCATCCCCACTGGGGGTTTCCCTTGGCTAGGGTTTCCTCGATAACATATCATGTGTTATGAGTTCTTTACATTTACTATTGTGTGTGCTATTTAGTTTCTTATGCTTTGTATGCATTAAAGTAATCTGTTATATCCAAAAGTGGGCAAAAGCAAAAGTTTGTGAAATACTGATTCACCCCCCCTCTCAGTATTTCCTATTTCTAACAAGGGGAGCACCCTTCATCATATATATCTGTGTGTGTGCGCACACACACAGACACAGACACAGATATATATATATATATATATATATATATATATATATATATATATATATATATATATATGTATATGTATGTTTATATACACACACACAAACATATATATGTGTGTCTGTGTATGTATACATATATACATATATATATATATATATATATATATATATATATATATATATATATATATATATATATATATATATATATATGTATATATATATATATATGTATATATATATATATATATGTATATATATATATATATGTATATATATATATATATGTATATATATATATATGTATATATATATGTATATGTATATATATATATATATATATATATGTATATATATATATATATATATATATGTATACATATATATATATATATATATACATATATATATATATATATACATATATATATATATATATATATATATATACATATACATATATATATACATATATATATATATATACATATATATATATATGTATATATATATATATGTATATGTATATGTATGTATATTTATATGTATGTATATATATGTATATATATTTATATATTTATATATATAGAAAAATGATCAGCACTCCCCTCAGGATTTGTGATATGGCTTAAACTCATCTTGTGTCTTCTATAAGTCTAGTGGCTGTATCAAACATTAACAAGTTGATCTTTTTTTGCAATGACAACCACTACTTGTAAAAAATGTTATCAGAGCTTGGTCAGAGGTTTGAATCTCCTCAGGTAATGCTGAGGGGGAGATCATTGGAAAAATGGTTAGCGCTCCCCTCAGGATTCATGACATGGCTTAACTACCTCACGTGTCTTCTATAAGTCTAGTGGTTGTATCAAACATTATCAGGTTGATCTTTTGGTGCAATTAAAAACAATACTTGTAACTATATATATGTGTGTGTGTGTGTGTGTGTGTGTGTGTGTATTATGTATATATGGATACATAGATGTATAAATACATAAATACACACACACATATATATATTTGTGTGTGCGTATATGTATACATACATACATACATAGATATATATATATATATGTGTGTGTGTGTGTGTGTGTGTGTGTGTGTGTGTGTGTGTGTTTATATATATGTATATATACATGTATATATGTATATATATAATCATAATTTTCATTATATATTAATTACATAATAATGAATAGACATGTCCCATGAAGGGACATGTCTCTTCGTAGTTCATTCTCAATTTAAATACAAGATATTGTTGCATTTGGAAAATACATACTGATAGGGAGACTCCAATTATACTCTTGAGTTACATAGAACTCACCTTAGCTCTCTCTTGGGACCTCTCTTGGATAGAAGCTATTATTTCCCACTTCCAAGAATCTTCCTATCTCCTCAGGTTACCCTCTATTCCCTTCACAAAGAACTTCTCCTTATTCATGTTCCTCAAGCCCTAACCATAGGTTTGAATTTGGAGGAGGCTAAGGTCTTCTTTTAACTCACTTATAGACTCCTAATATGGGTCTTTGCTTGCCAATTTTAGTCTTTTCCCCATCACTAGCTAGTTAGCTATGTTTTAGGCCTTATAGCCTTTTTGGCCAATTAGCCCTCCTAAAACTTAGGAGCTGTAGTTTTCTAACAAAACTCCTTGGAGGACCCCCAAATATGATTTGGAAGTTCAACTATATGACATTAGACCTACAAGATTTTCTTGGTATTAACTCTCAACTCTATCTGTACACCCTGTTTTGGGATTTAGGGCTTTTAGCTTGGTTTTAGACTAGTCTTTGGTTTCTAGCCTCAAAACTTAGAAAATGGACTTCTTGGGAAGTCCTCCTTGTTCTTGAGTATCTACAGATCATCAAAAAATACATTCATGGCCTTCTTGTCTCATGAAAACACTCCATTTTCTAACATCTATTTCTTTCCTATCCTAACCAAGCTTCCTTCACAACTCGCCTAGGGAAAGACTCCATAAATTACATCATGCACTTGTAGGGCCCATTCTTGTGGCAATCTATAGCATAATGAATCTAGTCTCCATCCCCTAAAAGGCTGTACAAAATCTATAGTGGGAAATGTAGCTAGGCCCACATCTTTCTACCTCTGTCAAAATAGGATAGGAAACTGGACAACCAAAGAGAATTTACAAAAAGCTTTATAACCTAGTCTAAGGAACAAACCAAAAGATGGAAACACACTAATACATGCTAAAATATGAAATCCAAGTTTTATAGTCTTTAAAATAATCCATGCAAGACTAGTACTACCACTGGTAAATAGAAATGTTGACACCGTTCTTAGGAAATCACTTCTACTTAGTATACCAGGTCTGTACTAATGACCACCAACCCTCTAAATTAGGGTTAAATTTACATATATAGTCTTATCTCACATATCTAACTCCCTAGACAACCCTAATCCTTACTAACAATGAAAACCTTAAGACAAACCCAAGTTATTAGCAATTTTTGAAAAGTTGCAAATGTTGCTCAGGTAACATTGCAACATTTTTACATATTTTCACATCTTCTATCTTTTTAGAAGAAATAACTAAACCTGATGACATTATCTAGGCACCTGATGAAATCATTAGGTATAGTGCTTCATCAAGGTAACTTGGGTGTCTTTAGCCTAGAAAAGAGCACCAAACTAAACTCACTCTCACCACACTTGGTCAACATGTCCTTATATATTGACATTTCCCTTCAAGAGGGTCTTTCACACCAAAATGGGATAGCCAAATGGCTTACCTAGGGGTGCTCCTGGACCATGCTACGAAGGCTAAGAAATTAAGTCAGCTCTGGTGACAGGAGTTTAGGATCAACTCCCTATTTCTTAAACTCATTCTCAGCTACCCAAGTAGCTTCACCTTATGTCTTTCCTTGCCACTGAATCAGGTGTTCCATGTAGGTTCCCTTCCTAGTCTTTTTACTCACTCTAGAGTCCAAAATATTCACTGCCACTAGTTTAGGTGTGTTGGAAATTTGAACATCTTTGGTGATGCCTTCACTAGCTGACTATGACTCAAAGTGTACTAGTGTGGGCCCTTTGTACTTTACAAAATCCTGCACATTGAATACATGAGAAATAGCCAAGTTTGATGGAAAGTATATCTTATAGGCATTTTGGCCATACTTTGCTAGGATTTTGCAAGGGCCTATCCTTCTCATCTGGAATTTGGTGGGTATCCATCTCTGAAACCTAGATTTTTTGAGATGTACCATCAAAAGATCTCCCACAACAAAATGAATATCCTTTCTCCTTTCATCAACTTTGGATTTCAACTTTTGTGTAGCCTCTTGGAGCTACTTCTTCACTTGGTCATGAACTTCCTTCATTGATTGAGTGAATTCTTTTGCATATCCACTCCTTCCTTCTTCATTTTCTAAGTTTCCCAACTCACACACTCCTCTAGGATGTAGCCCATAAACAATTTCAAAGGGGCTCTTCCCTATTGTCCTATTAACACTATCATTGTAGGCATACTCTACCTATGGTAACAGTTGATACCACATCAATCCATACTCCTTTGTTAAGCACCTAAGGAGGTTACCTAGCACCCTATTAATGACCTCACTCTGACCATCAGTTTGGGGATGGTAGGCTGATCCAAAGGAAAGATTAGTGCCTAACCTTTTCCACAAGGTCTTCCAAAAATGGCCCATAAATTTCACATCTCTATCAGAAACTATGCTTAGGGGTAAGCCATGAATCATTACCACCACTTTAAAGAAAAAATGTGCAATGTGACTAGCATCATGAGTGGTTTTGCAAGAAATGAAGTGGCTCATCTTGCTAAACCTATCTATAACCACAAATATACTATCCAAACTAGTCTTGGTCCTAGCCAATCCAACTATAAAATCCATGCTGATGCATTCCCAAGGCCTACTAGGAATGGGTAAAGGTTGATACAAACCTACATTTGATGAGGTACCTGTTGGGTATATTCTTATTTTTTTGAGGTTTTGTCCAATTTTTGTTTTAGTTTCCTTGTAAATGCCTTGCCTAGTCTAGATCCTATAAAATTCTTGAAAATAGTCATGACCAAGCTCAAAAAAACATTTACCCTAGGTTTTGTCCTCAAAGAAATTTGAATTCATATGAAAACCCTAGAAATAGCCTTAGGTCTTTTAATTCATCATTACTTTTGGGCTATTTAAGTTCTTAGAAGTGCATGTGACTATTTCCTTTAGTTGTTCACTGATTCACGTAATGTTATGTCATGTAATTAATCTTTCAAGAGAACTGGCAAATGTGTTAAAAATGCTAAGTGTTATCCTTGATCACGGAGTCTCCAAGTATCAAGCAGTTATCAGAAAACTTTAAGCAACTTGGCGAATGCATTATCTCTTATTCACGTATTCCTTGATGGTTCTATGCTTATACTCAGCGACTTGCGGACAACGGTTATTGCTCATTCTCTAAATTGAGCGGTCAAGGGAAAAGTAATCTAGCGACCTAGCAAGAACCATAGATCATTGACAGGATCAACGGTTATGATTAAATCTCAAGTATTTTTGGGTCCTACATGTTTCACTTGGTGAATGAACGATTGTGTATAGTTTTCTAAGTGTGGCGGCTCTGATAGTTTGGCTTGATGAATTTGGCAGAAAGGGTTCTTTCAAGTGTTCGCTTGTTCTTGGAATAAATTAGTGAGAGGCTAAGTAATCTGGTAATTTAGCGAATCATGTGGTCGCAGGTTCTCTTAAAGGAAATGTAAAGGATAGAATGATTTGGCAAATCGGTGAATCAAAGGATTAGCAAAGTTTCAAGTCTTCAGTTTCTTAATCACGTAAAGAAACATTCAATGTTTGAAGTATTGCAAGATTCAGTGAACCGTTCGTTCACTAATTCTCGTAATCAAATAACTAAATATTATATGTTTTGGTGAAATGGTCAACTAACCACATTTTCCAAGCTGCATGATGTTGGTAGTCAAAGCTACATGATTCGGTGATTCAGAGATAAGCTATTCACCAAGTCATCAGATACCTAGGTAGTTAGCATTAACATCTAGCGAATCGGTGAAGCATATAGTCGCTAAGTCTCAGAATAAAGGTGACGGTTAAGGAAAGATTCAATGACTCAGAGAGTAAAAACTTCACTAGTTCTCTAAAGAATCAGGTAGTTAAGTATCTCATTAAGCGAATGCATGAACCCTTTGTTTGCTAAATCTCCAAGAAAATTGACAGTTAGCTGAGACGTTAAGAGAATGGGAGATGACATTATTTGCCAGTTCTCTAAGTGATAACTGTAGTCAAGTGCTCAAAGGTGATCACTTCAGTCACTGATTCACTAAGATGATGAAGAGTTAAGAATTGCATTGTGAGAACCCGTGAAGGCTTTGGTCACTAGTTCTCTAAAAATGAGCTAGGGTTAACATTGTATTAAGCGATTACGAGAGGCTTTCAATCACTGATTCAATAAATGAGCCTAGTTGGAAAAGGTAATAAAAGAAAAGAAAAGGGACCACTGCCTGCGTGGATAAAGTATAGTGTCAAGTTGGAGAGTAAACTAATGAGCCATCCAATCAGTTTCAAAGGAAGATTGCATGACGTAAACAGGTTTAAAGTGCAAAATCTTAATCATTTGCCTATTTGCCTTGTTTTTGAGTTGTTTAATTTATCTGTCAACATCCAAACATGGCTAACTTGAAATTTGAAATCTGATGGTATATGAAATTGAATGTGGAAACAATTAAGGAGATTTGCAATGATTGTGGTAGTTGTACACACTTGATCCGCATTGATAAATAAGCTAAGCTCATTGTTTCCTATGTCCAAAATCAGTTGAAGAGAATTGTGTCATTTTGAAGTGATTTCTGAGTGCCAAGTGAATCCAGTATGCAGAGATTGAAGATAATTTTGTAGCAAAGATGAGTCAACCTGAGAGGAGCACAGCATCTTCTAGTAGTGAAATAAAATCCAAGAGTGGTGGAGACAAAGGCAAACTGAATTATTCAAATGAATTTTTCAAATTGCTACCTGGTTCTAGTCAGAACAAAAGAGCTCCTGATGATGTTTTCAAAGATTTTCTAGGGTTTTGTAGAGATCCTATCATACCAAATAGCACAAGTTATACTATCTTCAACTTCTTTTATAAAAATAGAGATATTCATGTCCCTGTATGTAATGGTTGGGCTTTGGGGTTAGGAAAATTAGTAGTACCTGATGTATTCTTGGATGCGGATTTAATTGTTTCTCTAGCTAGGTGTTATGACCCTATTTCAAAGACTATTAGGAAAGAGGACCAGTCAGCTTTGGTTACACTTGATAGGGGCTCGATCATGAAGGATTTTAATGTCTATACATCCTCTACTAAAATTGACCTGAGCAAAGAAAAGGAGAGGTACAAGAATAACATAGGGATAGTGAAGGACCAAATGATGAAGCATATCCCAAAATAGGATAAGTATATAGCTCCCCTCCCTGCTCACATGAATGCCCCTTACCAATTTAAATCCCTTTAGATTTACATGAGGCAAACTTGTTATGGGTTGTGTAGGGTTTTGGGAATTGATGGGGATGTAGAGTTTTAACCAACTGATCTTTTGATGATTATCCTAGACATCCAGAATTCCTTGGTTAATACTGACTATGATTACATTCAGTATATCATTGATAGAATGCATGAGGGTTTGATTTCTATCAAGGATAGTAAGAGCCCAATTAAGTTCATGCATTATTCTTTGCTAATGCACTTAATTTTGTTCTTCAACATTAATAGTTTTGATTCAAACATGCTGAAGCCAAGGTTCAACTTTGAAGGCCAGTATAATCTGGTGCAATTATGGGTGAGGAAGTGGAATTCTACTTCCAATGAACGGGATTTTTGTATCTTTCAAAATTTCATTGTTTATTCTATTGTAAGGATGTTAGGTATCAATACTACAAGGATATCCCTAAGGGTCCTTAGGCTCCTACGACCAGTGCAGTTTGTGGACAAATGGGAGGGAGATCATAATTGGGGTGATTTTTACTTGGGGGAAAATGCTACAATTTTGGGGGTCTATGGTTGCCCCCAACCCCCACATCTATTACCAAAATTTGTGCCTCCAAGAGTTGCTTGTTTGGAATTTGTGTGGTAGTTGATGTGGACACATAGAGAACTTCTAGCCCCTCATAGGAAGGGTACATTCAAACCTAGGCAATTCAAGATAGGTGACTTCCTGGTAGGAAAGAGGGCATTTCCTCAAATTACTGCATGGTTAAATCAGTTCAAAATGGTTGCTGGTGCTTGTAGAAATGTAGATCCTGAGGACTTTATCAAAATTTCCAGGATGCTCTATATTCCAAACATTGGTGTGATTAAGGAACATGAGGGTTTGGATGAAGAAGATGTAGTCAGAAACATTATAGATGATGATGAGGTCAAAAGGAGATGGAACAGGTACTTTGATTTGATAGACTCGTCAAAAATACTGATGGCAGCCCAACTTCCTTTTGAGGGTTTCTTCCCTGACCTTCCCTATTTAAAAAGAATTGACAAGATGATAGAGATGCATGACATTCTATCAAATCAGTTGGAGAAGTTGATTGACTAGAGTCAACCAAAGAAAAGGAAACACTATTCATCTTCAGATCAAGAGGAGTCTTTTGATGAGTCCCCAGAAGGGAATAGCCCACCACAAATTAAGGATGTACAGAGTGTTAAGCCTATTGAAGACCAACTAGAAATAGGGGATTCTCTAGAACCACCTTTGAAGAAATAGAGGCTTGAGGAAGGAGAGCCTTCAAGGTAGAAAAAGTAGAAGAGAATAATTGATAGAGCATTTTCTCTAGTGCCAGCTGATAGGGTTTACCATCACCAATTGAGAAAAGCAATAAGAGAAGGAAAGAAGGTGACTACTGATAAAATAGATAAGGAACAGTCCCTATGGTTAGAAAAGGATATTAGAGAGGTCTATTAGGAGGAATTTTTGAGTGATGACCAGTTTATTAAAACTGATGAATTCAAGATTTTCCTTATTTGGAATAAGCAACAAGAAGTGAGGAAAATTCTACCTGAAGGTATGGAGCCAAGTGAAGAGACATTGAGAGCCTTAGCTTCTTATGATCCTAGCCTTGATCCTATAACTGTAGATGAAGCTAGACAACTGGTCAAGTCAAGTGGAATGCTATTGACTCCAAGATGGGATCTGACTTCTGCATTCATCATAGATCAAATAAGAAAGCAACCATAGGGTAGCCTATCATATGAAGTTCACATTGGTGATATGATAAGAGCAAGTGGCTATGACCCTAAATCTCAAGCTATTGCAATGTGGTCTATGGCCCCTAGGACACAAAATCCATCTCTGGTAAGTATAGAGGATAAAATGGAAGGGTATAAGATTATATGCACTGTGCAGAATATAGCTGACCTTGAAGTTTCCAAGGTAGTAACTCATTGGGCTAACCTGAATGAAGCAAGGACAGTTCAATTATCTGAAAGGTATTCAAAATTGTTTGAAAGTGCAAACTTGGTGGCCAAGGATAGAGACTTAAAATTGATGAAGTTTAAGTAGTTAGAGGATGAATTGGTAGAAATAAAAGTTAAGCTTGAAGAAGCTTCAAAGGTAGTTGTTTCCCCCCTGTGCAGATTGAGGTCCCTATTTAGATTGATGAAGAAGTCCCTGAGAGACCTACTGAAGATTTGGAGAAGATAAGGATAGAGGCATCTTTTTACACTATGTCAAAGATTGTGCAATATAGGTGGGATAAGATAATAGAGAAGATGGATATAGTTTATTAATCAGTTAGCTGATTGCACCAGACCAACAAAAAGGTAAATGAATCATTGGCTACTTTGGAGCCACTTCATAGTGTTTGGTCTGGCAAAAGTTTGTTGTTTGATAAACTTGATAGTCTACAAGAACATAAGCCTGAGATCCCTGGGGTAGTGACAAATTTTTTTGAGAAGATTGGCTTAGTCAGTGCTGTTTCAAAGTTTTTTAAAGGTAAGTCCAACCAGGTGAAGGCTAGGTTGTTTATGTTTGATAAACATTATAGCAAATATCTACCATCAATATGTGATCATAATGCAAATGTGATCAAGTTGGAAGAATGGAAACTGTCAATGGATCAGTTGGCAATTACACAAGATGCTTTCCTTAATAGTGACAATACTTTGGATTTTGAGAGGTGTAATAGCATAATTGACAGTGTTTTTAAAATTGAAAATGATTGCATAGGCTTTGTGGCAGAGGCCAAAAATATAACTGATTCCATGTGGGATAAGAAAGTTATATTATTACACGAATTGCAAACTTACAACTAGCCATTAGATGATGATGTAGCAGCTTGGGGGAAGCTAATAATAAAGAAGAAGAAGAAGAGGCCAGTCATCTAGCTTATAGAAGAAGAGCAAGAATAGAGCTGCAGATGGCACCTAATCCAGAAATTGGGGGAGAGAAAGTTTCAAACAAAGGATGATGTAAGTTAGCCGGAATGGCGGTCATCATTCACGCAACAAATTTAGCAATTGCTTTGAAATATCCTTAGACAAAGATGCCACCTGTGAAATTGTTGAGAAAAGATATTTGTAATATGTTGTTACAATCTTTTTGTCAGTTATAATCTTGTCTCTAGTGTAGGATCTTTTCTAGCCATCCCAAGCTTGTTGCATCCTTTCGAGGATTCCAAGATGGCTAAGATATACATAGCAAGTCTTTGCTCATTCAAGAGGGGGGGGTTTTTGGAAATACTCTGTAAGAAAGGTTCTGAATACAAAACCTTATTTTCTTTAAATAAGATGATACTGTATCAATGCATTTTGACCATTAATACAAAATATTGGAGCTCTGTTACTACTATTTTGTTGTCTTTATGCATGGAGTGTTTTAATTTTCTTATGTATTTAGATTGCAAGGCATTTTAAATACATTATTCACAAGGTGAATATAGGGGTTAAGCTTAAGTTTCTTTCAAGGAAAGAGTAAAATCTTAGGGGAAGTCTCTGGGAATTACAAATCCATGTATGAATTTGATGACAGTTGTAGGACTTAAAAGGATGATATGTTAGGCATGTCATTTGAGTTTCAGTATTTTTGTTTTGATAGATATATGTGGAGGTAGGGTTTGAGTCTAACACCCAAGTGGATAAGGCACTGGTTCTAGATCTATTTACATTTATTTGCCACCCAAGATATAAACAATTGATAGATTTTACTTTATCTGTATAAACCTTAATTTGAACTACTCTATGAAAAGTTCATAGACGTGTATTGTAATGCTTTGTACAAGCACTGAATGAGGTTAACCTTCCTTGAGTTCAACTCAAAAAAGAAGAAGGATGAATATCCTTAAACTATTGTTTCATGTTGCTGCTTTCATGATTTCCATCATAGTTTTGTGTATCAGGATAATTTGGGCCGTACTCAGAGTTTTATCATCTTACTAGGTTGATGTTCAAAAGCAATAACAAAGCAGTGAAGGAGCTAGTTCACAATTTAGAGCTCAATAAAATATTGAATTGATATAGGTACACCCACCTGAGTATTTATACTCAAAGTGAAGAATGTTTTCTGACCTTAATACCTTAGTGTTTGCATTTTTCTAGATTATGTCCATTGGGATTATATGAGTATTTGATAATCTATAGATTTGAACACTAACAAAAATAGTGACTCTGCTGGGGACTTTTGAATAGCTTGCAATAGGTTATTGCAAATCCTATCTATTGTGTATTTTTATACTAGCATAAAATAATTTCATTTCCCAGTGGCGACTCTAAAATCTATGTTACCAGTTGCTAATTGTTGTAAAATCTTGCCAAAATTATTGTGATATACCATGAGTTGACTAAGGAATACTAGGTCTTATTATAGAGATCACCTAGAAGATAATGCAGGTGATGAGCTTCACACACCAAATAGAAAGAAATGGTCTAGGAGAGGTCATAATAATACTAGTTCCCAAGGCCCTTCTCGAGAAAGATCTCATGTCCCACTTCCTTGTGAAACTTCCTCCTCTTTTGATGATCCCAAACATGTTAAGAGGGTCACGCCAAGTGTGCATATGTAGAAAGAAATAATAACAGAGGTCACATAAGTAGGTTATTTCCCTGCGAGAGAAACTCTGGAACAACCAGAAGAAACCTCTACTATTGAGACTACCTCCTATGATTCTGAAAAGTTGAGAGAAGAGCTGATTGCTTTGAGAAAAAAAGAGAGTGAACAACTTACTGAGATTGAAAATAGGGTAAAAGTGAGGGAACAACAAATCTATGATTTTCTCATAAAGAGGCAGGAACTTCTCAAGAGAACCAAGAAAAATGAGACCCAAGTTAGTGATTTAAAAAAAGATGTTCAAGGTTTAAATAAGGACTTGTTTGGTGACATGGAAGATTTGAGAAAGTAGGCTCAGGATTCTAAACCTAAACAAGGTGAATTTGAGGGAACAAGCCATGTCCTAAGGGAATTGAATCCCTCTAAAATCCAGAGAAACAAGGACATTATAATTGCTCCCAAATAAATCCCTTATAAGGGAAAACAAAAATTGGTGGGTATAAATATTAATGAGCCCAAGAAAATTATGGCTCCTCCTAATGTACCTTCTCAAACAAGTATAGACTTGGAGAAGGATAGAAAAGCAAAGGAAGATTTGGCTATTCAATTGGAGAAACTTGAGTTGGAGGTTGCTGCTCATGAAATGAAGAGGAATATTTCCTTCCTACATGCTAACATGAACACATCTATTAGTAGCTCTATCCCTATCACCATAGGAACAACTCCACTCAGTCAGCCCAACACTTCACTTCCAAATGCTCAAGCCTTTCACCCTTGACAAATATTACTTGGACCAGTTCCTAATCAAGTTCCCCTTATAGCTAGTGGTACAGGGGGAACTGTACCCTATCAAAATGTTGTAGCTACCCCTCTCAATCAACCAAATATTCAAAGAAGACCAGTTCATTTGGATAGATATAGGCCTCTATTTTTTGATGGTATTCCTGGTCAACCTAATGCTGTCCCCAATGAAATTAGAAAGAAGATCCCATTATTTACTGGGAATAATGTTATCACCTGTGAAGAGCATCTGAAGTTTTTCATAGATAAGGTAAATAATTATGAGATTGAACATGAAGATGTCATAATGAAGCTCTTTGTTTAATCATTGATTGAGGATGCCTGGGATTGGTGTAGGGGTCTACCTAAGAATAGTATTGCATCTTGGGAAGAATTTGTCAGATGTTTTAAAGAGAAATATGCAGAACATGTGAACTCTAGTTACATGCTCAATGAGTTCAATAATATCAAGAAACACTATAATGAGAGCATGTCATAGTTTAATAGATGATTCCAAAAGGCTATGTATAAACTGTTCCAAGTATTGAGGCTAGATGATGCAGTCTGCATGACAACTTATTTCAACTCTATGGATGGTAAGATGTCTTACTTTTTGAGAGATAAGAATCCCCGTACCCTTAGGGATGCTTTTAAGTTGGCCATAAATATTGAGAGTAACCAAAAGGCATCTGGCCAAATGTACAAAAGGGATGAAGGTAGACTATGGAAAGAGACCAGGCCTCAACCTGTAAGGCCATCCAAAGAGGAGGATAGAATGGACAAAGGACCTAGTAATAACAAAGACTTCCCAGCAAGGTTTGATAAAGGTTGTAGAAATTTTTAGGATACAAGACCGGCTTATCAAAGGCAAGACAAAGCCCCTAATCTGAGAGATATGCCTTACAAAACAAACTGGAAAGATGGGAGGCTTGTTCCTGATAATAATGAACCCCAAAAGGGAAGAGATACACCAGATCCTTTAAAGAAAAATATAGCACATAATGTGCAAAGTACCCCTTGGTGTGTGGCT
Source organism: Chamaecyparis obtusa (assembly GCA_027943335.1). Lineage (NCBI taxonomy): Eukaryota > Viridiplantae > Streptophyta > Pinopsida > Cupressales > Cupressaceae > Chamaecyparis > Chamaecyparis obtusa. The sequence continues at coordinate 736,747 of BSBK01007125.1, forward strand.
TGTAATATGCCCCACTCACCATTCCAATGTGTTGTTGCTCAGGCCTTGGGAGAAGAGGCCAATGATTCATACACAGGAGATTATGAAGGATCTGAAAAGCCTGCTATTAACATGTTCACTACTGAACTAATGGGGGACCTTGAGTCCTCAGATGATGAATTTATTTTCCCTGATGTTGATCATAAGAGGAAGATTTTCTCTGACTATGAACAACAAATTTTTACTCAATCTGACCAGGAAGAGTTTGATAATGATGATTGTAAGACTCATATGGTAGAATCTGGGTCAGATGAAAGACAATGGAGAAAGCCCAGTGAAGAAGAGATCGAGAGTTTAACTATGGCTGCTATTACTCAAGAAAAATCCTCATACAATTTGAGGAACAAAAAGGTGGATAATGAGCAGGGAGTCCTTAGATCAATGTTTTTTAAGAGTAGTCCTCAAGATAAGGATTCCCCAAAGCCCAATGTTGTAAATAGTAAAGATGAAGGGTTTGAAGCTAAAAAGAAAAGGAAATAAGAAGTTATTGTTGACAAGGTGAAGAAGAAATTTGGTAGGTCAAAGGATCACACTGATGTTTACACTGACTCCCCTACCTTTGATATGAGACATGCCTTGTCCCAAATGAAAGTTTCCATCCCTCTGCTTGAAATGTTGAAAAAAGAAGAGCACAAAGCAGCATCCCTGGCTCTTATAAGTGAGTAGAGAACTACTCCTGTTCTACAAGAGCAAGGGAAATCCCTGGACAAGCCAATTGCAATTAATGATATCTCTAATGTATGTGTAGGGACTATTGTAACACAAGAACCATCCTCTATTAATCCTTTCTATGTTACTTTGCTTGTAAATAATTTTTTGCTGAAAAATTGTATGATTGACTCTGGTGCTGCTACAACTATAATGCCTTACCAAGTAATGAAGGACTTAGGGTTGTAAGTTGACACTTCTAGTGGAAGGTGTTATGCCATGGATAATAGAACAATACCTATTGTAGGGACCCTGGTTGGAATGGAAGTGAAAATTGCTGCATTCCCAGAAGCCATATATAAAATTGATGTGGTTGTTGTTGATACAAAACCTCATTATGGCATGTTATTGTCAAGACAATGGGTTGCAACTGTGGGTGGAAAGTTACAATTAGATTTTTCATATGATACCATCCTAGTAAATGGAACTAAGGTGAAGTTGTACAGGGAGCCCCGGTCTTCAGTCATGATTGAAATGGTTGCTCTCGAAGATCTAAATTGTTTTGTAGATATTGACATGAGCAATTTTGTGATTGAAGAAGTAGTACCTCAATTGAAAAACACAGATTCAATCGTGGATGAGATAATTTTGCAGCAAGATGGCCTATGGAAAATTTTCTTTGATGGTGGATTTTCCAAGGAAGGATCAGGAGCTGGTGTTGTATTCATTTCCCCATTAGGTATTACATTTAAATACTCATTCTTGCTAACTTTTCAATGTACCAATAATACTGCTGAGTATGAGGCTTTGATATTGGGATTAGATGTGGCCATAAAACATGGTATGAAATTTTTAAAAGTTCATGGTGATTCCCAGTTGATTATAGCCCAAGTAAGATCTTAGTATGCTTCCAAGGATGAAAAATTGAAAATGTATAAACATGTTGTTTGGGATAGACTAGAGTTTTTTGATGCTTTCAATCTACTTTGGGTAGAAAGATCCAATAATATCATGGCAGATTTTCTTGCAAATGTTTCCCTTAAGAGTGAAGACATAACTCTCACTGGTGTGTCTATGTTAGAAGTCAAATCTAGGCCTGCAGTGCCTGATAATGTATATAACTGGCAAGTTTTTGAGGATGACTTAGATATCCTTAGGTTTATTCAAGGCCTTGATCAATATGATGGTCAGCAAATAGATTTTAATGATATACAATAATGTGTTTAAGGAAAATAATGCATCATGGGAAATGAGATAGTGCAATTACCCTCAAATCACATACCTAAAGAGTTAGTGGAACTGGAGGGGATGTTTAAAATAAATGATGGTTTTTTTGTCTCAAAAGTCTAATGCTAAAATGAAAGACTTAGAGGAAATAAACCTAGGATCTGAAAATTTCCCCCAGATGGTGTACATTGGCAAGAAAATGAGTAGAGAGATCAGAGGAAACTTGATTAGACTTTTGAAAAAATATAAACATGTGTTTTCTTGGTCTTATGATGACCTCAAAGCTTATAGGGCTGACCTATTTTAGCATGAAATCCCTCTAAAAAAAGAAACCAGGCCTTTTAGATAGAAGCAGAGACCCATTAACCCTTTATTGGCTACCAAGATGCAAGTTGAGTTGACAAAACTAAGAGATGCTGGTATTATTGAACCAATTAGGCACTCAACTTGGGTTTCGAACCTTGTGCCAATAAGGAAAAAAAATGGTGATATTAGGCTCTGTGTTGATTTCAGGAACCTGAATGTGGCCTCACTTAAGGATAACTATGGATTTCCCAATGTGGAGGCTATGCTACATATGGTGACTAGATGTGAACTCTTATCAATGATGGATGGTTTCTCAGGGTATAATCAAGTGCTGGTCAAAGAATCAGAGCAATTTAAGACAGCCTTTACAACCCCATGGGGAACATATGTATATGTTCGCATGCCTTTTGGTCTGAAAAATGCTGGAACAACATTTCAGAGAGCCATGGATGTGGCATTTGAGGAGTTGATAAATGTTTTAATGGTTGTTTATCAGGATGATCTCACTGCTTATTCCAAGAAAGTTGATGATCATTGTTCCCATTTGGAGAAGGTCATTCTTAAGGCCTTAGAATTTGGTGTGTCTTTGAATCCCAAAAAGTGTCAGTTTGCTATGATAGAAGGGAAGTTACTTGGACACATAGTGTCAAAAGAAGGAGTCGGGATTGATCCTAAAAGAGTAGAAGCAATTAAAAAGGTCCCCCCACCAAAGAACATAAAAGGTGTGCAGTCATTCTTGGGATAGATTAATTTTGTAAGAAGATTTATTGCTAACTTTGCAGAATTGGTCAAGCCCATAGTGAAGTTCCTAAAGAAGGAAGTGAAGTTTGATTGGAACCTTGAAGCTCAGCAAGCTTTTGTAAGAATCAAACAAGAAATTCAAGAGGCCCCAATTTTGGTTTCACCTGATTACTTGAAACCATTTTCTCTATTTTCTTTTGCATCTTTTCATACTATTGCAGCTATCCTTTTACAAAAGGATCAAGAAGGATATGAGCATCCTATAGCCTTTTTCAGAAAATCATTACAATCTACTGAATTAAATTATGAACTAATGGAAAAGAAAGCTTATGCCCTTGTAAAGGTAGTCAAAACTTTCAGACCATATTTGGTCTGTGCAAAGGTTAGTGCTTATGTGCCACATGCTGTAGTAAAGGATATCCTATCACAGAGTGAAGTCACAGGAAAGAGGTGTAAATGGATAAACACAATTCAAGAGTTTGAACTTGAAATTCACATTACCAAATTGGTAAGAGGATTGGGACTTGCTAAGTTAATGACTGAGGAAAATATGGACCTTGTCCAGGTAAATAATGTTTCTGCAAATATTGATATGATTACTAGTATTGAAATGCAACCTTGGTACAAGGATGTTATTTATTTTATTAAAAATTGTAAGTGTCCCCCTAAATTGAATGATAATCAAAGGAGTTTGAGATTGGAAGCTCAGAGATATGTGCCGATCCAAGGTGATTTGTATTGGAAAGATAATGATGGCATCCTACTTTTTTGTCTGGATAAGCACCAATCAGAGAAAGTGTTGAAGGAAATGCACTCTAGAATGTGTGGAGGACATCATTCTGCTCGGTCAATAGCTCATTAAATCTTAAGGGTAGGATACTATTGGCCTTTATTGTTCAAAGATGCTCATTCTTATGTCAGAAAATGTGAACCTTGTCAAAGATTTTCTAAAAAATTGAAGTTCTCAGGTGCACTCTTATTGAACCCTATTGTTGCAAAAGCTCCTTTTGCAATGTGGGGTATGGATTTTATTGGAGAGTTCTCTTAGAAGTCTAGTGGGGGACATAGTCACATTTTGGTGGCTACCGATTATTTCACCAAATGGATTGAAGCCATTCCAACCAAAAGGGCAACTAGTGTCATTGTGATTGAGTTTCTGATGAATAATGTAATCACTAGATTTGGTGTCCCTGTTAAATTGGTTGTTGAGAATGCTATGAGTTTTAGGTCATAGGAGATTACTGATTTTTGTTTAGAAATGGGAATAGTATTGTCTTACTCATCCCCTTATCATCCACAGGCCAATGGACAGGTTGAATCCAACAATAAGAGTATTTTGCAAATTTTGAAGAAAACCTTGGAAAAGAATAAGAGAAGTTGGCATGTGAAACTAAAGCTAGCCCTATGGGCTGATAGAATTTCTAAGAAGAGAGCTACAAGTAAGTCCCCTTTTGAGATGGTATATGGAGCAAAATCAAGGTTGCCAGTCAATAATTTCCTTCCAATCTATAAGTTTATGCAAGAAGAGGACATGGAAATCAATGATCCACTGCAAGATAGAATGGTTCAGCTGATTGAATTGGATGAGATTAGGAGGGAGGGACAAAGAGAAAATGTGAAGTTGTAGAAAAAAATGAAGTATCTTTTTGATAATAGAGAAACTATGAGAAAATTCCAGCCTGGTGATATGGTTCTTCAATGGAATGCCAGGGCTGAAGATAAAGGGAAACACAAAAAATTTGAGTCTTTGTGGATGGGACCTTATATTGTTCATCAGACCCATGGTAAGGATTCATATTTTCTACAAAATTTGGATGGCAAAGAGTAGGAATTGCTAGTGCATGGACAATTCCTAAAAATTTTCTTCAGTTAACTCTTTTTCCATGCATAGTAGGCTTGTATATATGTGTAGGTGTGTTTGTTTCTGCTGTGTGTTTGTTTCCTATTCTAGGTTAGGGTTTTGTGGTCTACCTCCTAGAGATTCATAAGTTCTTGCTATGATCTTACAATCAAGCATCCTCAGATAGAGCCACTGTTGGGTATATTCTTATTTTTCTAAGGTTTTGTCCAATTTTTGTTTTAGTTTCCTTGTAAATGCCTTGCTTGGTCTAGATCCTGTAAAATTCTTGAAAATAGTCATGACCAAGCTTGAAAAAACATTTACCCTAGGTTTTTTCCTCAAAGAAATTTGAATTCATATGAAAACCCTTGAAATAGCCTTAAGTCTTTTAATTCATCATTACTTTTGGGCTATTTAAGTTCTTAGAAGCGCATGTGACTATTTCCTTTAGTTGTTTGCTGAGTCACGTAATGTTATGTTGCGTAATTAATCTTTCAAGAGAACTGGTGAATGTGTTAAAAATGCTAAGTGTTATCCTTGATCGTAGAGTCCCCAAGTATCAGGTAGTTATCAAAAAACTTTAAGCGACTTGGTGAATGCATTATCTCTTATTTGTGTATTCCTTGGCGGTTCTGTGCTTATACTTAGTGACCTAGTGACAATGGTTATCACTCATTCTCTGAATCAAGTGGTCAAGGGAAAAGTAATCTAGTGACCTAGCAAGAACCATAGATCATTGATAGGATCAATGGTTATGATTAAATCTCAAGTATTTTTGGGTCCTACATGTTTCACTTGGTGAATGAGCGATTGTGTATATTTTTCTAAGTGTGGTGGCTTCGACAGTTTGGCTTGATGAATTTGGCAGAAAGGGTTGTTTCAAGTGTTTGCCTGTTCTCAGAATAAATTAGTGAGAGGCTATGTAATCTGGTGATTCAGTGAATCATGTGGTCATAGGTTCTCTTAAAGGAAATGTAAAGGATAGAATGATTTGGCGAATGGACAAATCAAAGGATTAGCAAAGTTTCAAGTCTTCAGTCACTTAATCATGTAAAGAAACATTCAATGTTTGAAGTATTGTGAGATTTAGCGAACCCTTCATTCACTGATTCTCGTAACCAAATAACTAAAGATTATATGTTTTGGTGAAATGGTCAACTAACCGCATTTGCCAAGTTGTGTGATGTTGGTAGTCAAAGCTACATGATTCAGTGATTCAAAGATAAGCTGTTCACCAAGTTGTTAAATACCTGGGCAATTAGAATTAACATCTAGCAAATGGGCGAAGCATACAATCGCTAAGTCTCAGAATAAAGGTGATGGTTAAGGAAAGATTCAGCGACTCAGAGAGTAAAAGCTTTGCCAGTTCTCTAAATAATCAGGTGGTTAAGTATCTCATTAAGTGAATGCATGAACCCTTTGTTCGCTAAATCTCAAAGAAAATTGACAGTTAGCTGGGACATTAAGAGAATGGGAGATGACCTTATTTGCCAGTTCTCTAAGTGATAACTATAGTCAAGTGCTCGAAGGTGATCACTTTAGTCACTGATTCACTAAGATGATGAAGAGTTAATAATTGCATTGTGATAACCCATGAAGGCTTTGGTTGCCAGCTCTCTGAAAATGAGCTAGGGTTAACATTGTATTAAGTGATTACGAGAGGCTTTCAGTCACTGATTCGCTAAATGGGCCTGGTTGGAAAAGGTAATAAAAGAAAAGAAAAGGGACCATTACCTGCGTGGATAAAGTACAGTGTCAAGTTGGAGAGTAAACTAATGAGCCATCCAATCAGTTTCAAAGGAAGATTGCATGACGTAAATAGGTTTAAACTGCAAAATCTTAATCATTTCCCTCTTTGCCTTATTTTTGAGTTGTTTAATTTATCTGTCAACATCCAAACATGGCTAAATTGAAATTTGAAATCTGATGGTATATGAAATTGAATGTGGAAACAATTAAGGAGATTTGCAATGATTATGGTAGTTGTACACACTTGATTTATGTTGATAAATAAGCTATGCTAATTGTTTCTTGTGTCCAAAATCAATTGAAGAGAATTGTGTCATTCTGAAGTGATTTCTGAGTGCCAAGTGAATCCAATTTGCAGAGATTGAAGATAATTCTATAGCAAAGATGAGTCAACCTGAGAGGAGCACATCATCTTCTAGCAGTGAAGCAAAATCCAAGAGTGGTGAAGACAAAGGCAAACTGAATTATTTAGATGAATTTTTGAAATTGCTACCTGGTTCCAATCAGAACAAAAGAGCTCCTGATGATGTTTTCAAAGATGTTCTATGGTTTTGCAGAGATCCTATCATACCGAATAGCACAGGTTATACTATCTTCAACTTCTTTTATAAAAATAGAAATAGTCATGTCCTTGTATGTAATGGTTGGGCTTTGGGGTTAGGAAAATTAGTAGTGCTTGATGTATTCCTGGATGTGGATTTAATTGTTGCTCTAGCTAGGCATTATGACCCTATTTCCAAGACTATTAGGAAAGAGGACTAGTAAGCTTTGGTTACTCTTGATAGGGGCTCGTTCATGAAGGCTTTTAAGGACCAAGAATAACATAGGGATAGTGAAGGACCAAATGATGAAGCATATCCCAAAATAGGATAAGTATATAGCTCCCTTCCCTACTCACATGAATGCCCCTTACCAATTTAAATCCCTTCAGCATTACATGAGGCAAACTTGTTATGGGTTGTGTAGGGTTTTGGGAATTGATGGGGATGCAAAGTTTTTACCAGCTGATCTTTTGATGATTATCCTAGACATCCAGAATTCCTTGGTTAATAATGACTATGATTACATTTAGTATATCATTGATAGAATTCATGAGGGTTTGATTTCTGTCAAGGATAGTAAGAGCCCAATTAAGTTCATGCATTATTCTTTACTAATGCACTTAATTTTGTTCTTCAACATTAATAGTTTTGATTCAAACATGCTGAAGCCAAGGTTCAACTTTGAAGGCCAGTATAATTAGGTGAAATTATGAGTGAGGAAGTGGAATTCTACTTCCAATGAAGGGGATTTTTGTATCTTTCAGAATTTCATTGTTTATCCTATTGTAAGGCTGTTAGGTATCAATACTACAAAGATATCCCCAAGGGTCCTTAGGCTCCTATGACTAGTGTAGTTTGTGGACAAATGGGAGGGAGATCATAATTGGGGTGATTTTTACTTGGGGGAAAATGCTACAATTTTGAGAGTCTACGGTTGCCCCCAACCCCAACATCTATTACCAAAATTTGTGCCTCCAAGAGTTGCTTGTTTGGAATTTGTGTGGTAGTTGATGTGGACAGATAGAGAACTTCTAGCCCCTCATAGGAAGGGTACATTCACACCTAGGCAATTCAAGATAGGTGACTTCCTGGTAGGAATGAGGGCATTTCCTCAAATTACTGCATGGTTAAATCAGTTCAAAATGGTTGCTGGTGCTTGTAGACATGTAGATCCTGAGGACTTTATCAAAACTGCTAGGATGCTCTATATTCTAAACATTGGTGTGATTAAGGAACATGAGTGTTTGGATGAAGAAGATGTAGTCAAAAACATTATAGATGATGATGGGGTCAAAAGGAGATGGAACAGGTACTTTGATTTGATAGAGTTGTCAAAACAAGTGATGGCAGCCTAGCTTCCTTGTGAGGGTTTCTTCCCTGTCATTCCCTATTTAAAAAGAATTGACAAGATGATAGAGATGCATGAAATTCTATCAAATCAGTTGGAGAAGTTGATTGACCAGAGTCAACCAAAGAAAAGGAAAGACTATTCATCTTTTGATCAAGAGGAGTCTTTTGATGAGTCCCTGGAAGGGAATAGCCCACTACAAATTAAGGATGTACAGAGTGTTAAGCTTGTTGAAGACCAACCAGGAATAGGGGATTCTCTAGAGCTACCTTTGAAGAAATAGAGGCTTGAGGAAGGAGAGCCTTCAAGGTAGGAAAAGCATAATAGAATAATTGATAGAGTGTCTGCTCTAGTGCCAGGTGATAGGGTTTACCATCACCAATTGAGAAAAGCAATAAGAGAAGGAAAGAAGGTGGCTACTGATGAAATAGATAAGGTACAGTCCTTGTGGTTAGAAAAGGATATCAGAGAGGTCTATCAGGAGGAATTTTTGAGTGATGACCAGTTTATTAAAACTGATGAATTCAAGAGTTTCCTTATTTGGAATAAGAAACAAGAAGTGAGGAAAATTCCACCTGAAGGTATGGAGCCAAGTGAAGAGACATTGAGAGCCTTAGCTTCTTATGATCCTAGCCTTGATCCTATAACTGCAGATGAAGCTAGACAACTGGTCAAGTCAAGTGGAATGCTATTGACTCCAGGATGGGATCTGACTTCTGCATTCATCATAGATCAAATAAGAAAGCAACCATAGGGTAGCCTATCATATGAAGTTCACATTGGTGATATGATAAGAGGAACTTTCTATGACCCTAAATCTCAAGTTGTTGGAATGTGGTCTATGGCCCCTAGGACCCAAAAGCCATCTCTGTTAAGTATAAAGGATAAAATGGAAGGGAATAAGATTATATGGATTGTGCAGAATACAACTGACCTTGAAGTTTACAAGGTAGTAACTCATTGGGCTAACCTGAATGAAGCAAAGACAGTTCAATTATTTGAAAGGTATTCAAAATTGTTTGAAAGTGCAAGCCTAGTGGCCAAGGATAGAGACTTAAAATTGATGAAGATTAAGTAGTTAGAGGATGAATTGGAAGAAATAAAAGTTAAGCTTGAAGAAGCTTCAAAGGTAGTTGTTTCCCCCCCTGTGCAGATTGAGGTCCCTATTCAGATTGATGAAGAAGTCCCTGAGAGACCTACTGAAGATTTGGAGAAGATAAGGATAGAGGCATCTTTGGACACTATGTCAAATATTGTGCAATATAGGTGGGATAAGATAATAGAGAAGATGGATACAATTTATCAATCAATTAGCCAATTGCACCAAACCAACAAAAAGGTAAATGAATCAATTGCTGCTTTGGAGCCACTTCATAGTGTTTGGTCTGGGAGAAGTTTTTTGTTTGATAAACTTGATAGTCTACAAGAACATAAGCCTTAGATCCCTGGGGTAGTGATAGAAGTTTTTGAGAAGATTGGCTTAGTCAGTGCTGTTTCAAAGTTTTTTAAAGGTAAGTCCAACCAGGTGAAGGCTAGGTTGTTTATGTTTGATAAACATTATAGCAAGTATCTGCCATCAATATGTGATGACAATTAAAATGTGATCAAGTTGGAAGAATGGAAATTATCAATGGATTAGTTGGAAATTACACAAGATGCTTTCCTTAATAGTTAGAATACTTTGGATTTTGAGAGGTGTAATAGCATAGTTGACAGTCTTTTTAAAATTGAAAATGATTGCATACGCTTTGTGGCAGAGGCAAAAAATATAACTGATTCCATGTGGGATAAGCAAGTCAAATTATTACAGGAATTGTAGACTTACAACTAGCCATTGGATGATTATGCAACAGCTTGGGAGAAGCTAACAATAAAGAAGAAGAAGAGGCCAGTCATCCAGCTTTAAGAAGAAGAGAGAGATTAGAGCTGTAGATGGCACCTGATCCAAAAATTGGGGGAGAGCAAGTTTCAAATAAAGGATGATGTAAGTTAGCCGGAATGGTAGTCATCATTCATACAACAAATTTAGCAACCACTCTAAAATATCCTTAGATAAAGATGCCACCTGTGAAATTGTTGAGAAAAGATATTTGTAATATGTTGTTACAATCTTTTTGTCATTTGTAATCTTGTCTCTAGTGTAGCATCTTTTCTAGCTATCCCAAGCTTGTTGCATCCTTTCGAGGATTCCAAGATGGCTAAAATATATATAGCAAGTCTCTGCTCATTCAAGAGGGGGGGAGTTTTGAAAATACTCTGTAAGAAAGGTTCTGAATACAAAACCTTATTTTCTTTAAATAAGATGATACTATAGCAATGCATTTTGACCATTAATACAAAATATTGTAGCTTTGTTACTACTATTTTGTTGTCTTTATGTATGGAGTGTTTTAGTTTTCTTATGTATTTAGATTGCAAGGAATTTTAAATACATTATTCACAAGGTGAATATAGGGGTTAAGCTTAAGTTTCTTTCAAGGAAAGAGTAAAATCTTAGGGGAAGTCTCTGGGAATTACAAATCCATGTATGAATTTGATGACAGTTGTAGGACTTAAAAGGATGATATGTTGGGCATGTCATTTGAGTTTCAGTATTTTTGTTTTAATAGATATATGTGGAGGAAGGGTTTGACTCTGACGCCCGAGTGGATAAGGCACTGGTTCTGGATCCATTTACATTTATTTGCCACCCAAGATATAAACAATTGATAGATTTTACTTTATCTGTATAAACCTTAATCTGAACTACTCTATGACAAGTTCATAGATGTGTATTGTAATGCTTTGTAGAAGCACTGAATGAGGTTAACCTTCCTTGAGTTCAACTCAAAAAAGAAGAAGGATGAATATCCTTAAACCATTGTTTCATGTTGCTGCTTTCATGATTTCCATCATAGTTTTGTGTATCAGGATAATTTGGGCCGTATTCAGAGTTTTATCATCTTACTAGGTTGATGTTTGAAAGCAATAACAAAGTAGTGAAGGAGCTAGTTCATAATTTAGAGCTCAATAGAATATTGAATTGATATAGGTACACCCACCTGAGTATTTATACTCAAAGTGAAGAATGTTTTCTGACCTTAATACCTTAGTGTTTGCATTTTGCCTAATTATGTCCATTGGGATTATTGTTGGCAATTTGGCTAATGTGGATGCATAGATGTTGTCATTATGGTAACATATTATCTCTATTGACAGTGCAAAATTTGGAATGCAAGTATGGCAAGTTGAAGGAAGAAATTGTCTAAGTATGGATACAGTGATCTTGACAGAGCACCCGATGAAGATTTAGTTGGCGACGTCCACTGGAGCAATATTTTTGTTTGTGTAGTTAACTAAAGGTTCTATAGAGTATGAGGATACCCCATCTCAGTGCACATAAAGTTTGGAGTAGTATGGACAAAGTTATTCAAAGTTTACCAAAGATAGTTTTGCAGACAAAAGAGTTTTGGAGACAGTTTTAGTAAAAGAGTTAAGGGATTATTTTTGCTTGTCAAAATAATGACTTAACATTATGAAGGGATGAAATCCTAGATGTTTACTCTTGGATAAAGATTTTGGATGTGGACCATGTAAATTTATTAGCTTTAATAACTCATATATTAGGCATACTTGAAATGTAATGAAATATGCAAGTGATATGTAAAAAGAAAGAAAAGATAACTTGCGATAGTTGTTTATTGTGATAGCAAAAAAGGCTATTGATGCGAAGTTGTAAGAAGTACCATATTATAGTCATAAACATTTTTGTATTACCTATTTGGGCAGTGAGCTCAGCTGGTGATTAGGTTTTGTAATCTAACTCCTAACAGGGTTAAGGCTTCTAACAAGGCCTAAAGTCCTTTAACCCGGACAGATCTACTATATACTGTAAATTGAATCCTAACAAGGTCCAATATCCATAACAAGATACTTTTGATTAGTGATCTTTGTGGGTACCATCTCCACTGGGGTTTTCCCTTGGCCAGGGTTTCCTAGAGAACATATGATGTGTTATGAGTTCTTTCTATTTACTGCTATGTTTGTTAATCAGCTTGATAATCTTTGTATGCACTAAAGTAATTTGTTATATCCATAAGTGGGCAAAAGAAATTTTTTTTGAAATATTGATTCACCCCCCCTCTTAGTATTTCCTATTTCTAACAATTATATGAGTATTTGATAATCTGTAGATTTGAGCACTAACAATACCTTCAGCTCTTTGGCTAACCAAACATTGTTCCACATAATTCCTAATGTCCTTCTGCATCTTAGGCCAAAAATAGTGTTAGAATAACTAAGAGGTGGGGTGAATCAGTTATCTAGTGTCCCAAAAAAAAATGTATAATTCAAAACAACTTCTTCTATTTCTTCTCCTTGGTAAACAATAATTACTTTCACTATCTATGCTTTTACTAATTACTAGTCTAATACCATAATAGTTACTGATCAAATCTAACATGTAACATGCGAAGTATGATAAAAAAACAAATATCACAATCAACACATAACACAAGGGATTTAACATGGAAACCCTATAAAGGGAAAAACCACCTGGGACCAGCAACCCAAAATTGTTCACTCTTTTGAAGTGAGGTCGGTTAAGACCCAACCTTGTTAAAGGTTTACAAACACATTGTCAGGTGTGACCTTGTTAAAGGATTTTAGACTAGAAGTTATCAACCAATTAGCATTCACTATGGGGTTGATAGGATAAAAATGTTCATTCTATGAATGATACATCATAAGACTTTCAGAGTCCACTCGGTTAAGAGATTTTGACTATATACAATCGTTAAATATGTAATAGTAAATGACCTACCTTAATACAACTTCAATTTTAGATTATAGATCAATATTCAGTCCATACAAATCCTTCTGATCAATATTTCACTTCAGAGTCAATACTATATCAACTTACTATTCATCGGTAATTTCTCTTTGTAGCTCGGTAGTTATTGTGCAGCTTAGTTCTCACTAACCAGTATGATTAGAATGCATGAAAACCTTGTTCACATGATACTCCTCTAGTTTTTACTTCTTCCAGCATCCTTCCATAATGAAATTCTAGTCTCTTATATAGATGGGTAAATCATTTTCTTCTCCACCATCAGATTTTGCCGCTTAACCACATTCATAGATTTTGCCTCTTCAAACTTTCTCGGCTGACGTGTTAGTAACATGTTTCAATCTGCTCCATTAAATCTTCCTTTAATTTTGTTAGCCATCGATCTTCATAACAAACATTATCTATTATCACTGAAATCAAGGTACTTTATAGCTCATCAATCTTATCAGCTAAACTAATCATTTAATTCATTTTGTTCCACTCGGTTAACAAATAAATGCATCTGTGAACACTGCTCGGTTAATACAGTGATCGATGTACACTACACTCTGTCAGTGTATACTAGAATTGCTTCATTTATCGACAACACTACTTTGTGTCTTTCAACTCTATACTTCATCATAGATGAATGCAACATAATAAAGTCAATATCATCAAGTCATAGACTCATCAACAAGTTACTCAATGTGTTCCTTATCCTAATCTATCATGTACATCTTTCCCCATGTAGATTTCTCTATTCTTCATCTCTTTCACCTTTCTTCAGATGTCTCGGTATAGTAACTTACAAGATAAGTGTTGTCAAACTAGTTGACATCAACGATAACATAATACTGATTTAATCATATTACATATCTAATCAGCAACTCCTCAATGATCTTTAATCACAGATTCTTCAATCAGATTCCAAATCAGTTGTAGTCCAATAAATAGAACCTTTGTACTAGTTCTAGTGTTTAATTTAGGCCAAAGTGCCCACTCAAGCTCCCATTGTGCTTCTCCTATATCACATTATCCCTCATTGACCCCTTAGGGAAACACAACTATCCTCCTCTAAACAAGAGATCATTCTATACTGTATAGTCTATAAATTGACTATGGAAATGATTCTTAAACTCCTTACACAACTTGTATGCTTCTGAGAAGTCCCTGTCCCCTTCATAAATCTCCTTGAAGCTCTCTATGCCTATACTTTGTAGCTATACTTCCTAGACTGTCAGAAGTCTCCTACTCAAAGCATTAGCTACTTTGTTCAACTATCCTTTCTTATGTTTAATGGTAAATGTGTAAGCTTGTAAATATTCCATCCATTTGAGATGTCTATTACTCAACTTATCCTGAGAATTGATGAAGTTCAAAGCCTTGTTATCAGTATACACCACAAATTCTTTTGGAAAAAGGTAATGCCTCCATTTCCTTAATGACTGTACCAATGCATAGAATTCCAAGTCATAAGAAGAATATCTCTTCTTGGCCTCATTCATCTTTTCACTATAAAATACTACTGGAATATTCTCTTGTTTCAACACTACCCCAACTACTATGCCAATTGCATCACATTTAGGGTGAATAACTTATCAAAGTTTGGCAAAACCAATATAGGTTGTGTAGCCACTCTCTTCTTTAACAACTCAAAACCTTTTCCAGCCTCTAGAGTCCATTTGAATTTAGTTTTCACTCCACCTTTTATTGTATCTAAGACTAGTGCACATAGCTCATTAAAACTCCTCATGAACTTCCTATAAGATTTGGCAAGTCCAAGAAAAATCCTTACCTCAGTGCTGCTTGCAGGAGTAGGACAATTGAGTATTGGTTCCACCTTGCTAGGATCCATCTTCAAGGTACCTTGGGACACCACAAAACCTAGATAGATCAGCTCTTGTTTCATAAATTCACACTTTTCCAAGTTAATAGATAACTTCTCTTTATGGAGTCCCTTCATCACAATCTACAAATATTGGAGATGTTCTTCTTTAGTCTTACTAAAAATTAGGATATCATCTAGGTACACTGCTACAAATATTTGAATGTAGTCTTTCAAAACCTCATTCATCAACCTCATGAAGGTTCTTGGATCATTTCTAAGCCCAAAGGGCATAACCAACCATTCATAGAGCACTTCTATGGTCTTGAATGTAGTCTTCCAATAATCTCCCTCCTTAATCCTAATTTGATGGTACCCACTCTTCAAGTCCAACTTGGTGTAGTGCCTTGCTCCTCCAAAATAGTCCATAAGATCTTCAATCCTAGGAATGAGAAATCTATACCTTATATTCATCCTATTTATTTCTCTAGAGTCTGTACAAAGCCTCCACTTACCTCCCTTCTCTATTTCCAGGAGTACTAGCACTACACATGGGCTAATGCTTTTCCTAATTAGTCCTTGGTCTAAAAGCTCTTGCACTTGTCTAGCTATCTCCTTGTTTTGGTCAGGAGTCATCTTGTATGCTTCTATATTTGGAAGAGATGCCCCTGGTATGAAGTCAATCTGATGAAAAATTTCTCTACGAGGTGGAAACATTATAGGTGATCCATCACTAACTATATCCTTAAACTCCTTCAACAACTCCTGCACTTCATTTGGTAATGGTGCTTGTTCTACTTTCTTCTCCTCAATAGGTTTAACCACTATAGCATAATGTGTATCTACTCCTTTCTTCATACCTTGGATGTATTGCTTACCTACTTGTAATAAGATGCTAGGTCCTCCTGATGTAGTCCTCTCATCATCCATTAGTAACTAAATTCTATATGTGACCCCATCTTTCTTGAAAGAATATGAATTTCTTTCTCCATCATGAATTGTTTTTCCTATCAAATTTCCATGGCCTACCTAGAAGTAGGTGGAATGGATCCATCAGGAGTATATCACACAAGATTTTTTCCACATATTTAACTATTGAAAAATCAACCCATGCTTGTTCATTTACAAGAACATGATGTCCCTTATTCAACCATGTAACTCTATAAGGGTTTGTATGAGGTATTTTGGTCAATCCAAGTTTTCTTACCACCTCCTCTAAGATGATGTTATCAGTAGACCCTGAGTCTATGATCATCTTGTAGACTTTACCAAGTATCTTGTAGTTCACTCTGAAAAGTCCCCTCCTCTATTTAGCTTCCTCTTTGACATGTTCCTTAATGAGAATCCTTCTAATGATTAGATTCTCCCCACTTTTTGAATCAAGGTTAACTTTAGGAGACTTAACAATGCTAGTCTCTTCTTGGGAAACATAGTTTACCCTTTTATCACCATGTGAACGAGAAGCCTTCTCATGGAATCTATAAGCCAGATGACCTAGTTGGTTGCAATGGAAACATTTCATAGTTGCAAAATGAGAGGCTCTACTTGAACCTACAAACCTGCCTCTTCCTCCACCTTGGAAACCTCTACCTCTATTCATACTTCCTCTTCCATTGGTTTCATTGATCATCTCTATCAGTTTGGACTCTCCTTGAGCTCTAAAATCATTTCTCCTACCTGCAAAACTACCTCTATGTCCTCTATTTTATTTTCCTCTACCTCTTCCCCTTGAGGTCTATTCATGCTTTCTTTTTCCTTTCTCCTCAATTTTCAAATCCATTTGATAGCATTGTCGAACATTCTTGAAGGTGACTAGAATCATGTCTTCCTATATAGACCACTTGAGTCCATTCTGATACCTAGCTAATCTAATACTTTCATCTTCTACTACCCTTGACCCTAGACACAAATTTTGAAACTCTTTAGTGTATGCTTGGACATCCAAATCTTTTTGCCTAAGATTATGTTCCTTCTATTCCACTGAATCTCATAATCATCAGGTAAGTAGGTCTTCTTCACCTTGGTCAGCATGCCTTTCCATGTAAAAATGGGACTCTTACCCTCTTTCTCTCTTTCAGTCTAGACAAACTTCCACCAGGTGAGTGTTGAACCCCTCAACCTAGACTTGGCCACCTTTACCTTTCTGGCATTTGTTATGCCATCACATTCAAAATGATTTTCTATACTATCAATTCAGTCCATGACTATATTAGGATCCATCTGTCCACTGAAAAGTAGGACACCCTCCAAATATTTTCCACTTAAGGCCTTTAGTGCCTTTAAGAAGGGTTCCTCAGGAATGACAGGGTTAGGGGTCAAATCTTCTTCCTCCAATTCTATCTCCTTCTCCTTAGCTTCTTTCTCTTCCTTTTGGTCTATCTTATCCTTCACCTTATCTACCTTGTCTTGGACTTCACCCAAGAGCTGCTCCAATTGAGCCAATCTTTCTCTTAGCAATATGTTATCCTCTTCCTATTCATCCACCTTATTAGCTATCTTTGCATTAGTCACCATGTTGCTAGATGCACTAGATTATGTAGGCTGCAAAATTCACCTTTCACAACACTTCTTATCCCAAATCTTGAACCTACTCTGATACCACTCTGTTAGGGAGACTCAAATTCTACTCTTGAGCTACATATAACTCACCTTAGGTCTCTCTTGGGACCTCTTAGGGCTTCCTCAATCCACCCCCACTCACTTGGAAAGAATCTATTCTTTCCCACTTCCAAGAATCTTCCCATCTCCTTAGGTTACCCTATGTTCCCTTCTCAAAGAAATTCTCCCAATTCATGTTCCTCAAGCCCCAACTATAGGTTTCAATTTGTAGGAGGCTAAGGGCTTCTTTTAACTCACTTCTAGATTCTGAACATGGGTCTTTTCTTGCCGAGTTTAGTCTTTTTCCCATCACTAGTTGGTTAGCTATGTTTTAGGCCTTGTAACCTTTTTGGCTAATTAGCCCTCCCAAAACTTAGTAGCTGTAGTTTTCTGACAAAACTCCTCAAAGGACCCCCAAATATGATTTGGAAGTTCAAATATATGACATTAGACCTCCAATATTTTCTTGGTCTTAACCCTCAACTCTATCTATACACCCTATTTTGGGATTTAGGGCTTTTAGCTTAGTTTTAGACTAGTCTTTGGTTTTTAGCCTCAAAACTTGGAAAATGGACTTCTTGGGCACTACACCTTGTTCTTGAGTACTTGAAGATCATCAAAAAATACATTCATGGCCTTCTTGGCTCATGAAAACACTCCTCTATTTTCTAACATCTATTTCTTACCTCTCTTAATCGGGCTTCCTTCACAGCTCACCTAGGAAAAGACTCCATAAATCATAGCATGCACTTGCAGGGCCCATTCTTGAGGCAATCTATAGCATGATGACTCTAGTCTCCATTGCCAAAAGGCTGTACAAAATCTACAATGGGAAATGGAGCTAGGCCCACATCTTTCTACCTCTATCAAAACAGGACAAGAAACTAGACAACCAAAGAGAATTTACAAAAAGATTTAAAACCTAGTCGAAGGAACAAACCAAAAGATGGAAAAACACTAATACATGCTAAAATATGAAATCCAAGTGTTACAGTCTCTAAAATAATCCATGCATGACCAGTTTTACCACTGGTAAACAAAAACTCTCACATTGTTCTTAAGAAATCACTTGTGCTCAGTATACCAGGTCCATACAAATGACCACCAACCCTCTAAATTATGGTTAACTTTACATATATAGTCTTATTTCACATGTCTAACTCCCTAGACAACCCTAATCCTTACTAACACTAAAAAACTTAAGACAAACCCAAGTTGTTAGCAATTTTTGGAAAGTTGCAAATGTTGCTCGGGCAACATTGCAACATTTTTACATATTTTCACATCTTCTATCTTTTTAGAAGAAATAACTAAAATTGATCCTATCCAAGCTTGGATAGATCACCTAGGGCATCTAAAGACCCTAAAGACAATAATGACATCATCCAAGCACCTAATGACATCATCAGGTATAGTGCTTCATCAAGGTAATGTGGGAGTCTTTAGCCTAGAAAATAGCACCAAACTAAACTCACTCTCACCATACTTGGTCAACATGACCTTATATATTGACATTTCCCTTCAAGAGGTTCTTTCACACAAAAATGGGATTGCCAACTAGCTTACCTAGGGGTGCTCCTGCACCACATACGAGACATGCAGTGCTATTACATTTGCAACAATCCTAAGAACATTACATGGTATTAGAGCCAAGTTGAAAATGTAAGAGAGTAGGTTGTTGATGGTGAATGTGTGACTGTCTTAGAAAATACAGTCTCACTATCATGACCATATATCACTGTATCATCTTAAAATGTAAGAACTTCCATGATAAGAGTGTTTAGCCCTCCGAGTAAGTGGTTTGGGGTCATGTCAAAAGCCTTGATTGGGTCTTTGCATGGATTTGGCTATGTCCCCCTGTTTCGCTTCTCTCCCCTATTTCCAGCTTCTTTCTGATAGACTTTCTCAAAGAAAATGGAGACTTTGACTTTCTGGGTCAAGTATGACCTAGACCCTGACCTAGGTCAAGGTTTACTTTGACTCTGACCTAGGGTAGAGCCAACATCATCCATGACCCCAGGTCCAAATTTTAGTTTCCAGAAGTTTCAGGATGTCGGGCTTCAGAAAGTTTTATTTTCCCACTTCTGGGTCAGTTGTTCCAAATTTAGGAATGATAAACTCTTAAATTGCATTTAATCAAGGTCCATTTCTGGAGGTTAAGGTTAATTGGGATTTAATTCTCCAATGTCAGCCTTCTCTAGGAGTTTGTGCCCTAGATCACTATAGAAGGAAGCCTTCCTCTCTCATTTTCACATCCATAATTAAGCAATTGCATCAACTTTTCATGATCAAGCAAGCAAGAAGGAGAAGGAAAGAAAGAAAGCATTCATTCATCTTCAAGTAATCATCCATTCAAGCATTCATCAAGGAGATCCATCATTAGCTATTGAAGGATTCAATCTCTTTGGAGCCCCCTCGAAGATTTCTCCATCCACATTCATCCAAGCCTCTTCCTATGAAAAGATACATTCAAGATTGGTGTTGAAGATCTAATGCCATTGATTTGAGACATCCTACATACATTTCTACATTCATTTGGAACATCCATACTTATGGATTCAAGGATTTGAATCCTCCACAAGGACTTCAACATAAGCAAGGTGAATAGTTCCATTTACTTTATTTATACATATTATGTAATTTTAGTTACATTTCAAGGTTGATTCCAAACTGGGGTTTGAC
This sequence comes from Chamaecyparis obtusa, assembly GCA_027943335.1. Lineage (NCBI taxonomy): Eukaryota > Viridiplantae > Streptophyta > Pinopsida > Cupressales > Cupressaceae > Chamaecyparis > Chamaecyparis obtusa. The sequence continues at coordinate 757,099 of BSBK01007125.1, forward strand.
CAAGGCAAACCCCCCATCCAAACAATGAAAACCATTTTTCTTGCAAGTACAAGTACATGACAATGAATTGAAGTTTAGATCTGGATACCCATTTCGGTGAACTTCTAAGATCCATGAATAGAATTTCCATTGGAGTTGTTTTAGGTCAAGGATGACCTTTAGTGGGGGGTAAGATTGTGCCCTAGGGTAAGTTTGTGCCATGCTATCTAGGTCAAAGTTGACCTGACCTCAAAAGGAAAAAAGTTTTTGGGTTTTCTCTATTTTGGCATTTCCATTCCGGAGTAGGTTGTAGAATTTCCCAAAACTATGCACAAACAGCAGAAATCAACATTTTCCAGATTTTCCTTATTTTGAGGTTAGTATTTTCCTTCTATTCATTTAATATTTTCAAGTACATACTTTATATAGTAGATTATAGGATTTCCTACTTTCTTCATGTTCTCCATTGTTTGATTCATTTGTGCATTGATCACTTCTTTGTGATTAATCCATTTGGATCTTTCCTTTTGGGAATTTGGATTAAGGATAGGTCCTATATTCCCCTTTCATATCATATTATCTTATCTACCACTATTCACTTCCATCCATACCCATAATTATCCTATTCAATCACAAATACACTATTGGATTTTTCTAAATTTTGGATATGTTGGTAACAAATAAATTTAAAAGAATCTCACTTGAGCGATTGGTGAGAAAGTGTTAGTTCAAAAGTTATGACTAAAAGTGTACATGTCTATGCAAAATATTTAAAAAAGTGAGGTTCCTTCTTTAAAAGCGTAACCACTTTAAGGGAGATTCGATCATATTGAAGGTTGTCATAGTGTATAGACCCTTTGGATATTCAAGACAAGTCATGTGAAGAATTTAGGTAATGTTTGAGAATGGCAACATCATTATGTGAATTTGCATGATATTTTCTATATGGGCTCACCTTAAAGAATGAAATACTTGAAATTTATAAAAGATAAGTATTCCATGTTTTATTAATGCACATATTTTTTTAATTTTGTAATTCATGCTATACTATTTGTTAGTAAAATTGTGTATGCTTCTATCATTGGTATTTTCAGTCGAGATAGTTTAGTGAGCTATTTTTAATCTCTCTCTAACATACCTTTATGATGGAAGCACAAGAAAATTTCATTCAAGGGAGAAGGAACTTAATAATTTCAAACAAATTAATGATTGAGACTAGATGCAGAGGGATTATGACATTTCAAAATAAGACAAGAGGTTGACTCAAGAACTTGAACTTCAGAGGGAGTAGATAGAGGATGTGGTTATATCAAATTTTGATAGTCTTGGTCACATTGATTTAGAGGGATTAGTCCATACTGAGATAGATTCTCTAGTGATCAAGAAACTATAACAATTAGAGGACTAGGAATCATGAATACCTTTTTTTCCCTATGCAAATTATGAGGAAGTGACAACTTTCAAATGATTATCACATGTATTTTTTAAAGTTATTAGAAGGTGATGATCTTATAATAACTTGATCTTCTATCATGATAGACATCTTATGATGGATGAAATAGATCTCAATAGATGATATCTTGCATGGTGGATTGAGTTCCTTAAACATGCCATAGTCTTCTATTGTGATAGACATCTTATGATGGCTGAAACAAATCATGATTGATAATAGGAATGTTCCTATGGTAAGTATTATTGAGGTACATGTGCACATTAGCTATAGGACATTTTTGAGTTATGGTGAATATCATGAGACTTGATATTTTTGGTCAGACCATATCTAAGATATCATATTGAGGTGATATCTAAAAAAAATTTTAAGTACCTGGTGGACATCATGAGACTTGATGTTGGTAGGCCAATACTCTGATTACATGGTGAATATCATGTGACTTTATATTCTTTGGCCATTACTCCTAATATCATGAGATGATATTTCTATAAACCTATATATTGCATTAAGGTAATATATATTTTCACATTATTTTGAGTACGATACATGCAGTGCTATTATATTTACAATGATCCTAAAAACCTTACATTAATATCTACTTGAGTAGTGAAGAGAGGACCTGAATACAAAGTATTTGAGATACAACCAAAAAGCTCCCCCTTAATAGTAGAAAGAATCTTCAGCACCACCACCTTCAAAGGGTAACGAGCTTCTCTAAAGATACAATTATTTTTATCTTTTCAAATTCCTCATGAAATGTGTAGCATTACCAAAGACCAAAGTAAGGTAAGAGAAGGATTGATAAAGGGAAAAACCATTGGGACCAACGTTAAGAGAAATAATCTAGGAACACCTAACAAATTTTCCCTATCTGCAAAAAATGGGGCCAAATATCTCTAGAAAAAGAACATGTTAAGAGCTAATGGAAAAATATATTTTCCTCTTCTTGAAATTAATGACATGTTTTATGTAAAATAAAACCCCTCTTAGTCAAATTATCCAAAGGAATAACTTTATTCTAAACCAACAACTAAAAGAAAATGTCAATCATAGGAATAATGGTTGGATTCCAAAAAGGTTGAGGGAAGGAGAAACCAATTTGAGCATTAAACATTTTATAGACTGATTAAGATCCATCATTAGAGAAGTCCCAAACAAAGAAGTCCTCAAGGTTAAAATAAGAAATATTTACTTCAAAGAGGAGGTCCTAAAGAGGTTTCAAGTTAGAATCAACTTCAAAAATATTGACTCAATAATAGCTTTTTATCTAATGTACCACCTAGCAGACAAACCTCCACAAATAAATGTCCTTAAAATGTGTCATCGAGGGAGAAAAATCTACATGATAATCACCAACCCACCACTCATCCCAAAAGTAGATCTTTTGACCATTTCCCAAAATCCATTTAATATACCTTTCCAAACTAAGGATTTGGATTTAGAGATAAAGTTCCAAAGAGGTAAGAATGAATCCATTGAGACACAATCTACAAGAATATCCGTAAAATGGTTATATTTGAAAAGATATTTTATATGATAAATGCTTGTCCACTCATTATTTTCCTTAGAGAACCTCCGAAGATGCTTCACCAAATTTTTTTGATTGAACTCAACTTTTCTAATTGCTAAACCACTAAGTTGTTTAGGAAAGAAGACCTGATCCTAAGAGACCAAATGCATTCTTTTTTTAACTTATGATCTAGTGCATAAGAAATTCCTAAGGATTTGTTCTATCTTATTAAAAAAATTATTACGAATATTAAAAAGGCTTATAGTGTATACTAGTAATTTTTAGAAAGAATCTTTTATTAGCTATAACTTACCCACTTGAATTAACAACGTTCCTTCTTTCTGGGAAGATTGAATTTAAATATTTCATTAAGATCATACCAGAAGATTCTAGAGAAGAATTTAAACAAAGAGGAAGCCCTAGATAGATGACACAGGAGCATCTCAGGTCCTTGGCAATCCTGTGTCACCTAAAATATGTTTGTGTTTTCTGGTGTTTCTTGGTTCCTTCTTTGATTGAGTTGGTTTAGTGTTGCTCAATTTCCTTTGTAAATCGCGGTTGGTCGATTATCTCTTTGGCACTCAGTGAATTTCCCTGGTGCTCGATGATGCTTGTCTAGTGCTTGGTTATTCTTGTTTATCGAGTTCTTTATTTTAGTTTCTTTTTGAGGCTGACTCTTGAAATTAATTATGGTCATGGATTTAATGCTAGAATCTATCATTGGAAAGTGTGTCGACCTAGATCTGGTCATTCCATTTTGTTGATGGTGGATCTTAAGGCCAATTTTTTTAGTAGCCTCTTGTAAATAATGTAATCTTTGGTTAGAGGACTTCTATACTTGAATTCTAATATCTGGCCTTGACATAGGGGCAAGGTAGATTCAAATAGATTTGACTCAACTTGAACCAAAAAACAAACCCTGCTCAAAGTTAAACATGAAATTATTATATAATTCACATGAAATAATGAAAACACAATGTATATGAGTCAAGGCAACTGGAAACCAAACTAGTGTGATTAAAATAAATCAGTCAACATGCTCGATGGTGAGACCTTCTGGGTTTTGGCCTTATACAAAGAGAATTATAAATTCAGAGTCTTAGCTTACATATTATCTTCTTTTCTACTACTACTACTACTCTTCTACTATCACCATCTCTCCACCAACTAAACAAACTAAGCTTCTTATATAGCCAGCTAAGCCACAAGTCGACCATTTAGTTATTTAATTACATTATAGGTCCACTTAGGGAGAGAAACCAAAACTAAAGAAAGAAATAACACAACACATTGCAAAGCTACATTTAGGTCCACACATGATCCAATAACATATCCAAAACTTTACAAGATCCAACTTCCTCATACGGAATTGCGCAAGGTGAAACACTCCACATTTAATGCCAAACTTGCAAATAATTGATACCTAAGGAAAATGGTGATAACTCCTAGATCCAAATGAATTAAGACATGTGCTCTTAGGAGAGTTCTCAAGAATAGGTCCAAAACACTGCATTAAGTTTGCAAGGCAAGAAACCAACATCAGAAATGGCTACAAAACAAACAACGGATAGGTACATGAAAATAGGAAATATTTTTGGTGATGCAAGATTGCTCAAAGACCCAAGATGCTCCTATATCAGACACTTGGGGTGAATAAAGAATTGATTTCCACATCAGGAACTACTCATATTCTAACTTGAATCGTAAAGATCCAACTCAGCTTGTGTAATCCATGAATTGTCTTCAACTGGCTTGTCTTTCCATTGAACTAGGTATTTCATGTAGTCTTTTCCTCTTGTACTCTTGCTCACTCTACTATTCAAGATCTTCTCAATGCTTTCTTTATGCTTGTTAGGATAATCCAAATCATCTTCTATCTCATCATTTGATTTAAAGTAATAAAAAATATCAGCAATATTGAATATAGGTGATATATCCATGTCCTTTGGTAATTCCACTTCATAAGCATTTCCACTGTCAAACTTCTTCAGAATCTTACTATGTCCAAACTTCTTCATTTTCAGCTTGTTGTAGGTACCAACTGGAAATATATTTTTCTTCAAATGAATCATAACCTATCTCCAAATTCAAAAGATTTATGTCTCCTTCTCTTATCTTCTCTCTGTTTATATTTCAAATTACTATCCTCCAAATTATTTTTGACTTCATCATTGAAAGTTCTCATGAAGATTGCAAAATCCTCAGCTTCAGCAATTCTTCTCGTCTCACTAGGAAAATATCTCAACTTTGTGGTTCCCTTAGGATGAAATCCAATAACAATATCAAATGGTGTCCTCTTAGTTCTTCTATTCACATAATTATTATATGTAAACTCTTCTTGTGCCAAAACTAAATCCCAATTAGCAAGGTTATCTCCAACTAAACATCTCAACAAGTTCCCAAAATTTTGTTCACAACTTTAGTTTGTCCATCTGTTTGAGGGTGAAATGTAGAACTAAACTTCAATTTTGTATTCATCTTTTTCCAAATTGTTTTCCAAAAGTAACCAGTAAACTTAGTATCTCTATTTGAAATAATAGTTTTCGGCAAACCATGAAATCTTACAACTTCCTTGAAGAATAATTCAGCTACATGTAATGCATTAGATGTCTTCTTACAAGGTATGAAATGAGCTATCATTAAAAATCTATCAACCACTACAAAAATAGAATCATGACATCCCTGAGTTCTAGGTAATCTAATAACAAAGTCCATACTCATATCTTCCCAAGGTCTATCAAGTACAGGAAAAGCTATATATAATCCCAAATTCTGACTAGTTCCTTTTGTTGTTTGGAAAATTCTACAACCTCTAACTATTCTCTATACATCTCTATAAATCTATGGCCAAAAGTATCTTTTTGAAATTAGTTTCATAGTTTTATCAATCCAAAAATGTCTAGCAAGTCCACTAGTATGCTTCTCCTTTATTATGATCTCTCTCATAGATCCTCTAGGTATGCACAACTAAACTCCCTTAAACAAAATGTCTTCTTGAATGAAATAAGAAGTTCACTTATCACTCACTATTTTTTCCTTACAAGCTTTCCAAGGCTCTAAAAAATCAAGGTCAGTTTGATACAAACACTTCAAATCATCAAAACCAAGTACCTCAACTCTCATTTCTGTCACCAAATTTCTTCTTCGGCTCAAGGAATCAGAAAATTTATTTGACTATCCACTTTTATGCTTCAATAAAAAGGAAAAATTATGCAAGAACTCAACTCTATTCATATGTCTCTGATTCCATTTATTCTAACTTCCCAACTACTATAAATCTTTATGGTAAGTATACAACACAACATCTTTATGCATCAAATAATGTCTCCATTTCTTCAAAGCTTGAACAATAGCATATAATTCCTAGTCATAAAATAAATATTTTGTCTTAGCATCATTCAAATTTTCACTAAAGAAAGCTACAAGTCTTCCTTCTTGACTCAAAACAACTCCTATTGTACTTCCACTAGCATCACATTCAACTTGAAAAACCTTACTAAAATCAGGCAAAGCAAGTATAGGAAACTCTACAATTCTTTGTTTCAATGTTTCAAAACTCTTTTGTGCTCCATGTGTCCATTTGAAATCCCTTTTATATCCTCTCATAGTTTCAGTCATATCATTACAAATAAAACTAAAATTTTTGATGAACTACCTATAAAAACTTTCCAATCCATGAAATTATCTGACCTCTCCAACATTCTCTAGTGTAGGCCAATCAAGTATAACTCTCACTTTTCTAGGGTCCATCTTCAATCCATTAGTTGAAATTACAAAACCAAGGTACACAATCTCCTCTTTCAAAAATGAACATTTCTTCAAATTAATCAACAACTTTTCTTCCTTCAATCTCTGCAATACTTGTCTAATATGCTAAATATGTTCTTCCTTACTCTTACTGAATCTCAAAATGTCATCAAAATATACAATAAAAACTTACCCAAGAATCTAATGAACTACAATTGATTGAGAACCTGGTTGAAGAACTTCAATTGATTAGAGATCACCGAGCACTGAATTGTTATGTAAGATAATTGAATTAGTTTTATGTTGTCATTGATGTCAACTAGTTCTGACAGTACTTATCATGAAGTTGCAAACATATAACACATCTATAGAAGAGAAGAGAAAGATGAAGAACTGAGATATCTACATGGAGAAAGATGGATATGACTGATGAGGATAAGGAATACTCTTGGTAACTTATTGATGAGTCTATGACTTCATATTGTTAACTTGATTATGTTGCATTAATCTATTATGAAGTTGGGACAAAATTGTTACAAAGCACTGTGGTTGGTTAATGAAGCATTCCTGTATACACCAAGCAGTGTAGTGTATACCAAGCATAGTATAAACCAAGCTTGTGTTCACTGATGCATTTCTTTGTTAACCGGGAATGAACAAAAGAACTAAATGATTATTTTAGCTGATAGAAGTTGATGAGCTGGAAAGTACCTCATGATCAGAGTGGTAAGATAAAGTTTGTTATTAGATCAATGGCTAGAAAAATTCAAGGAAGATCTAAAGGACAAAATTGAAATGTGTTATTGACACATCAGTCGAGGAAGGTTTAAGCGGAAAAACCAACGAAGGAGATTAAGCAGCAAAATCCGATGGATGAAAGGAAAATAGTTTACTTGTCTATTTAAGAGACTAGGGTTTCATTATGAAACTAATGCTAGAGGAAAGGATAGTGAAGAGATATCACATGAATAATCTTCATGCATGCCTGATCAAATTGGTTAAGGAGAACTAAACTACAGAGATTACCAAGTGTCAGAAATCTATAACTGAGAGACTGTAAGTTACTGAATATTGTTGAATAGAATTGATATATTGATTAGAGGATTTGAATGAGCATATTATAGATCTTTACATCTGCAAATCAAGTTGTATTGTAATCATATCACCTGTTGTTACAATTTAACCATTGTAATTAAATAAATCTCTTAACTAAGTAGACTTGAAAGTCTTGTAATGTCATTCATAGAATGCACATTTGTTACCCTGTCAACCCCATAGTGAATGCTAGTTAGATGATAACAGTTAGTGTTAAATCCTCTAACAAGGTCACACCTTATAGTGTGTTTTGTAACCTTTAACAGGGTTGGGTCTTCATTGACCTCACTTCAGAATAGTGAAAATTTTTTGGGTTGCCGGTCTGAGGTGGTTTTTCCCTTTATAGGGTTTCCACATTAAATCTCTTGTGTTATGTGTTGATTGTGATGATTTTTGGATATCATACTTTACATGTTGCATATTTGATTTGATCAGTAGTTACTATAAGTTATTGACTAGTAATCGATAAAAGCATGGACATTTTACTATTCTATGTTACCGAGCTATAGAAATTTGTTTAAATTGTTTTTGGATATACATTTTGTATTTGGGACTATGGATAACTAATTCACCTCCCTCTTAGTTATTCTAACAATTGGTATCAGAGTGTATTGGTTGCTTGGAATAGAGTTTTAAGGACTTCAGCATAAAGATCACAAAATGTAAAAGAGGGATGTGCCAAAGCTGAACAATGACAACTTTACAATATGGCAAAGCCGAATGAAATTGCATATATCTAGAATTGGTAATTCTGCCCTCACACTATTACAGAATGGATACATTGCACCACCCACTAGACCTTTGACTCTTGATCAACTAAGAGATAGATATGAGCATAACATTACTATGATGGATATTGTTGTTGCTCTGATAGATGCCAAGTTTGAAGATATCAAAGATTGCACTACTGCTAAGGATATGTGGGATAAGCATGCCCAAGTTTATAGTGGTGATACAAATGTCAAGACAACCAGAGCCAAAATTTTAAGAGGAAGATTCGATGATATGAATATGAAAGAAGGAGAAAACATTATGCAGTACACAAACCAAATAAAGGAGGTAGTTCACGCTATCAGAGTATCTAATGGTGTTATTGATGAAGACACTGTGGTAAGAAAAATTATAAGGACTTTATTGGCTATTTATGCCATTAGAATATATGTAATTCATGAAAATAGGTAAGCACCTAACAGTACTCTCACTCTTGATAATCTGATTGGAAAGCTAATGACTTTTGAACTAAACAACTATGATAATAGTGTTGTACCAATTGTTGAATCTACTTTTATGACTTCTCTGAAGATTGGTAAGTCTAGTAGTAGAAATAATAAGGATCATAGTGATAGCAATATTGATGATGAACTTGATGATCTTGAAGCTCTTATGGCCAGGAGATTACCTAAAGGAAAAGGTAGATATAGAGGCAAATTACCTTTAGCATGTTTTAACTACAAAGAGGTTGGTCATATTCCTGCTAGATGTCCAAATAGGAAGGAAGATGATATAAACAAGGACTGATCTAGTGAAGGAAGCTATGGGAGAAGAGGCAACATAAGTTACTGACACTATAACAAAGACAACCGAGACAATAATGACAAAGGAAAAAAGGTATGTTACATTGCAGAAGAAAATGAATCTGATTTCGATTCAGATGATGATGTAGAAGTAGTATTTGTTGTGATGAAGGATGATTTTGAGGAAGAAGAAAGGTATCTAGAAACAAAACTGATTTCTAAGGTTAATAAAAATGATACATGGATCATAGATAGTGGCTGTACACATCACATGATTGGTGATGAAGAAAAATTTAATCATCTTGAGCAATATAACGAAGGATCTATAAAAATGGGCAATGATACACATTTTATGGTTAGAGGAAAGGGATCCTTGTTGATAAATGATAGAATCCAATGTGATAATGCTTATTGGGTAGAAGGACTAAACTATAATTTTCTAAGTGTGGCTCAACTAAACAATTTAGGTCACTGAGTAGCATTTGAGAGTAGGAAAGTAAAAATATTTGATGATGGAGGAAGACTTGTTGGAACAAGAGCACAATCTAAAGGTAACTTGTTTTTATCTTGATAATGTAGAGTCTTCTTGTTTAATGATGAAAAATGAAGATGCTTGGTTATGGCATAAAAGGTTATGTCATGTGAATTTCAATAACATGATTAAGATCAGTAAAAAGAAAAATGTTAGAGGTCTTCCTAACTTATCTAAGCATGATCATTTTATGTGTCATGAGTGTCAGAAAGGTAAAATGACAAAATCTAGTTTCAAAAGAAGAGATTATTCAACAAAGAAAATATTGGAGTTAGTTCACACTGACCTGTGTGGTCCCATGAGAACTCAGAGTTACTATGGTGATAGATATTTCATTTTTTTTGTTGATGATTATACTAGATTGATGGCTATCATGTTCTTGAAAGAAAAATTAGAGGCATTTAAGATGTTCAAGTGGTGTGAATAAAAAGTAGAGAAAGAGACTGGTAAATAATTGAAATGCTTCAGATCTGACAGAGGAGGTGAATTTATTTTTGATGAATTTACTAACTTTTGTAATGAGCATGGTATAAAAAGACAGGTCTCTACACCAAGAACACCCTAGCAGAATGGAATTGCTGAAAGAAGGAATAGGTCAATAGTTGACTATGCAAGAACACTGATGATAGAGAAAAATGTTGCTTAGACATACTGGAGAGAGGTAGTTAGCACAACTATTTATGTTTTGAACCGAATACAGTTGAAGAAGGACACTAATAAAACACCCTATGAGTTATGGTTTGGACACAAACCCACTATAAGTTATTTCAGAATTTTGAAAGAAAATGTTTTATTATGAAAGATGAAAGAAATGGAAAGTTTGACTCAAAAGGTGATGAAGGGATATTTCTTGGATATTCCACTAAAAGCAAGTGATAATGTCAGGGTTGATGAGTTTGATGACAAGAATGTAGAAGAAAGCACAAAGGAACTAGAAGACTATGATAGATTCACATACATTGAGCATCTAGAGTAGCTACTGAAGCTGCAGACAGTCACAACTGGTCAGTAAGAAAATAAGACCGAGGAATAGGAAAGAGAAATTAACAAGTAGGAAGGACCTACCAAGCAAGCAAATGAACCTGAACAAGATGAACAAGAAAGAAGAGATCGGATTCTAGAAAGATTTGTCATAAGACATCATTCTGAGAACCAAATCATTGGCGACAAGAAAGCTAGCATACAAAAAAGAAGTAAGTCAAGACAAGGTACATGCTTAGTTTATGAATATGAACCAAAGAATGTTAAAGTTGCATTGGAGAATGAAGAGTGGATAAATGCAATCAATGAAGAGATTGAGTAGATAGAGAAAAACAAGACATAGACCTTAGTACCTAAACCTAAGGATAAGAATGTTATCGCTACTAAGTGGATCTTCAGAAACAAGCTGAATGAAAATGGAGAGGTTACAAGGAATAAAGCCAGATTAGTTTGCAAGGGATATGCACAGGAGGAAGGAATTGACTATGGTGAGACCTTTGCACCTATTTCTAGACTATAAGGAGTTCAAATATTACTAGCTTATGTAGCACATAAGAAATTTAAAGTTTATAAAATGGACATTAAGTCTACATTTCTAAATGGATACTTGAAGAAGAAGTCTACATAGAACAACTAGAAGGTTTCGTTGATCTAGAAAAGAAAGACATGGTATGTAGACTACATAAAGATTTTTATGGTTTGAAGCAGGCACTAAGAGCCTGGTATGAAAGGCTACATACTTATTTGTTAAGTATTGGATTTGTTAGAACTAGTGAGAACAACAATTTGTACATGAAAGGAGATACTGATGATACTATTCTAATTACTGAAATATTTGTGGATGATATTATCTTTGGAGGTCAAGATCACATATGTAAATCATTTTCTAAAGAGATGAGAAAAGAGTTTGAAATGCCTATATTTGGAGAGATTAAGTTCTTTCTAGGACTATAGGTTATTCAGTAGACTTATGGGATATTCATCACACAATCTAAGTATATAAAAGAAGTAATGAGAACATTTGGCATGGGAGATGCTAAACCAATTGGAACACCAATGGTCACAAGCTACAAATTTACTAAAGAGGATGAAACTACAGAGGTAAACCAAACACTATACCGATCAATGATTGGTAAGTTGATGTATATAGTACATAGTAGACCAGATATAGCACATGTTGTGGGGATTGTTGCAATATTTTTTGCAAATCCTAGGGAGTCACAAATGATTGATACAAAGAGAATCTTAAGATACCCAAAGAAAATAGAGGATTATGGATTATGGTATCCTAAGGATGGCAAGTTTGAACTTAAAGTATACATTGACTCTAATTGGGCTGGAAATGTGGATGACAAAAAAAGCACAACCGAAGGAGCTTTTTTCTTTGGTGAAAGACTTGTTACCTAGACAAGTAAGAAGTAGTCTTTTATTTTTCAGTCTATAGTCGAAGTGGAGTATGTTGTTACTGCTAGAAACTATTCAAAAATTTCATATATTAAGCAAGTATTAGAAGGAATGAATGAGGTAATCACTAAGATGATGATTATATACCGTGATAACACTAGTGCCATAAAAAATTCAAAGAATCCAGTGATGCACTCTAAAAGAAAGAACATATCTATCAAGTATCACTACTTAAGAGAACAAGTTAAGGAGAAGCAAGTGAAGCTAGAATTTGTTACATCTAAAGAAAAACTTGTTGATATTTTCACAAAGCCTCTACCGAAAGATACATTTGAATACTTGAGGACTAGACTTGGGATCCATCCCCTATCTACCAGTCACTAATGTGATCTGGAGGTTACATCATCCTAATCTTATCAAAAGATCATTCATGTTGATGCAACATAGTTCACACTTTGTATTTATGTCTAAAGTTGTGAAAGATTTGAGAAAATAGTGGCATAATTAGTATATAGAGATACAGTAAATGCATAGGACAACAGTGAGTTAATTGGCTACTACAAGAGCTGTATGGCTTATGTTTCTCTTTGGCATTATTTTCAAAGGGAGAGATAAACAATATGATATCCGAGGAGAATATTGGAATATCTATATTAGGGAGAGACAATCTAAGAAGATAAAGGGAGATAAATAGAAGGAACCTAAGAGCTGCTAAAGATCATATTTGCAGAAGATAGTCTGCACATTTGCAATGCTATTATGTAACATACTGATTAAACATATTAAGCTAAGGGAGAGCTTACCAAGCTACAACATTTATTTAAAGAGTTTTAGAATACATGTTTGGTATGTGTATGGTATACTTCATATTGCTTGAGTTGCCATCAATGCCAAAGGGAGAGATTGACGAACTACCACCGATTGAGAACCTGGTTGAAGAACTTCAAGTGATTAGAGATCACTGAGCACTGAAATTTTATGTAAGATAATTGAATCATTTTTATATTGTCATTGATGTCAACTAGTTTTGACAGTACTTATCATGAAGTTGCAAACATCTAACACATATGTAGAAGAGAAGAGAAAGATGAAGAACCAAGATATCTACATGGAGAAAGATGGATATGATAGATGAGGATAAGGAATACTCTTGTTGACTTATTGATGAGTCTATGACTTCATATTGTTGACTTGATTATGTTGCATTAATCCATTATGAAGTTGGGAGAAAATTGTTACAAAGTAGTGTGGTCAGTTAATGAAGCATTCTAGTATACACCGAGTAGTGTAGTGTATACCGAGCATAGTATAAACCAAGCTTATCTTCACCGATGTATTTCTTTGTTAACCAAGAATGAACAAAAGAACTAAATGATTAGTTTAGCTAACAGAAGTTGATGAGCTGGAAAGTACCTTGTGATTAGAGTGGTAAGATAAAGTTTTTTATAAGATCAATGGCTAGAAAAATTCAAGGAATATCTAAAGGACATGATTGAAATGTGTTATTGACACATTAGCCGAGGAAGGTTTAAGCGACAAAACCAACAAAGGAGATTAAGCGGAAAAATTTGATGGATGAAAGGAAAATGGTTTACTTCTCTATTTAAGAGACTAGGGTTTCATTATGAAACTCATGCCGAAGGAAAGGATACTATAGAGATATTGCGTGAACAAGCTTCATGCATGCCTAATCAAACTAGTTAAGGAGAAATGAACTATAGAGATTACCAAGTGTCAAAAAGCTATAACCGAGAGACAGTAAGTTACTGAATATTGATGAACATAATTGATGTATTGATCAGAGGATTTAAATGAGTATATTATAGATCTGTACATCTAAAAATCAAGTTGTATTGTAATCATATCACCTATTGTTACAGTTTAACCATTTTAATCAGATAAATCTCTTAACCGAGTAGACTTGAAAGTCTTGTAATGTCATTCATAGAATGCACATTTGTTATCTTGTCAACCCCATAGTGAATGCTGGTTGGATGATAATAGTTAGTGTTAAATCCTCTAACAAGGTCACACCTTATAGTGTGTTTTGTAACCTTTAACATGGTTGGGTTTTCATCGACCTCACTTCAGAAGAGAACAATTTTTGGGTTGTCGGTCCCAGGTGGTTTTTCCCTTTACAGTGTTTCCATGTTAAATATCTTGTGCTATTTGTTGATTGTGATGATTGTTGGATATCATATACTTTACATGTTTCATATTTGATTTGTTCAGTAGGTACTATAAGTTATTGACTGGTAATCGGTAAAAGCACAAATAGTTTACTATTCTATGTTACCGAGCTGTAGAATTTTTTTAAAATTGTTTTTGGATATACATTTTGTATTTGGGACTGTGGATAACTAATTCACCCCCCTCTCAATTATTCTAACATAATCTTTTCAAAACTTCATTCATCAGCCTCATGAAAGTACTAGGTGCATTATTCAGACCAAAAGGCATAACCAACCATTCATACAAACCTTCATTAGTCTTAAAAGTAATTTTCCATTCATCCCCTTCTCTAATCCTAATATTTTGATAACCACTCTTCAGATTGATCTTTGTGAAATACTTCACTCCACTCAAACTATCCATTATGTCATCCATCTTAGGAAAAGGAAATTTGTACTTTATGTTAGAAAGTAAAGTCCACCAAGATAACTGAGAAGGGGGAGTGAATCAGTTATCAGATAATTATAACTTTTATCATCTTCAACAAAATTAAACCATGAAAGCAATATAATTACCAACCATAGAAAGATATTCATACACAATAACATAATGACACAAGATATTGTTAGTACCTGCAAAAAATTTCATGGATTCATCATCTTTCCCCTGGCCTCTACAATATTTTTCATGTCTTTGGCTAAAACCCTAAGCAAAAATTCATAAACTAGCCGTTACTTTGAAAAAGCCTTTGTTTTACCCTGGCCCTGTTCTATTTTAACGTTACCTTTTTGGGCCACTTAAGTTCCCTAAAACCCATGTACACAAGTTGTTCCCTAACTCCTCAGTACTTAATATTTCCTTAGGCCTAAAGTCTGGCGGGTTTAATTTTTCCTAAGTCTTGCGCCTTTAATTTTTCTATAGTTTTGGCTTAAATTTTTCCTGGGCTAGACTCTGACACCATCTCAATCCAATGGTGGGCATAAGTTCTCATAAGATTTTTTAGAGGCTTGCGAACTTATGCCGGCCGTTGATTCCTTTTCATGACATAATGCTTCTAACGGGTGGGTCCACTGCCACATAAGCACAAATGGTGCTTCCTTATTGGCTGAAATAATCAATGATATGGTAGGGTTGTCGGAAGGACCTATGAGTGAAGGAAAATTTACTTGTCTGCTTGTCGTATTTTGTGATGCGGTAGTCTCTCATTCATCAAGGGATCTTACATGGCAGGGTGGGGTCAGGCTTTCATGATGATGAAAAAGATTCAAAATCTACGGCGGGCGCATGATCTCAAAGAATCTTTTGAACCCTTGAGATTATGTACCAGCTGTTTGATTCTCCATGTGTGTAGGATGACTATTGTGGGTCCGCTGAAAGGTGTTAAAAATGGAGCTTTCTTATTGGTTGTGTCAGTGGGACCATTTTCCATGTGTTTTTGGAGTGTTCACTTTTGATTGGTACACGATGCAATATGCTGGTAGTTGTCAGTGGGACCTAGTTTCTGGCTTGTCAGAGGGTCCTGACATCTACAAAAAATTGATGATGGGTGTAAGATCTCATGGGATGTGTCAAAGGTTTGAGATCTTATGCTGGTCATTGATTTTACTTTTCTCAGAGGTGATAAAGTGATGTGGGTCCACTGCTATGTTTACTCAGTTGGCAGTTTCTTATTGGTCGATGTGGATGATAAAGAAGGGTGGGGACTATTAGAGCTCAAATCTGTAGATTATCAAATACTCATATAATACCAATGGTCATAATCTAGAAAAATGAAAACACTAAGGTATTAAGGTTAGAAAACCTTCTTCACTTCCAGTATGAATACTCAGGTGGGTGTACCTCTATCAATTCATTATTTGATTCAGCTCTGAATTGAAAACTAGCTCCTTCACTGCTCTATCCTTGCTTCCAAACTCAACTTAATAAGATGAGAGAACTCTAAGTATGGCCCAAATTATCCCAATACACAATATTATGATAGAAATCATGAAAGAAGCAACATGAAACAATGGTTTAAGGATATTCATCCTTCTTCTTTTTAGAGTTGAACTCAAGGAAGGCTAACCTCATTCAGTGCTTCTACAAAGAATTACAAAACACATCTATGAACTTGTCATAGAATGATTCAGATTATGATTGTACAAGTAAAGTAAAATGAAATAGTTATTTATATTTTCGGTGGCAAATCAATGTAAATAGATCCAAAACCAGTGCCTTATCCACTTGGGTGATAGAGTCCAACCCTACCTCTGCATATAACTATCAAATAAGTACACTGAAACTCAAATGACATGCTTAACATACCATCCTTTTAATTCATACTACTGTCATCAAATTCATACATGAATTATTTGTTCCCAGAGATCTCCCCTAAGATTTTACTCTTTCCTTGAAAGAAACTTAAGCTCAACCCCTATATTCACCTTGTGAATAAAGCATTTAAGAAGCCTTGAAATATAAATACATAAGAAAACTAAAACATTTCATACATAAAGACAACAAAATAGTGGTAACAGAGCTCCAATATTTTTTATTAATGGTCAAAATGCATTCATACAATATCCTCTCACTTTTAGAAAAATAAGGTTTTGTATTCAGAACCTTTCTTACAGAGTATTTTTTAACCCCCCCTTTAAAATGAGAAAAACTTGCGATATATACTAGTCAGCCATCTTGGAATCCTTGAAAGGATGCAACAAGATTCAGATGGCTGTTAAAAGATCTTGCACTAAAAACAACATTACAAACTGATAACATTTGATTGCTGCAACAGATTACAAATATCTATTTCCAACAATCTTGCAGGTGGCACCTTTGTCTAAGGATATTTCAGAGCAGTTGCTAAATTTGTTGCATGAATGATGACCACCATTATAGGATAACCTACATCATCCTTTGTTTGGACATGCTCTCCCTCAAACTCTGGATCAGGTGCCAAGTGCATTCTATTCTTCTTCCTCCTCTACAAGTTGGACAACTGGCTTCTTCTTCTTCTTTTTTGTTAACTTCTCCCAAGCTGCCACATCATCATCAGATGGCCAGTTGTAGCTCTGCAACTCCTGAAGTGATTTGATCTACTGCTTCCATGTAGAATCAGTTATATTTTTGGCTTCAACCACAAACTATATGTAATCATTTTCAACCTTGAAAAGACTATCAATGATATTATTACATCTATCCAAGTCTAAAGCATTATCATCCTTTAGGAAGGCATCCTATTTAATTACCAACTGATCCATTGACAGCTTCGATTCTTCCAAATTGACCACATTTCCATTGTCATCATAAATTAGAGGCAAATATTTGCTATAATCTTTATCAAACATGGCCAACTTGGCCTTTATTTAGTTTGACTTTCCTTTGAAAAACTTTGAAGCAACACTTACTAAGCCAATCTTCTCAAAAACTTCACTTGCTACTTTAGGAACATCTACCCTGTATTCTTGCAAATCATCAAGTTTGTCAAATAATATACTCCTAGTGATTAAATGTTCATTCACCTTTTCATTAGTCTAATGTAGTAGGCTGACTGATTTATGGACTGATTCCATTCTGTCCTTTATCTTACCTTGCCTATATTGCACAATCTTTGACATAGTATCCAAAGATGCCTGTGTCCTTATCTTTTCCAAGTCCTCAGTGGGTCTCTCAAGTACTTCCACATCTATCTGCACAGGGGCCTCAATTTGCAAAGAAGAAGGAACTACCTTTGAAGCTTCTTCAAGCTTGAATCTTACCTCTTCCAACTCATCTTCTAATTGTTTGATCTTCATCATTTTCAAGTCTCTATCCTTGGCCACCAGGTTTGCACTTTCAAACAACTTTAAATACCTCTCAGACAACTGAGTTGTCTTGGCCTCATTCAAATTGGCCAAATGAGTCACTGCCTTGGAAACTTCAAGGTCAGTTGTATTATGCATAGTCCATATGATTTTGTTCCCCTCCATCTTATCCTCTATACTTAATAGGGATGGCTTTTGGGTCCTAGGGGCCATAGACCACATTGCAATAGCTTGAGATTTAGGGTCATAGCCACTTCCTCTTATCATGTCACCAATGTGAACCTCATATGAGAGGCTACCCTGTGGTTGTTTCCTTATTTGATCTATGATGAATGCAAAAGATAGATCCCACCTTGGAGTTAATAGCATTCCACTTCCCTTAACCAATTGTCTAGCTCCATTTGTACTTATAGGATCTAGGCTAGGATCATAAGAAGCTAATTCTCTCAATGTTTCTGCACTTGGCTCCACATCTTCAGGCATAGCCTTCTGCACCTCTTGTTGCTTGTTCCAAATAAGAAAACTCTTGAATTCATCAGTTTTAATAAATTGGTCATCACTCAAAAATTCCTCCTGATAAACTTCTTTGATATCCTCTTCTAACCATAAGGACTGTTCCTTATCTGTTTCATCAGCGCCCACCTTCTTGCCTACTCTTATTATTTTTTTGAATTGGTGCTAGTAAGCCCTATCACCTGGCACTAGAGCAGATGCTCTATCAATTATTCTCTTTTTTTTTCCTTTCCCTGAAGGCTCTCCTTCCTCAAGCCTCTGCTTTTTCAAAGGTGGCTCTTGGACATTCTTTGTCTCTGGTTGGTCTTTAATAGGCTCAACAATCTATACATAACCAACTTGTGGTGGGCTATTCCCTTTCGGGGACTCATCAAAGGACTCATCTTGATCAGAAGATGAATAATCCTTCTTTTTCTTTGGCTGCTTCTAGTCAATCAATTTCTCCAACTGATTTGATAGAGTGTCATGCATCTCTATCATCTTGTCAATTCTTTTCAGATAAGGAAGGTTAGGGAAGAAACCCTCAAAAGGAAATTGGGTTGCTGTCACTTGTTTTGATAAATCTATCAAATCAAAGTACTTGTTCCATCTTCTTTTAACCTCATCACTCTCTATAATATTTCTGATTACATCTTCCTCATCTAAACCTTCATGTTCCTTAATCACACCAATGTTTGGAATATAGACCATCCTAGTAGTTTTGATAATGTCCTCAGGATCTATATGTCTACAAGCACCAGTAACCATCTTGAATTGATTTAACCATGCAGTGATTTGAGGAAATACCCATTTTCCCACCAGGAAGTCACCTATCTTGAATTTCCTAGGTGTGAATGTACCCTTCCTATGAGGGGCTAGAAGTTCTCTATCTATGCATATAAAATGCCAAATAAATTCCAAACTAGCAACTCTTGGAGGCACAAATTTTGGTAACAGATGTGGGGGTTGGGGGAAACCGTAGACTCTCAAAATTATAGAATTCTCCCCTAAGTAAAAATCACCCCAATTATGGTCTCCCTCCCACTTATCCACAAACTGCAATGGTCTTAGGAGCCTAATGACCCTTGGGGATAGCCTTGTGACATTGATGCCTAACATCTTTATAATTGGAAAGACAATGAAATTCTGAAAAACATAAAAATCCCCTTCATTGGAAGTAGAATTCCATAATCTCACCCATAACTATACTAGATTATATTGGCCTTCGAAGTTAAACCTTGGTTTCAACATGTTCCAATCAAAGCTATTGATATTGAAAAACAAAATTAAGTGCATTAACAATGAATACTGCATGAACTTAATTGGACTCTTACTTTCTTTGATAGAAATAAAACCCTCATGCATTCTATCAATTATATACTGAATGTAATCATAGTCAGTATTTACCAAGGAATTCTGGATGTCCAAGATTATCATCAACAAATCAGCTAGCAAGAACTCTGCATTGCCATCAATTCCCAAAACCCTACACAACCCATAACAAGTCTGCCTCATATAATGCTGGAGGGATTTAAATTGGTAAGGGGTATTCATATAATTAGGGAGGGGAGCTATATATTTATCCTGTTTTGGGATGTTCTTTGTCATTTGGTCCTTTATTGTCCCTATGTTATTTTTGTACCTCTCCCTTTCTTTGCTTAAGTCAATTTTGGTGGAGGAAGATGTATAGAAATTGAAAGCTTTCATGAATGAACCCCTATCAAGAGTAACCAAAGGTGACTGGTCCTCTTTTCTAATTGTTTTAGAAATGGGGTCATAATTCCTAGCTAGTGCAACAATTAGATCCACATCTAAAAATACATCAGGAACAACTAATTTTCCCAAACCCAAAGCCCAACCATTACACACAGGAACATGCCTATCTCTATTTCCATAAAAGATGTTGAAAATAGTATAACCTTTACTATTTGGTATGATAGGATCCCTGCAGAGCCCCAACACATCTTCAAAAGCATCATTGGGAGCTCTCTTGTTCTAACTGGATCACGGTAGCAATTTCATAAATTCATCTAAATAATTAAGCTTGCCTTTGTCTTCACCACTTTTAGAGTTGGCTTCACTGCTGGAAGATGCCATGCTCCTCTCAGGTCGACTCATCTTGCTATAGAATTACCTTCAACTTTTGCAAACTGGATTTACTTGGTGCTCAAAAATTGCTTCAGAAAGACACTATTCTCTTCAACTAATTTTAGACACAGGAAACTATGAGCTTAGCTTATTTATCGATATGGATCAAAAGTGTACAGCTACCACAATCATTGCAAATCAATTCTTAATTTCTCCCACATTCAATTTTAGATATCACCAGTTTTCAAATCAGAACTAACTGATGCAAAGATGTTGACAGATAGATTTAGAAACTCAAAAACAAGGCAAAAGGGGAATGATTAGTATTCTATACTTTAACATCCTATTTACGTCATGAGATCCTTCTTTGAAACTAATTGGATGGATTTTTAGTTTACTTTCTAGCTTGACACTATACTTTATCCACGTAGGCAATGGTCTTTTTCTTTTCTTTTATTACTTTTTCTAGTTGAGCCCATTCAGTGAATCAGCGACTGAAAGCCTCTCATGATCGCTTAATATAATGTTAACCCTAGCTCATATTTAGAGAATTGGTGACCAAATCCTTCATGAGTTCTCACAATGCAATTCTTAACTCTTCATCCACTTAGCGAGTCAGTGACTGAAGTGATCACCTTCGAGCACTTGACTACAGTTATCATTTGGAGAACTAGCGAATAAGGCCATCTCCCATTCTCTTAATGTCTCAGCTAACTGTCAATCTTCTTGGAGATTTGGTGAAAAAAGGGTTCATGCATTCGCTTAATGAAACACCTAACCACTTGATTATTTAGAGAACTAGTGAAGCCTTTACTCTCTGAATCAATGAATCCTTTGTTAACCATCACCTTCATTCTAAGACTTAGTGACTGAATGCTTCACTCATTTGCTAGATGTTAGTGCTAACTGCCTAAATATTCGGTGACTTGGCAAATGCAGTTAGTTGATCATTTCACCAAAACATATGATCTTTATTCATTTGATTACCAGACTAAGTGAACAAAGGGTTCGCTGAATCTCACAATATTTCAAACATTGAATATTTCATTACATGATTAAGCGACTAAAGACTTAAAACTTTACTAATCCTTTGATTCGCCCATTCACAAAATACTTCTAGCCTTCACCTTTCTTTTTAGAGAACACACGACCACATGATTCACTGAATTTTTAGATCATTTAGCATTTCACTAACTTATTCCAAGAATAAGCGAACACAAGAAATCTTACTTTCGCTAAAGTTATTTGGTCAAACTGTCAAGACCGCTGAAACATTTGGAGACTCATATCACAAGTACTCAGTCGCTTATTCGTCAAGTAAACATGTAGGACCCAAAAGATACTTGAGATTAAAATAGAACCATTGATCTTGAAACCAATCCACAGTATTCACCAGTTCTCCACTTGATATAACCCTTGACCACCAAATTCAGAGAATGAGCAAATACTGCTTTCGCTATGTCACTGAGTGTTAACACATGACTGCCAAGGACTAAGCAAAATGTAGATAGCCTTTTTTAGCTAGTTCTCGAAAAGGGTAAAATAACCGCTAAAACATTTGGAAACTTAGTGACAAGGAAAAACATATAACAAGGTTCAAACACATTCGCCAATTTGCTGAATGGTTGAGGTATCCACTGGGAGACTTAGAGACCATGCGACTAAAATGACACTTAGCATAAGATTAACTTGTTCACTGATTCACCGAATACTATATGAGACATCTTATGACATTTTTTGATTCAGTGAACACTTGAGATAATTAAGCATGTGTATGATTAATCTGCTTAAGTGACTAAAAGGTAACAATGAAATAGAAGAATTAGGGCTAACGTGAGGATTTTTTCATGAATTTGACATTTTCTAAAAAAAAACCTAGGGTAAGGATTTTTGAACTTGGCTATGACAATTTTTTATGAATTCTCCAAACCCTAGACCAAGAAAAACACCTGTAAGGAGATTTAAACCCAAAATCTAGACACACACCTCAGAAACTTAAGAATATACCCAATAGTGGCTCTATCTGAGGATGCTTGATTGCAAGATCATAGCAAGAAGTTATGAATATCTGGGAGGTAGACCACAAAACCTTAACCTAAAATAGGAAACAAACACACAACAGAAGTAAATACACCTATACATATATACAAGCCTAATGTGCATGGAAAAAGAATTAACTGAAGAAAAATTTCAGGAACTGTCCATGCACTGGGAATTCTTGCTCTTCACCATCAATTTTTTTTAAAAAATATGAGTCCTTACCATGGTTTTGATGAACAATATAAGGTCCCATCCACAAAGACTCAAATTTTTTGTGCTTCCCTTTATCTTCAGCCCTGGCATTCCATTGGAGAACCATATCACCAAGCTAGAATTTTCTTACAATTGCTCTCTTATCAAAGAGATATTTCATTTTTTGCTGTAGTTTCACATTCTCTCTTTGTCCTTCCCTTCTAATCTCATCCAATTCAATCAGCTGAACCAATCTATCTTGCAGTGGATCACTGATTTCCATGTGCTCTTCTTGCATAAACTTATAAATTGGAAGGAAATTATTGACTGGCAACCTTGATTTTGCACCATATACCATTTCAAAAGGGGACTTCCCTGTAGCTCTCTTCTTAGACATTCTATCAACCCATAGGGATAGCTTTAGTTTCACATGCCAAATTCTCTTATTCTTTTCTAGGGTTTTCTTCAAAATCTGCAAAATACTCTTGTTGCTGGATTCATCCTGTCCATTGGCCTATGGATGATAAGGGGATGAGTAAGACAATACTATGCCCATTTCTGAATAGAAATAAATAATCTCTTGTGACCTAAAACTCATAGCATTGTCAACAACCAATTTAATAGGGAGAACAAATCTAGTGATTATATTGTTCATTAGAAACTCAATCACAATAGCACTAGTTTCCCTTTTTGTTGGAATGGATTCAATCCACTTGGTGAAATAATCAGTAGCCACCAAAATGTGACTATGTCCTCCACTGGACTTCTTAGAGAACTCTCCAATAAAATCCATACCCCATATTGCAAAAGGAGCTTCTACAACAATAGGGTTCAATAAGAGTGCTCCTGAAAACTTCAATTTTTTAGAAAACCTTTGACAAGGTTCACATTTTCTTACATAAGAATGAGTGTCTTTGAACAATACAGGCCAATAGTATCCTGCCCTTAAGATTCTATGAGCTGTTGACCGAGTAGAATGATGTCCTCCACACATTCTAGAGTGTATTTCCTTCAACACCTTCTTTGATTGGTGCTTATCCAGACAAAAGAGTAGAATGCCATCATTATCTTTCTAGTACAAATCACCCTGGATCAGCACATATCTCTGAGCTTGCAATTTTAGACTCCTTTGATTATCATTCAATTCAAGTGGACACTTAGCATTTTTAATAAAATAAATAACATTCTTGTACCAGGGTTGCATTTCAATACTAGTAATCATATCAATATTAGCAGCAACATTATTTACCTAGACAAGGTCCATATTTTCCTTAGTCATTAACTTAGCAAGTCCCAATCCTCTTACCAATTTGGTAATGTGAATTTCAAGGTCAAACTCTTGAATCCTATTTATCCATTTACACCTCTTTCCTGTGACTTCACTCTATGTTAGGATATCCTTTACTCCAGCATGAGGCACATAAGCACTAACCTTTGCACATACCAGATATAGTCTGAAAGCTTTGGTTTCCTTTACAAGGGCATAGGCTTGCTTTTCCATTAGTTCATAATTTAATTTAGCAGATTGTAATGATTTTCTGAAAAAGCCTATAGGATGCTCATATCCTTCTTGATCCTTTTGTAAAAGGATAGTTGCAATAGTATGAAAAGATGCAAAAGAAAATAGAGAAAATGGTTTCAAGTAATCAGGTGACACCAAAACTAGGGCCTCTTGAATTTCTTGTTTGATTCTTTCAAAAGCTTGTTGAGCTTCAAGATTCCAATCAAACTTCAATTCCTTCTTAAGGAATTTCACTATGGGTTTGACCAATTCTACAAAGTTAGCATTAAACCTTCTTACAAAATTAATCTATCCCAAGAATGATTACACACCCTTTATGTTCTTTGGTGGAGGGACCTTGTTAATTGCCTCTACTCTTTCAGGATCAATCCTGACTCCTTCTTTTGATACTATGTGTTCAAGTAACTTCCCCTCTGTCATAGAAAATTGACACTTTCTAGGATTCAAGGACAGACCAAATTCTAAGGCCTTAAGAATAACCTTTTCTAAATGGGAACAATGATCATCAGCTTTCTTGGAATAAGCAGTGAGATCATCTTGATAAACAACCATTAAAACATTGATTAATTCTTTGAATGCAACATCCATTACTCTCTGAAAAGTTGCTCTAGCATTTTTTAAACCAAAGGGCATGCAGATATATACATAGGTTCCCCATGGGGTAGTAAATGCTATCTTAAACTGCTCTAATTCTTTGACCAGCACTTGATTGTAACCCAAGAAACCATCCATCATTGACAAAAGCTCACAACCAGTTACCCTATGCAGCATGGCTTCCATATTGGGCAATCCATAATTATCTTTAAGTGAAGCCACATTTAGGTTCCTAAAATCAACATAGAGCCTAATATCACCATTCTTTTTCCTTACTAGCACAAGATTGGAAACCCATGTAGAATGCCTAATTGGCTCAATGATACTAGCATCCCTTAATTTTGTCAACTCAACTTGCATCTTAGTGGCTAGTAAAGGGTTAATGGGTCTCTGCTTCTATCTAAAAGGCTTAGCTTCTTCTTTTAAAGGAATTTCATGCTAAAATAGATCAGCCCTATATGCCTTAAGATCATCATAAGACCAAGCAAATACATGCTTGTATCTTTTCAAAAGCCTTATCAAATTGCTTCCGACCTCTCTGCTCAATTTCTTCCCAATGTATACCATTTGTGGGGAGGTTTTTGAACCTAAATTTATTTCCTCTACGTCGTCCATTTTGGTGTTAGACTTCTGGGACAAAAAACCATCATTTATTTTAAACATCCCCTCCAATTCTACTAACCCTTTAGCTATGTGGTTGGATGGTAATTGCATTATCTCATTCCCCATGATGCATTCTTTTCCTTCAACACACTACTGTATCTCATTGAAATCTATTTGCTGGCCATCATACTGATCAATGCCTTGAATAAACCTAAGGATATCTAGGTCATCCTCAAAAACTTGCTAATTATATACATTATCAGGCACATCAGGCCTAGTTTTGACCTCTAACATAGACACACTAGTGAGGGTTATGTCTTCACTCTTAAGGGAAACATTTGCAAGAAAATATGCCATGATATTATTGGATCTTTCTACCCAAAGCAAATTGAAAGCATCAAAAAACTCTAGTCTATCCCAAACAACATGTTTATACAGTTTCAATTTTTCATCCTTGGAAGCATATCGAGATCTCACTTGGGCTACAATCAACAGGGAATCACCATGAACTTTTAAAGATTTAATACCATGCTTTATGGCTACATCTAGTCCCAATATTAGAGCCTCATACTCAGCAGTATTATTGGTACATTGAAAAGTCAGCAAGAATGAGTATTTAAATGTAATACCTGATGGGGAAATAAATACAACACCAGCTCCCGATCCTTCCTTGGAGCATCCACCATCAAAGAACATTTGCCAGAGCCCATCTTGTTGCAAAATCAGCTCATCCACAATTGGATCTATGTTTTTCATTTGAGGTACTACCTCTTCAATCACAAAATTTCTCATGTCCATATCTACAAAAAAATTTAGAGAAACCAATTCCACCATCATTGAGGAACGGGGTTCCCTGTACAACTTTACCTCAGTCCCATTGATTGGAATAGTGGCATATGATAAATCCAACTCTAATTTTCCACCTACTGCTACTACCCACTGTCTTGACAGCAACATGCCATAATGAGGCTTTGTGTCCACAACAACCACATCCATTTTATATGTGGCTTCTGGGAATGAAACAATCTTCACTTCAATTCCAATCAGGGTCCCTACAATAGGTACTACCCTATAGTCCATTGCATAACACCTACCATTAGAAGTGTCAACATGCAACCCCTGTTCTTTCATTACATGGTAGGGCATCACAGTTGTGGTAGCACTAAAGTCTATCATACAATTTTTCAATAACAAATTATTCACAATCAGGGTCACATAGAAAGGGTTGATAGAGGAAGGTTCTTATTTCACAACTATCCCAACGTACACATCAAAGATGTCATGAATTGAAATAGGCTTCTCCATGGAATTCCCTTTCTCTTGTAAAGCAGGCATAGATCTCTGCTCATTTATAAGAGCCAAGGCTGCTACCTTATGCTCCTCTATTTTAAGCATCTCAAGCAAAGGGATAGAGACCTTCATCTGGGACAAGGCATGTCTCATATCAAAAGTAGGGGAATCAGTACAAGAATTAGAGTGATCCTTTGACTTACCAGTTCTCTTCTTCACCTTGTCAATAATAACTTCATTTTTTTACTGACAAGCCCTTGATCCTTACAATTCACAACATTGGGCTTTGGGGAGTCCTTATCTTGAGAATTGCCTTTGAAAAACACTAATCTAGGGACTCCTTGCTCATTATCCACCTTTCTATTCCTCAAATTGTATGAGGATCTTGCTTGTGTTATAGCAGCCACAGTTAGGTTTCTGATTTCTTCTTCACTGGGCTTTCTCCACTATTTCTCACTTGATCCTGATTCTACCATATGAGTTTTATAATCATTATTATCAAATTCCTAATGATTAGAGTGAGTAAATATTTGTTTCTCATAACCAGAGAAAATTTTTCTCTTATGATCAACATCCAGGCAAATAGCTTCATCATCTGAGGATTCAAGGTCCCTGATTAGTTCAGTAGTAAACATATTAATGGAATGTTTTTCAGATTCTTCATAATATCCTGCACATAAATCATTAGCCTCTTCTCCCAAGGCTTGAGCCATGGCACACTGGAATGGTGAGTGGGGCATATTACATGCCACACACCAAGGGGTATTTTCCACATTATGTGCTATATTTTTTTTTAAAGGGTCTGGTGTATCTCTTCCCTTTTGAGGTTCATTATTATCAAGAACAGGCCTCCCATCTTTCCAGTTTGTTTTGTAAGGCATATCCCTCAAATTAGGGGCCTTGTCCTGCCTTTGATAAGGAGGTATCACATCTTGAAAGTTTCTACCACCTTTATCAAACCTTGTTGGGAAATCTTTGGTGTTACCAAGTCCTTTGTCCATTCTATCCTCTTCCTTGGATGGCCTTGTAGGTTGTGGCCTGGTTTCTTTCCACAGTCTACCTTCATCCCTTTTGTACATTTGGCCAGATGCCTTTCAATTACTCTCAATATTTATGGCCAACTTAAAAGCATCCCTAAGGGTATGAGGATTCTTATCTCTCAAAAGGTAAGACATCTTACCATCCATAGAGTTGAAATAAGTTGTCATGTAGACTGCATCATGTAGCCTCAATACTTGTAATAGTTTATACATAGCCTTTTGGAATCGGCTATTAAACTCTAACATGCTCTCATTATAGTGTTTCTTGATATCATTGAACTCATTAACCATGTAGCTAGAGTTCACATGTTTTGCATATTGCTCTTTAAAACATTTGACAAATTCTTCCCAAGATGCAATACTATTCTCAGGTAGACCCCTGTACGAATCCCGAGCATCCTCAATCAATGATTGAACAAAGAGCTTCATTATGACATCTTCATGTTCAATCTCATAATCATTGACCCTATCTATGAAAAACTTTAGATGCTCTTCACAGGTGATGACATTATTCCCAGTGAATAATGGGATCTTCTTTCTAATTTCATTGGGGATAGCATTAGGTTGACTAGGAATACCATCAAAAAATAGAGGCCTATATCTATCCAAATGAACTGGTCATCTTTGGATATTTGGTTGATTGAGAGGGGTAGCTACAACATTTTGATAGGGTATAGTTCCCACTGTACCAATAGCTATAAGGGGAACTTGATTAGGAACTAGTCTAGGTAAAATTTGTCCAGGGTGAAAGGCTTGAGCATTTGGAAGTGAAGCATTGGGCTGACTGGGTGGAGTTGTTCCTATGGTAGTAGGGACAAAGCTACTAGTGGATGTGTTCATATTAGCATGTAGGAAGGAAATCTTCCTCTTCATTTCATTAACAACAGCCTCCAACTCAATTTTCTCTAGTTGAATAGCCAAATCTTCCTTTGCTTTTCTAGCCTTCTCCAAGTCTATACTTGTTTGAGAAGGTACATTAGGAGGAGCCATAATTTTCTTGGGCTCATTAATATTTACACTCACCAATTTTTATTTTCCCTTATAAAGGATTTCTTTGGGAGCAATTTTAATCTCCTTGTTTCTCTGGATTTCAGAGGGATTCAATTGCCTTAGGACATGGCCTGTTCCCTCAAATTCACCTTGTTTAGGTCTAGTATCCTAAACCTACTTTCTAAAATCTTCCATATCACCAAACAAGTCCTTATCTAAATCTTGAACATCTTGGTTTAGATCACTAACCTAGGTCTCATTTTTCTTGGTTCTCTTGAGAAGTTCCTGCCTCTCTATGAGCAAATCACAGATTTGCTGGTCCCTCACTTTCACCCTATTGGAAATCTCAGCAAGTTGTTCACTCTCTTTCTTTCTCAAAGCAATCACTTCTTCCCTCAACTTCTCAGAATCATAGGAAGTAGTTTTAGTAGTAGAGGTTTCTTATGGTTGTTTTAGGGTTTCTCTCACAGGGAAATAACCTGCTTCTATGACCTCTATGATTACTTCTTTTTACATATGCACACTTGGCATAACCCTCTTGACATGTTCAGGATCATCAGAAGAGGAGGAAGTTTCATGAGGAAGTGGGACATGAGATCTTTCTCGAGAAGGGCTTTGGGAACTAGCATTATTATGACCTCTCCTAGACCATTGCTTTCTACTTGGTGTGTGAAGCTCATCACCCACATTATCTTCTGGGCAATCCTTGTAGTAAGACCTAGTGTACCTCGGTCTACTCATGGTATGTGATACAAAATATATCGAAACGTAAAGATACCGGTGACTGGTAAACATAGATTATCAGAGTCGCCACCCACTATTAAGCAGGAATCAAATTATTTTATGCTGGTCTAAAAATGCACAATAGACACGATTTGCACTAACCTATTGCAAGCTATTTAGAAATTCCCAGCAAAGTCACCAATTTTGTTAGTGCTCAAATCTACAGATTATCAAATACTCATATAATCCCAATGGTCATAATCTAGCAAAATGCAAACACTAAGGTATTAAGGTTAGAAAACCTTTTTCACTTCAAGTATGAATACTCAAGTGGGTGTACCTATATCAATTCATTATTTTATTTAGCTCTGAATTGCGAACTAGCTCCTTCACTGCTCTATCCTTGCTTCCAAACTCAACTTAATAAGATGAGAGAACTCTAAGTATGGCCCAAATTATCCTGATACACAATATTATGATAGAAATCATGAAAGCGGCAACATGAAACAATGGTTTAAGGATATTCATCCTTCTTCTTTTTAGAGTTGAACTCAAGGAAGGCTAACCTCATTCAGTGCTTCTACAAAGAATTATAAAACACATCTATGAACTTGTCATAGAATGATTTAGATTATTATTGTACAAGTAAAGGAAAATGAAACAGTTATTTATATTTTGGGTGGCAAATCAGTGTAAATAGATCCAAAACCAGTGCCTTATCCACTTGGGTGATAGAGTCAAACCCTACCTCTACATATAACTATCAAACAAGTACACTGAAACTCAAATGACATGCCTAACATACCATCCTTTTAATTCATACTACTGTCATCAAATTCATACATGGATTATTTGTTCCCAGAGATCTACCCTAAGATTTTACTCTTTCCTTGAAAGAAACTTAAGCTCAAGCCCTATATTCACCTTGTGAATAAAGCATTTAGGAAGCCTTGAAATACATAAGAAAACTAAAACATTCCATACATAAAGACAACAAAATAGTAGTAAGAGAGCTCCAATATTTTGTATTAATGGTCAAAATGCATTGATACAGTATCCTCTCACTTTTAGAAAAATAAGGTTTTGTATTCAGAACCTTTCTTATAGAGTATTTTTTAACCCCCCCTTTAAAATGAGAAAAACTTGCCATATATACTAGTCAGCCATCTTGGAATCCTTGAAAGGATGCAACAAGCTTCAGATGGCTATTAAAAGATCTTGCACTAAAAACAAGATTACAAACTGACAACATTTGATTGCTACAACAAATTACAAATATCTATTTCCAACAATCTTGCAGGTGGCACCTTTGTCTAAGGATATTTCAAAGTAGTTTCTAAATTTGTTGCATGAATGATGACCACCATTACAGGCTAACTTGCATCATCCTTTGTTTGGACATGCTCTCCCTCAAACTCTGGATCAGGTGCCAAGTGCATTCTATTCTTCTTCTTCCTCTACAAGTTGGACAACTGGCTTCTTCTTCTTCTTTATTGTTAACTTCTCCCAAGCTGCCACATCATCATTAGATGGCCAGTTGTAGCTCTGCAACTCCTGAAGTAATTTGATCTGCTGCTCCCAAGTAGAATCAGTTATATTTTTGGCTTCAACCACAAATTATATGCAATCATTTTCAACCTTGAAAAGACTATCAATGATATTATTACATCTATCCAGGTGTAAAGCATTATCATCCTTTAGGAAGGCATCTTGTTTAATTACCAAATGATCCATTGACAGCTTCCATTCTTCCAACTTGACCACATTTCCATTGTCATCATAAATTGGAGGCAAATATTTTCTATAATCTTTATCAAACATGGCCAGCTTGGCCTTTATTTGGTTTGACTTTCCTTTGAAAAAATTTGAAGCAGCACTTACTAAGCCAATCTTCTCAAAAACTTCACTTACTACTTTAGGAACATCTACCCTGTATTCTTGCAAATCATCAAGTTTGTCAAATAATATACTCCTACCTGACCATGTATTGAAAAGTGACTCCAAGGTGATTAAATGCTCATTCACCTTTTCATTAGTCTGATGTAGTAGGCTGACTGATTTATGGACTGATTCCATTCTGTCCTTTATCTTACCCTGCCTATATTGCACAATCTTTCACATAGTATCCAAAGATTCATCTGTCCTTATCTTTTCCAAGTCCTCAGTGGGTCTCTTAGGTACTTCCACATCTGTCTACATAGGGGCCTCAATTTGCAAAGGAGGAGGAACTACCTTTGAAGCTTCTTGAAGCTTGACTCTTACCTCTGCCAACTCATCTCCAAATTGTTTGATCTTCATCATTTTCAAGTCTCTATCTTTGGCCACTAGGTTTGTGCTTTCAAACAACTTTGAATACCTCTCAGACAACTGAGTTGTCTTATTCTCATTCAAATTGGCCCAATGAGTCACTACCTTGGAAACTTCAAGGTCAATTGTATTATGCATAGTCCATATGATTTTGTTCCCCTCCATCTTATCCTCTATACTTAATAGGGATGACTTTTAGGTCCTAGGGGCCATAGACCACATTGCAACAGCTTGAGATTTAGGGTCATAGCCACTTCCACTTATCATGTCACCAATGTGAACCTCATATGATAGGCTACCCTGTGGTTGTTTCCTTATTTGATCTATGATGAATGGAAAAGTCAGATCCCACCCTGGAGTTAATAGCATTCGACTTGCCTTAACCAATTGTCTAGCTTCATCTGCAGTTATAGGATCCAGGCTAGAATCATAAGAAGCTAAAGCTCTCAATGTTTCTGCACTTGGCTCCACACCTTCAGGCATAGCCTTCTTCACCTCTTGTTGCTTGTTCAAAATAAGAAAACTCTTGAATTCATCAGTTTTAATAAATTGGTCATCACTCAAAAATTCCTCCTGATAAACTTCCTTGATATCCTTTTCTAACCATAGGGACTATTCCTTATCTATTTCATCAGTGGCCACCTTCTTCCCTGCTCTTATTATTTTTCTCAATTGGTGATGGTAAGCCCTATCACCTAGCACTAGAGCAGATGCTGTGTCAATTATTCTCTTTTGTTTTCCTTTCCCTAAAGGCTCTCCTTCCTCAAGCCTCTGCTTCTTCAAAGGTGGCTCTTGGACATTCTCTTCTCTAGCTAGTCTTCAATAGGCTCAACAATCTATACATTCCCAACCTGTGGTGGGCTATTCCCTTCTGGGGACTCATTAGAAGACTCATCTTGATCAGAAGATGAATAATCCTTCTTTTTCTTTGGCTGCTTCTAGTCAATCAATTTCTCCAACTGATTTGATAGAGTGTCATGCATCTCTATCATCTTGTCAATTCTTTTTAGATAAGCAAGGTTAGGGAAGAAACCCTCAAAAGGAAATTGGGCTGCTGTCACTTATTTTGATAAATCTATCAAATCAAAGTACCTGTTCCATCTTCTTTTAACCTCATCAGTCTCTATAATATTTTTGATTACATCTTCCTCATCTAAACGTTCATGTTCCTTAATCACACCAATGTTTGGAATATAGACCATCCTAGTAGTTTTAGACTTGGCTTCACTACTGGAAGATGCTGCACTCCTCTTAGGTTGATTCATCTTGCTATAGAATTACCTTCAACTTCTACAAACTGGATTTACTTGGTGCTCAAAAACTACTTAAGAAAGACACAATTCTCTTCAACTAATTTTGGACATAGGAAACTATGAGCTTAGCTTATCTATCGATACAGATCAAAAGTGTACAACTATCACAATCATTGAAAATCAATTCTTAATTTCTCCTGCATTCAATTTCACATATCACCAGTTTTCAAATTATAACTAACCGATGCAAAGATGTTGACAGATAGATTTAAAAACTTGAAAACAAGGCATAAGGGTAATGATTAGTACTTTGTACTTTAACATCCTATTTACGTCATGAGATCCTTCTTTGAAACTGATTGGATGGCTTGTTAGTTTACTTTCCAGCTTGAGAGTGTACTTTATCCATGCAGGCAATGGTCTTTTTCTTTTCTTTTATTACCTTTTCCAACTGAGCCCATTCAGTGAAACAGCGACTGAAAGCCTCTCATGATTGCTTAATACAATGTTAACCCTAGCTCATATTCAGAGAACTTGTGACCAAAGCCTTCACAGGTTCTCGCAATGCAATTCTTAGCTCTTCATCCACTTAGTGAATTAGCGATTGAAGTGATCACCTTTGAGCACTTGACTGTAGTTATCATTTTGAGAACTAGCGAATAAGGCCATCTCCCGTTCTCTTAATGTGTCGGCTAACTGTCAATCTTCTTGGAGATTTGGTGAACAAAGGGTTCATGCATTCGCTTAATGGAACACCTAACCACCTAATTATTTAGAGAACTAGTGAAGGCTTTACTCTCTGAATCGCTGAATCCTTTCTTAACCATCACCTTTATTTTGAGACTTAGTGACTGAATGCTTCGCTCATTCACTAGATGTTAGTGCTAACTGCCTGGATATTTGGTGACTTGGAAAATGTGGTTAGTTGACCATTTCACCGAAACATATGATTTGTAGTCATTTGACTATGAGACTCAATGAACAAAGGGTTCACTGAATCTCACAATATTTCAAACATTGAATATTTCATTACATGATTAAGTGACTGAAGACTTAAAACTTTAGTAATCCTTTGATTCACGCATTCACCAAATACTTCTAGCCTTCACCTTTCTTTTTAGAGAACACGTGACCACATGATTTTCTAAATTGCTAGATCATTTAGCATTTCACTAACTCATTTCGAGAATAAGCAAACACAAGAAATCTTACTTTCGCTAAAGTTATTTGGTCAAACTGTCAAGACTGCCGAAACATTTGGAGACTCATATCACAAGTACTCAGTCGCTTATTCACTAAGTAAACAAGTAGGACCCAAAAGATACTTGAGATTAAAATAGAGATGTTGATCTTGAAACCAATCCATGGTATTTTCCAGTTCTCCACTTGATATAACCCTTGACCACTGGATTTAGAGAATGAGCGAATACTGCTTTCGCTAGGTTGCTGAGTGTTAACACATGACTACCAAGGACTAAGTGAACTGGGGATAGCCTTTGTTCACTAGTTCTCACAAAGGGTAAAATAACCACCAAAACATTTGGAGACTCAACGACAAGGAAAAACATATAACAAGGTTCAAACACATTCACCAATTTGTTGAATGGTTGAGGTATCCATCGGGAGACTTATAGACCACATGACTAAAATGAAACTTAGCATAAGATTGACTTGTTCACTGATTCACTGAATACTATATGAGACATGTTATGACATTTTATGATTTAGCGGACACTTGAGATAATTAAGCATGTGTACGATTAATCTTCTTAAGTGACTAAAAGGTAACAATGAAATAGAAGAATTAGGGCTAACATGAGGGTTTTTTCATGAATTTGACATTTTCAAAAACAAAACCTAGGGTAAGGATTTTTGAACTTGGCTATGACATTTTTTTATGAATTATCCAAACCCTAGACCAAGAAAAAAACCTATAAGGAGATTTAAACCCAAAATTTGGACACACACCTCAGAAACTTAAGAATATACCCAACAGGGACATTGTCAAAAAAGTTGGTGACTAGGACAAAATCAATGGTTGGCGTATGATCTCATGGGTAGTTTCAGAGCCATGAGATCTTGTGCCCACCATCCAATTTGAAGGCTTACTAATTGTGGGTCCTATGTCAGAGATGACCAAGCATGAGCAGCGAGTGGCTTGCTGACAAGTGGCATAAGTGGGCCCAGGAGGGGGTCTAGGTCTAGCAGTCTGGATAAATATGTTTAGCGGCCTGAAAAAATTCAAAGGCTTCGCTCATTCGCGAAGAAAGTTGGTGGTGCTCCAAATTGGCTGGTGATTCAGTGAACAAGTGTTCACGTAACTGCTAAACTGAATGACGGAGAGATAAAGTATTCTGCGAACTGGAAAGGGCCTTCAGTCGCTAGTTCACTAAATTTGACTGGGGTCTTTTTAAAAGATAAATCATAGAGCTCGTGAAAAGGAAAGATCTAACAGTCACGAATTAAAGTTGATCTCAGTTTCAAATATTGACTGTCGATTTGCTTCTGGCACCATGAAGTGACCATTGAAATTCAAATTTGAAATTTCTAAGGGTTTCTAGTGACAGAAAAGATAGGTTTTTATGGTTTCTTTGGTTGAATTTGATTTGGTTGGTGGTGCCAGTGGATGCAGTGTGATCTAGGGTGCCATGATCGATTACTGGGGTTTTTGTTGTACCATGAAGTGTGGTTTTGTGCTTGAAAGGTGTTTGTAGGTGACTGATTTGACTAGTTTTCATGGCAATTCCTTGGTTTACTGTGCTGATCTCACAGATTTTCATGATTGAAAATCTGTTTGAGATTTATTTTCTCTGAGTTACTTGTGTCTCTTCCCTTGCAATAAATTCTAATGTAATTTTTGGTTGGTTGGGTAGTTGAAACCCTAACCCTAGTCACCCGAAGCTTGATGCATCCTCTTTGAGGATTCCAAGGTGACTAGGGGTATAAGTAGTGTTCTTTTTTTTTATTTAGGAGGGGTTCTGAAATCTTGGTTCCTAAGGGTTCCTTTTTGGTTCCATGAAAGGTCTTTTAGTATAGATTTTCTCTTACTTCTCTACATATAGGGTGTTCTTTCTTCCTTTGTTGGTTCAGAGAATATGATATATATTGCACTCGATTTGTCTTATGTATGAGGATTCAATATATTCTTACTATTACCAAACTATCTCCATTTGAATTTTGAATTCATTAATCATACATCAAGGGTGTTTGATTTTTCTATTTGCATTTCCTATGTGTTTACAAGTGGA
The DNA here is from genome assembly GCA_027943335.1 of Chamaecyparis obtusa. Lineage (NCBI taxonomy): Eukaryota > Viridiplantae > Streptophyta > Pinopsida > Cupressales > Cupressaceae > Chamaecyparis > Chamaecyparis obtusa. Next base: position 793,650 of record BSBK01007125.1, read on the forward strand.
GTTGTCTTCGCAAAGATAACTAGTTTAGGATTAGTTTTCATGTATGTATGAGCTAAGGTGTCAAAGATATGTCATGCTTGTCTTCTAGTGGATGCTAGTTAATGTGTTATCTATTTATAAGTCTCTTCTAAGGGAAGGGTTAAAAACCTTTGGATGGGTGATAACATACTTGAATACACAGGTGGGTTGTTAAAGTGAGGTTTGTTCATGGTGTGTGATTGATGTTAGGCATCAACATATTGAATACATTGTCTTCTTGTTTCATAGATTTCTATTGCAATAGGGTATTTGACTCTGTGGCCCATTAGACAAGACACTGGTCTATGAGGGACTTAGGGTATCTCAAGGGTCCTTTCAACCCATCTTTTAAATTATTTACATTAAGTTCCACCCTTTCCCTCTTATGTTGTTAGGATAGGTCTTTGGTTTTCATACTCATTCTATGAAAGTAGGGATATTGCATTAAATCTTGGTTTCATTGAGGTACATGATACCTACAAGGGTTTGAGAACCATTCCACAGTTAGTTACCTGCAAGCCTATAGTGTGATTCAAGTTGTATGTGTGTGCAGATAAGGTATACCCACCTGAGTGATGGGGAGCTCAAAGTGTAGAAGGATATCTCTTTGATCCTTATTAGTTGGCCTTTTTCCTTGTCATATTTGGAGTGTTGAGTGAATGTGACACTGGCCTTGTCAATCCTAATGTCAATTTGACCTTTGGGGAAAAAGAAAACCAACAGATATGTTGACTAGGGAACCTCTTGATCAAAGAGTAAAATCTGGTGGGAATGATGCCCACAAAAGATGCACTAATATGAATATTCCTTGTGAGAGGATGGACTCTGTTAGGAGTCTTATGAAATAAATTCAGTACATATGAATCCCTATTAGGAGATTTTGAATCCCTATTAAAAGATTCAAACCTAGTTAAGAGTTATAAAAGACAGAAGGACCCACTGCCCAAATAGCTTCAGGGTAAGATCACTGAACACACTATCCAATTAATCTTTGTATTACTCAATAGAATAATATGTTACCTCTTCTCTAACTATTCCAAACCACACTCACTATTACATCAGATCTCATTTTCAGATCTCTGTACTTCGCATGTCTTCCTTTACAAATTCACTTTCATACTTAGCTCTTTTCTTCACTTCATGCATACAACATCACACTTTCATATTACAACTTCATTCTACATTATAATCCAAATTTTTCACATTACAATAAGGAAATAATTTCCTTCCTTTATATCACACTCAAATAATTACAAATGAGTCGGCATACAATTACAAAATAAAAGTTTCCACAGGCTACACCAAAATTACATAAAATTGTCAGCTTCCAAATACAATAAATCTTCACTCATGTGACCTCAAAGTTTTTTCTATCATCTATGTCACTATCAATGTGTCTTGAACTTTCTTTTAATTATGCAAAGCTAGATTCCATCCTGATTAGGAGATATCATCCGATTTCCACAAACCACTACTCAGGAACACTGCTTGAACACTGCTGACACCAAAATGATCATAAATTCCATGAATCAATGAATTACTATCTACACTCTTAACCATAGACATATGACATATCAAATATTATAACCTCAACATTAAATAGTTTCAACTACAATAACCCACATGTGCTAATCCAAACTCTGTTTGCTTCTTTGCAAGTCTTTGGTAAATCACTATGTTGACATCAATGACAATCATAGTCATGAATGGAACAACAAATGTTACAAAATGGCTACCAAATACTTTAGCATTCATTCCTAACAATCTCCCCCATTAGCATTAAGGGAAACATAGATGAAAAACATCCAATGTTCTAAAAATCCAATACTACAACACTGCTTCTTCAAATCCTCTTCATCAATCAAATCTTGCTTCATTATCCTATTCAGTTCTCTTCAACAAATGTCTCATATTGTTTTTCATGCATAGTTCTCCCCCATTGACATCAATGATAGAAATTCCATCACTAAGTCAACAAAAACTCAATGTCAAAAGACACTTTTTCAAAAAATACATTTACTAGAGTCCTTATGACTCAACTCAGATACACATACTCCCCCATAGAGGAAGTACCAACATCCAGTCTAGAAGAAAGATAAGCCTTATATACCACTGGATGGATGCAACCAACTGCATCACTTCTCAAAAGTAGGTTGGGGCATAACCCCAAGCATACCTCTCAAATACTCAAATGTATCCTTAGGCAAAGGCTTTGTGAATATATCTACTATCTACACCTTTGTACTTATGTACTCAAGTCTGACTTCTTTTTCAGCAACTTTCTGTCTTACAACATGATACTTAATCTCTATATGGTTTGTCTTATAATGTAATATAGGATTCTTAGACATACTAACTATACTAGTGTTATCACAATGTATAACAACAGGTTCAAAATTTTTTATTCCAATATCCTTCAACATCTGCTTCATCCAAATTAACTGGTTACAATTGTTTGCTGCTGCTACATATTCTGCTTCTATTGTGCTTTGTGAGATACAATTTTGCTTTTTTCTTAGCCAAGAAACTAATCTTCCTCCAAGGAAAAATGCACCTCCACTGGTGCTTTTCTTATCATCAACACTACCTCCCCAATCAACATTTGTAAATGCACATAGGGTAAAATCATCAGATTTTTCATACCATAATGCATAGTCCATTGTGCCTCTTAAATATCTTAGTATCCTCTTTACTACTGCATAATGTGATTCTCTAGGTTCAGCTTGAAATATTTCCACAATTCCAACTAAATATGCTATATCAAGTCTTGTATGGGTCAAATATTGCAATCCTCCAATCATAGATCTGTATTTCTTCTGTTCTACTATAGGAGTCTCATCTATGCTAGATAACTTATGTCCAGTCACCATAGGTGTTCCAACTGGTTTACAATCCTCCATTCCAAATATTTTTAATAAGTCATTCAAGTACTTTGTCTGACTTACAAAGATACGATCATTGTTTTGTGTTATCTGTAATCCCAAAAAGTATTTCATTTCACCAATCATACTCATTTCAAATTCAGTCTTCATTTCATCAGCAAATTTGTCACTTGCTTCATCTTCTCCTCCAAAGATAATGTCATCAACAAAAATAACTATAACTAACAAAACATTTTCAATTTTTTTTGTGTATAGATTGTTGTTAGCTGTACCTTTTATAAATCCCAACTTTAACAAATACTTATCTAGTCTTGCATACCAAGTTCTGGGTGCTTTTTTAAGTCCATATAAAGCTTTCTTTAATTTACATACCATGTGTCCTTCTTGAGTTAAAGGAAAACCTTCAGGCTACTCAATGTAGACTTCTTCTTCCAATTCTCCATTTAGAAATGCCGACTTCACATCCATCTGATACACTTTGAATTTCTTGTAAGCTGCATATGCCAAAAACCTTCTTACTGCTTCAATTCTTGTAACATGTGCAAAAGTCTCTTTATAATCAATTCCTTCTTGTTTTGAGTAACCCTTACATACCAATCTTGCTTTGTTTCTTACTACTTCTCCTTGTTCATTCATCTTGTTTTTGAATACCCATTTAGTTCCAATAACATTCTTGTCTTTAGGTCTAGGGACTAGTTCCCATGTCTTGTTCTTTTCAATTTGATCTAGTTCTTCTTTCATAGCATTAGTCCAACTTTCATCTTCACAAGCTTCATTAGTAGTCTTAGGTTCAATTTGAGAAATCAAACATAACTATTCTTGTGCCTTATTTCGAGTAAGAACTCCTCTTTTGATGCTCCCAATAATCTATTCAAAAGGATGATTCTTTAACAAACTCTTGCTAGGTGTCACTATCTCAGATCTCTCTTTAGATGTAGGTTCTTCAATAACTTCATTGTGGCTTTTATTCAACAAATCACTGTCAGTTTCATAAAACAATTTAGTAGTTCTAGTATTAGGTTTAGGATGATTTTCTTCATCAGATTCATAATCAAGCATTCTTTCTTGAATTTTGAACTTTCATCAACTTTAACATTCGCGCTCTCAACAATAGTCTTAGTTCTTTTATTGAAACATCCATATGCTTTGCTTTTCAAAGAATATCCAAGAAATATACCTTCATCACTTCTAGGATCAAACTTTCCAATATCATCATCTCTCTTTATATAACATTTTCTTCCAAAAATTCTAAAATACTTAACTGAGGGTGCATGTCCAAACCATAATTCATAAGGTGTCTTGTCTGTGTCTACTCTGATTTGTACTCTGTTCATAGTGTATACTATTGTGTTCACTGCTTCTCTCTAGAATATCTTTGCCAAATTATTTTCAAACAACATAGCTCTTACTGCTTCAGTCACTAATCTATTCCTTCTTTCTGCAATACCATTTTGTTCAGGTGTTCTAGGGGCTGAATACTATCTTTTAATGCCATTTTATTCACAAAAGTTGTTAAACTCTCTAGAAGTAGATTCTCCACCTCTATTAGACCTTAAACATTTAATCTTCATTCCAGATTCATTCTCAACTTTATTCTTAACAATCTTAAACTTATCAAATGCTTCATATTTTTCTTTAAGAAATACAATCCACATCATTCTTGTAAAGTCATCAACAAGAATTATAAAATACCTTTCTCCATAGAATCCTCTAGCCCTGGTAGGACTGCTTAAGTCTGTCTGAACAATCTCCAGCTTCTCTGTAGATGTAAACTTCTTACAAGGAAAATAACATCTCTTCTATTTAGCCATTACACATTCTTCGCAAATCATGTTAGTAGGCTTAATAATCTTAGGTAAATCTCTTACTGCAAGTGTAGTACTTACTTTCACAATGTTATCAAAATTTATATGACAAAACCTTCTATGCCATAACCAACTATCATAAATCTTAGTAATCAAACATGTCATCTCATTAGGATTCAACTGAAAAACATTACCTTTGGTTCTAGATCCAGTTCCAGTCAGATTTCCATCTTTATCCTTTATCACACAAGTTTTCTCAGTAAACCAAACTTGGTATCCCTTATCAAATTACTCTCCAAGACTCAAAAGATTATGTTTCAATCCATCCACAAAGTAAACATCATCATTATTAGTCTTTCCATCAAGAGTAATAGATCCTATACATTTTATCAAACAAGGTGCATTGTTTCCAACTCTAACTACTCCACCATCATATTCATTCAACTTTATGAAATTTTTCATGTCTCCAGTCATATGATGTGAATAACCACTATCTATAATCCAGTCATCTTTCTTTTCAACTTGAGAAACTAAGGCTTTTTCTTCCTTAATATCAAATTCAGGATTTTCTTCTTTAATTGCTACAAATCCTATGTCATCATTATTCTTAGTATCACTTTCACTTAAAGTTCTTTCTATACTAGCTTCAAGATCTTCATCATTAGCATAATAAAATTCTTTAGATCTTCTAGGTTTGAAATTGCTTCTGTACTTTTTAACTCTCTTAGGACATTTAGATGCAAAATGACCATATTCTTGACAAGTCCAACATTTAAAAGTTTTCTTACCGTCTGGTTCTCTTTTCACAAGCAAGGCAATACCTTCTTCAATCTTCTTGTCTTATTCATTTCTAGATTTGTTGCTACCAGCATAATCTCCACTCACACTGATGCTTCTTGACAAAGTAGGGCAACAACTAAGAGCATTGAATGTTGTCTCCATTCTAGGTAAGTCTCCTGATAATCTCAGGTTCATTTCTACTGCTTCCAATCTTCCAAGAAGAGTCTCTCTTGTAAATTTTTTTGTACAAGGTATCACTTGTTCAATCATCTATGTTGTCTTCTTAAATACAGGAGTCAATGTCCTCAAAATTTTCCATATCATTTCATTCTCTATCTTTGTTCCTCCATAAGATTTTATACCTAAAATGATCTCTGACATTCTACCAATATAACTTCTAATAGATTCATCTTCCAACATTCTTATATCTTTAAATGCACATATCCAATTATGTAATCTAACTCTTTTTGCATGCTCATCACCTTCAAAAGTAGAGTGTAAAGCATTCCAAATTTCATGAGACTTTTTCAAATATTTTACCTGACTGTACTCATTCTCTGGTAGTGCTCTTAAAAGTGCTTCTCTTGCAAGTATGTTACACATGAATAGATCTCTCTCTTCTGCAATACATTTTTCAAGATTATCCTCTTCAATGATAGTCTTATTATTCTTTGTAATCAACCAATAACCTAGTCCTAAACATAATAGGTGTTTCTTCATCTTTTCTTTCCAGCTGTCAAAATTTACTCCATCAAACTTAGGGCTTTGTTTCCTTGAATTCACCATGCATCTCCTTAAGATATTAAACTTTTCTTTCAAGGACCTGCTGCTTTGATACCAATTGTTAGAAAGTAAAGTCCACCAAGATAACTAAGAGGGGGGGGGGGGGGTGAATTAGTTATCAGATAATTATAACTTTTACTAGCTTCAATAGAATTAAACCATGAAAGCAATATAATTCCTAACCATAGAAAGATATTCATACACAATAACACAAGATATGTTGACTAGGGAACCTCTTGATCAAAGAGTAAACCCCAGTGGGAATGATGCCCACAAAAGATGCACTAATATGAATATTCCTTGTGAGAGGATGGAATCTATTAGGAGTCTTATGAAATAGATTCAGTACATATGAATCCCTGTTAGGAGATTTGAATCCCTATTAAAATATTCTAACTCGGTTAAGAGTTATAGAAGATAGAAGGACCTACTGCCCAAACAGCTTTAGGGTAAGATCACTGAACACACTATCCAAATAATCTTTTCATTACTCAATAGAATAATATGTTACCTCTTCTCTAACTATGCCAAACCACACTCACTATTACATCAGATGTCAGTTTCAGATCTCTGTACTTCACATGTCTTCCTTCACAAATTCGCTTTCATACTTAGATCTTTTCTTCACTTCATGCATACAACATCACACTTTCATATTACAACTTCATGCTACTACATCATAATCCAAATTTTTCACATTACAACAAGGAAATACATTCCTTCCTTTATATCACACTCAAATAATTACAAATGAGTCAGCATACAATTACAAAATAAAAGTTTCCACACGCTACACCAAAATTACATAAAACTATCAGCTTCCAAATACAATAAATCTTCACTCATGTGACCTCAAAGTCTATGCTATCATCCACGTTACTATCATTGTGTCTTCAACTTCCCTTTAATTTCATAAAACTAGATTCCATCCTGATTAGGAGATATCATTTGATTTCCACAAACCACTACTCAGGAACACTGCCTGAACACTGCTTCCACCAAAATGATCATAACTTCCATGAATCAATGAATTACCTTCTGCACTCATAACCATAGACATATGACATATCAAAGAGTATAACCTCAACATCACATAGCTCCTACTACAATAACCCATGTGCGCTAATCCAAAATCTGTTAGCTTCTCTGCAAGTCTTTTGTAAATCACTGTGTTGACATCAATGACAATCATAGTCATGAATGCAACAAAAAATGCTACAGAATGGCTGCCAAACACTTTAGCCTTCATTCCTAACACTTTACTATTTTTTTTTTTATAGCTCTAGAATTAGTGCACATTCTCCATTCTCCATTCTTTTTCGGTGCTAACATAGTAGGTAATGCACAAGGACTCAAACTTTCCCTAATCAAACCTCTCTTAATAAATTCTTGCATTTGTCGATTCAAATCATTATTTTCATTAGGTGTCAACCTATGTGGTGCTTTATTAGGAAAAATAGCTCTAGGTATCAAATCCATATAAAGACTTATACTTATCATAGGAGGAAAACCATCAAGTACATTATTAGAAATGATGTCATGAAATCCAGTCAACAAAGGTTTAACCTCAGGTGCATGTTCTAACTCATCTTCTTTCTCAGTTTTCCTTGGAATTAAAGCAAAGTAAATATTTTGTTCTTTAATTTCTCTTGCAAAATTTTTACCATCAACCAAGCATACTCTAACCATAGTACAGTGACCTTCATCATACTTCTCTACTAAAGGAAATAATACTTGTTTCTTCCCATCCATCCAAATAGTATATTGATTCAATCTACCATCATGCAAAGCTTTCCTATCATATTGCCAAGGTCTACCCAAAAGAATATGACAACAATCCATAGGCATAATATCACACAAAACTTCTAATTTTAAATTTAACAAGGCATTGTTCACTTACAAGTAGTTTATGCTCCTTCTGTATCCAAGAAATATGGTAAGGCTTAGGATGTCTCAATCTCTGCAACTAAAGCTTGTTAACCAGCTCTTTGGATGCCAAATTATTAGAACTTCCACTATCAATGATTATCTTGCAACATTTGTCAACGATCTTACATCTGGTTCTGAACAAAATTTTCCTTAGAATAGATTCCTCATCAAATTCTTCATTCCACAAGATCCTTCTTAGCATCAAGTTTTCACCATGTTTAGGTTCATTAGATAATTCCTCAACTTCCTCACAAGCCAAATTTTTTCTTCCATTACCTCCACTCTTCTTTCTAGAGTTAGTACATTCAAAGGCTCTATGTCCTTCTTCACCACATTTGTAACATGTACCTTTAAACTAATATTTATCTTCTCTTTTCCCACTATTTTTATTCCTAGAGTAACCAATATAGCTACCTCTAGAGTAATTACCTCTTCTATTAGTAGGTTCATCTTTCCATCCTTTATCTTGTACTACATTGTTAGACCTGCTACTTTCTCCATAAGATCTATGTCTACTTCTCTGAAATCTGCAACCTCTTCCTCTATGTCTTTGATCATGTGTTTTTGTCAATCATTCTTCTTCCTTCAAAGAAAATTGGTATTATTCTTCCACACTATCTATTTTAACATAATTGATCTCATCTTGAATCGATGTCCTCAGGCCATTAAGATATCTAGCCAAGTTCTCAAATTCATGATCCACATGATCAGATCTGATATCCAATTTGTAAAATTCCTCAGTATATTCTTTCATAGTCAGGTCCTTTTGTCTCAAATTTTTCATTTTTCTCATCAAACTAGCTTGGTAATCATGTTAGAAAGTAAAGTCCACCAAGATAACTAAGAGGGGGGGGAGGGGTTGAATCAGTTATCAAATAATTATAACTTTCATCAACTTCAACAACATTTAACCATGTAAGCAATATAATTACCAACCATAGAAAGATATTCATACACAATGACACAATAACACAAGATATGTTGACTAGGGAACCTCTTGAACAAAGAGTAAACCCCGGTGGGAATGATGCCCACAAAAGATGCACTAATATGAATATTCCCTATGAAAGGATGGAATCTATTAGGAGTCTTATGAAATACATTCATTACATATGAATCCCTATTAGGAGATTTTGAATCCCTGTTAAAAGATTCTAACCCGATTAAGAGTTAAAGAAGACAAAAGGACCCACTACCCAAACAGCTTCAGGGTAAGATCACTGAACACACTGTCCAAATAATCTTTGCATTACTCAATAGAATAATATGTTACATCTTCTCTAACTATGCCAAACCACACTCACTATTACATCAGATCTCAATTTTAGATCTCTGTACTTCGCATATCTTCCTTCACAATTTCGCTCTCATACTTACCTCTTTTCTTCACTTCATGCATACCGCATCACACATCATCACTAAAAATACATTACAATTTTATTTTCACACTACAATAAGGAAATACATTCCTTCCTTGATACCACACCCAAATAATTACAAATGAGTCAGCATACAATTACAAAATAAAAGTTTCCACGCGCTACACCAAAATTACATAAAACTGTCAGCTTCCAAATACAATAAATCTTCACTCGTGTAACCTCAAAGTTTGCAATGTCATCCAAATCACTATCAATGTGTCTCCAACTTCCCTTTAACTAGGCAAAACTAGATTCCATCCCGATTAGGAGATATCATCCGATTTCCACAAACCGCTACTCAGGAATACTGCCTGAATACTGCTTCCACCAAAATGCTCATAACTTCAATAAATAAATGAATTACTATCTATGCTCTTAACTATATACATATGACATATCAAAGAGTATAACCTAAAAATTTCATATCTCTAACTACAATATCCCTCATGTCCTAATCCAAACTTTGTCTTCTTCTCTACAAATCTTTGGTAAATCACTATGTTGACATCAATGACAATCATAGTCATGAATGCAACAACAACTACTATAGAATGGCTACCAATCACTTTAGCATTAATTCTTGACAATCTCCTCCATTGAAATTTATGGAAACATAGATGAAAAACATCCAATGTTCCAAAAAATCCAATAATCCAATACTACAACACTGCTTCTCTGACAAACATTTTCAAGTCCTCTTCATCAATCAAATCTTGCTTCGTTATCATATTCAGTTCTCTCCACAAAATGTCTCATATTGTTTTTCATGTATACTTCTCCCCCATTGATATAGATGATAGAAATTTCATCACCATGTCAGCAATAGCTCAATGTCAAAAGACACTTTAAAAAAAAAAAAAAACATTTACTAGAGTCCTCATGACTCAGCTTAGATACACATACTCCCGCATAGAGGAAGTACCAACATCTAGTCTAGAAGAAAGATAAGGCTCATATACCACTAGATGGATGCAACCAATTGCATCATTACTCAAAAGTAGGCTGGGGCATAGCCCCAAGCATACCTCTTAGATACTCAAATGTATCCTTAGGAAAAGGCTTTGTAAATATGTCTGCTATCTGTTCCTTTGTGCTTATGTACTCTAGTCTGAATTCTTTCTCAGCAAATTTCTCTCTTACAACATGATACTTGATCTCTATATGCTTTGTCTTAGAATGTAATACAAGATTATTAGGCATTCTAACTATGTTGGTGTTGTCACAATGTATGACAATAGGTTAAAAAAAAAATATTCCCATATCCTTCAGCATCTACTTCATCCAAATTATCTGGTTACAATTTTTTGCTGCTGCTACATATTATGCTTCTGTTGTGCTCTATGAAATGCAATTTTTCTTCTTGCTTAGCCAAGAAACTAATCTTCCTCCAAGAAAAAATGCTCCTCCACTGGTGCTTTTCTTATCATTAACATTGCCTCCCCAATCAGCATCTATATATGCACATTGGGTAAAATCATCAAAAATGTCATACCATAATCCATAGTCCATTGTGCCTCTTAAATATCTCAATATCCTTTTTACTGTTGCATAATGTGATTCTCTAGGTTCAGCTTGAAATTTTGCTACCATTCCAACTGAATGTGCTATATCCAGTCTTGTGTGTGTTAAGTACTACAATCCTCCAATCATGGATCTATATTTCTTCTGCTCAACTATCGATGTTTCATCTTTGCTAGATAGTTTGTGTCCTATAACCATAGGTGTTCCAACTAGTTTATAGTTCTCCATTCCAAATCTTTTTAGCAAATCATTCAAGTACTTTGTTTGAATTACAAAGATACCATCATTGTTTTGTGTTATCTGTAATCCCAAAAAGTATTTCATCTCACCAATCATACTCATTTCAAATTCTATCTTCATTTCATTAGAAAATTTGTCACTAGCTTCATCTTCTCCTCCAAAAATAATGTCATCAACAAAAATAATTATAACCAACAAACCATTTTCAATTTCTTTTATGTACAAATTGCTATAAGTTGTCCCTTTAGTAAATCCCAATTTTAACAAATACTTATCCAGTCTTGCATACCAAGTTCTAGGTGCTTGCTTTAGTCCATATAATGCTTTCTTTAGTTTACATACCATGTCTCCTTTTTGAGTCAAAGGAAAACCTTCAGGCTGCTCAATGTAGACTTCTTCCAATTCACCATTCAAAAATGAGGACTTCACATCAATATGATATACTTTGAATTTCTTATAAGCTACATATAAAAAAAACATTCTTATTGCTTCAATTCTTGCAATAGGTGCAAAAGTCTCTTCATAGTCAATTCCTTCTTGTTGTGAGTATCCCTTACATACCAATCTTGCTTTGTTTCTTACTACTTCTCTTTGTTCATTCATCTTATTTCTGAATACCCATTTAGTTCCAATAACATTCTTGTCTTTAGGTCTAGGGACCAATTCCCATGTCTTGTTCTTTTCAATCTAATCTAGTTCTTCTTTCATATCATTAGTCCAATTTTCATCTTCACAAGCTTCATTAGTAGTCTTAGGTTCAATTTGAGAAATCAAACATAAATGTACCTTATTCCAAGTCAGAACTCCTCTGTTCAAACTCCCAATAACTTGTTCAACAAGATGATGTCTTGATAAATACCCGTTCAGTGTCATAGTCTCAGATCTTGCTTCAACTATAGATTCTTCTCTAGATTCCTCTCTGGTTTCTTCAACATGAATCTCATTCAACAATTCACAGTTAGTCTCATAGAATAACTCAGTAGTTTTAGTGTTAGGCTTAGGATGAGCTTCGTCATCAAATTCATAATCAAGCATTCTTTCTTGAATTTTGAACTTCTCATCAACTTTAACATTTATGCTCTCAACAATATTTTTAGTTCTCTTATTGTAACATTTATATGCTTTTCTCTTCAAAGAATATCCAAGAAAAATTCCTTGATCACTTCTAGGATCAAACTTTGCAATATCATCATCTCTCTTTATATAACATTTTCTTCAAAAAATTCTAAAATACTTAACTAAGAGTGAATGTCCAAACCATAATTCATAAGGTTTCTTGTCTATGTCTACTCTAGTTTGTACTTTGTTCATTGTATATGCTATTGTATTCATTGCTTGTAGAATGTCTTTTCCAAATCATTCTCAAATAACATAGCTCTTCCTACTTCTATCACTGATCTATTTTTTCTTTCTACAATACCATTTTGTTCAGGTGTTCTAGGGGCTGAAAATGGTCTCTTAATACCATTCACTTCACAAAAGGTATTAAACTCTCTAGAAGTAAATTCTCCACCTCTATCAGATCTCAAACATTTAATCTTCATTCTAGATTCATTCTCAACTTTATTCTTAATGATCTTAAACTTATCAAAGGCTTTAGATTTTTCTTTAAGAAATGCAATCCACATCATTCTATAAAATCATCAACAAGAATCATAAAATACCTTTCTCCATAGAATTCTTTAGTCCTGGTAGGACCACTTAAGTCTGTATGAACAATCTCCAACTTCTCTACCGATGTGAACTTCTTACTAGGAAATGAACTTCTCTTTTGCTTAGTCATCACATATTCTTTGCAAATCATGTTAGTAGGCTTCATAATTCTAGGTAAATCTCTTACTGTAAGCGTAGTACTTAGTTTCACAATGTTATCAAAATTTATATGACAAAACCTTCTATGCCATAACCAACTGTCATAAATCTTAGTAATCAAACATGTCATCTCATTAGGATTCAACTGAAAAACATTACCTTTGGTTCTAGATCCAGTTCCAGTCAGATTTCCATCTTTATCCTTTATCACACAAGTTTTCTCAGTAAACCAAACTTGGTATCCCTTATCAACTAACTCTCCAAGACTCAAAAGATTATGTTTCAATCCATCCACAAAGTAAACATCATTATTATTAGTCTTTCCATCAAGAGTAGTAGATCCTATACATTTTATCAAACAAGGTGCATTGTTTCCAACTCTAACTACTCCACCATCATATTCATTCAACTTTATGAAATTTTTCATGTCTCCAGTCATATGATGTGAATAACCACTATCTATAATCCAGTCATCTTTCTTTTCAACTTGAGAAACTAAGGCTTTTTCTTCCTTAACATCAGATTCAAGATTTTCTTCTTTAATTGCTACAAATCCTATGTCATCATTATTCTCAGTATCACTTTCACTTAAGGTTCTTTCTATACTAGCTTCAAGATCTTCATCATTAGCATAATAACATTCCTTAGATCTTCTAGGTTTGAAATTGCTTATGTAGTTTTTAAATCTCTTGGGACATTTAGATGCAAAATGACCATATTCTTGAGAATTCCAACATTTAAAATTTTTCTTACCGTCTGGTTCTCTTTTCACATGAAAGGCAATACCTTCTTCAATATTCTTGTCTTCTTCATTTCTAGATCTTCTACTACCAGCATAATCTCTGCTCACACTAATTCTTCTTGACAAAGTAGGGCGAACACTAAGAGAACTGAATGCTATCTCCATTCTAGGTAAGTCTCTTGATAATCTCAGGTTCATTTCTGTTGCTTCCAATCTTCCAAGAAGAGTCTCTCTTGTAAAGTTTGTTGTACAAGGTATCACTTGTTCAATCATCTATGTTGTCTACTTAAATACATGAGTCAATGTCCTCAGAATTTTCCATATCACTTCATTCTCTGTCTTTGTTCCTCCACAAGATTTTATACCTGAAATGATTTCTAACCTTCTACCAATATAACTTCTAATAGATTCATCTTCCAACATTCTTATATCTTCAAATGCACATATCCAGTTCTGTAATCTAACTCTTTTTGCATGTTCATCACATTCAAAAGTAGAGTGTAAAGAATTCCAAATTTCATGAGATTTTTTCAAATATTTTACCTGACTATACTCATTCTCCGGTAGTGATGTCAAAAGTGTTGTCTCAAGATTATCTTCTTCAATGATAGTCTTATCATTCTTTGTAATCAAACAATAACTTTGTCCTTAACACAGTACATGTGTATTCATCTTCTCTTTCCAACTATCAAAATTTACTCCATCAAACTTAGGGCTTTCTTTCCTGAAATTCACCACGGATCTCCTTAAGCTGTTAAACTTCTCTTTCAAGGACCTGCTACTCTGATACCAATTGTTAGAAAGTAAAGTCCACCAAGATAACTGAGAGGAAGGGGGGTGAATTAGTTATCAGATAATTATAACTTTTATCAACTTCAACAACATTTAACCATGTAAGCAATATAATTACCAACCATAGAAAGATATTCATACACAATGACACAATAACACAAGATATGTTGACTAGGGAACCTCTTGATCAAAGAGTAAACCCCGATGGGAATGATGCCCAAAAAAGATGCACTAATATGAATATTCATTTTGAAAGGATGGACTCCATTAGGACTCTTATGAAATAAATTTAGTACATATGAATCCTTGTTAGGAGATTTTGAATCCTTGTTAAAAGATTCTAACCTAGTTAAGAGTTATAGAAGATAGAAGGACCCATTGCCCAAACAGCTTCAGGGTAAGATCACTGAACACACTGTCCAAATAATCTTTGGATTAATCAATAGAATAATATGTTACCTTTTCTTTGACTATGCCAAACCACACTCATTGTTACATCAGATCTCAATTTTAGATCTTTGTACTTCGCATATCTTCCTTCACAATTTCGCTCTTATACTTAGCTCTTTTCTTCACTTCATGCATACTGCATCACACATCATCACTACAACTACATTATAATTTAATTTTCACACTAGAGAAAGGAAATACATTCCTTCCTTTATATCATACTCAAATAATTACAAATGAGTCAACATAGAATTACAAAATAAAAGCTTCCACACACCACCAAAATTACATAAAATTGTCGGCCTCCAAATACAATAAATCTTCACTCATGTAACCTCAAAGTTTGCGATGTCATCCATGTCACTATCAATGTGTCTCCAACTTCCCTTTAACTATGCAAAACTAGATTCCATCCTGATTAGGAGATATCATCTGATTTCCACAAACCGCTACTCAGGAACACTGCTTGAATACTGCTTCCACCAAAATGATCATAACTTTCATGAATAAATTAATTACTGTCTACATTGTTAACCATAGACATATGAAATATCAAAGAGTATAACCTCAACATCACATAGCTTCAACTACAATATCCCATGTGCGCTAATCCAAACTCTGTTTGCTTCTATGCAAGTCTTCGGTAAATCACTATGTTGACATCAATGACAATCATAGTAATGAATGAAACAACAACTGCTATAGAATGGATGCCAAAAAATTTAGCATTCATTCCTAAAAAATTAGCTAGAAGAAACTTCTTTATCTTTCCAAGCATCTTCATCCATGTCTTGATCTTTTCATTTCCTCTCTTCTATCTCTCAGTTTGCAAATGATCCCACCAAAGAGATGCATGAACTTTCAACTTTTTGACTGCTATCTTAACCTTATTATTATTAGGATTACCTTCATACTAAAAGTATTTATCCATCTTAGAGATTCAATCCAAAAGTGCACCGGTCTCAAGTCTTCCATCATAGCAAGCAACTTCAACTGCAGTCTGGAGTTAGCCTTAGATAAAACTCTCAAAACTCTTTCCTCATCTTATTCATCACTAACATCTTCAAGATGTGCACCTCTTCTCTAGGCTATCTCTATAGATTCAAGCCTAGATGAAATCTACCTCAACATATCCATGATAGCATTATCATTTCCTCTACCATAAACCATCTTCACAATTAGGTTCCTAAAAGATTGTAACCTTCTACAAGTTATAGGTCATATCTCAAATCTTCCACCCTAAAAACAATCCAATAAGCTTCTCCATGATCTAATCCACAAGAAACAACTCACTCTAATACCACTTGACATAGGGGCAAGGTAGATTCAAACAGATTTGATGCAACTTGAACCAAAAAAAAAGCCCTTCTCAGAGTTACACAAGGAAGCAATATATAATTCACATGAAACAATAAAAAAACAATTTATATGAGGAAAGGCAACTAGAAGCCAAACTGGTGTGATTAAAATAAATCAATCAACATGCCCGGCTATGAGGCCTTCCGGGTTTTGGCCTTATACAAAGAGAATTATAAATTCAGAGTCTTGACTCACCTATTATCTTCTTTTCTACTACTACTACTACTACTACTCTTCTACTATCACCATCTCTCCACCAACTAAACAACCTAAGCTTCTTATATCACCATCTAAGCCACAAGTCAGCCAGTCAGGCATTTAATTACATTTTAGGTCCACTTAGGGAGAGAAACTAAAAATAAAGAAATAATAAACATAACATATTGCGAAGCTACATTTAGGTCCACACATGATCGATGAACATATCTGAACTTCACAAGATCCAATTTCCTCATACAGAACCGCGCAAGGTGAAACACTCCACGTTTCATGCAAAACTAGCAAAAAATTGATACCTGAGGAAAATGGTGATAACTCCTAGATCCAAATGAATTAAGACACACTCTTAGGAGAGTGCTCAAGAATAGGTCCACAACACCACATTAAATTCATAAGGCAAGAAACCAACATCAACAATGGTTATAAAAAAAACAAAACATATAGGTACAGGAAAATAGGAAATATATTTGGTGATGCAAGATTACTCAAAGACCCAAGATGCTCCTGCATTAGGCCTAAACCAAGAAGGCCTTATAGCCTGACATCTATGAATCAATTTAAATAAATATATGAAAGTGATCTGCATTCTCTCTCTCACTTGTGTTTTGTTGCTTCCGCGTGTGATCTCTACAAGGGGGATCTAGTTAGGGTGTGCGTTTGGACCCTCTACCCATCCTCTCTTATGTCAGGTGGTATCATAGCAAGGTGAGATCTGGATCTAGGTTTTTAAATCTAGGTTTGAGGGTTCCTTCTTGTTAAATCCTAGTTGGTTTTTTGTGGGGTAGAAGATTGCGATCTAACTTGCAATTGTAGAGGTTTTCAAGATGGTTTATGGGAGGTGAGATGTGGATCCAGGATTGGTAGACATGTTGAGACAACTTGCTACTATATTAGAAGTTTTTGAAACAGCCCAGAAAAGAGGAAGACATCTTCAAGATGTTAGTGATGATGAAGTTTAGGAAGAACAAGGTGAGGAAAGATTGTTGAACACTTTGAAAAATCTAAAATCTACACCACACTTTAATCCTCCTAAGTATAGTGGAAAATTGGATTCTAATGAAATGGTGGACTGGATCAATGAGATTGAAAAGTACTTTGAGTATGAAAATGTACCTAGGGAAAAGAAGGTGAAAATTGAAACAACAAAGTTGAAAAGTCATGCATCCTTGAGGTGGGAACATCTACAATTGGACAAGAAGAGGAAAGGCAAAGACAAAATTAAGGTATGAAATAAAATGGTCAATAAGTTGAAAGGAAAGTTCTTACCTTGTGATTATTAGATTAACCTAGTTAGGTGAATGCAAAGTTTGAGGTAGAAAGATAGATCAGTAAAAGAATATACTTAGGAATTATATAGATTAGATATCAGATCTAGACATGAGGAAGATGGTGTGGAAAGAATTGCTAGATAACTAAATGGATTGAGAGTTTCCATTCAAGAAGAAATTAGTTTGGTCAAATTGGAGAATATTGAAGAAGCTTATCAATTTGCATTGAAAGCTAAGGTAAAATTTAACAAGAGACATGAGCAAAGACAAAGAGGTAGAGGTGGTAGATTCCCTAGAGGAAGAGGTAGATCGTATGGTGAAAATAGTAGATTTGAACCTAAAAATTTGAATCTAGATAAAGGAAAGACCAAGTGGAAAGGTGAAAGTTCATCTAGAGGAAGAGGCAATAGCTACCGAGGTGGTTACAATAGAGGTGATTTCTGAGGAACTTCTTACAATTGTGGAGAAGGACATAGATCATTTGAGTGTACACATGTAAGTAATATTAGAAATAGGGAATATTGAGAAGGGGGGGGGGGGGGCGTGAATTAGTATTCTACAAACTTTATCTTTTTCCCAATTATGGATATAATAGATTATCTTTATACATGCATAACATAAGAAGCTAAACAATATGCATAACAATAAAGAACTCATAACACATTATTTGTTCTCAAGGAAACCCTAGCCAAGGGAAAACCCCGGTGGGGATGGTACCCACAAAGATCCACTAATGAAAAGTATCATGTTAAGGATGTCGACCTTGTTAGGAGTCTATTAGAAGCATATAGTGTATTAGTCCTGGTTAAGGGACTATAGGCCTTGTTAGAAGCCTCAACCTTGTTAGGAGTTGTAGTACAAAATGTGATTACCAGATGAGCGCACTGCCCAAACAAGTAATGTACAATATACACTGATTAAAAAATAGGTTAAGGTACATAACCTTATACTTCTTGCATCAATATCACTTTTTTGCTCTTTTACTATTGCTATTACATATGCTTCATATACTTCGCATCATATCACTTGTCCACACTTATTGTGGTCTTTCTCAATAGTACTACAGTTACAATTACAATTACATTTACTTTTATACCAATAGCTTTATCCAAGAGTTAACATCTAGGATGTCATCCCTTTATATTGTTAAGTCATTATTTTGATAAACAAAATAATCCCTTAACTCTTTACTAGTTTTGTCTTCATATTCTGTCCTGTCAGCTTCACACTATCTTTAGTAAAACTGTCATAACTTCTTCCGTACATGCCGTACTAACTTGTGCTTTGAGATGGGTGATAAATAGACATCATAGAGTCTATGTTCAAGTGCACAAGTAGTGAACTTACTCCAATTAATGTTGCAAACAAAAACTATGTCCAGGTTCACTGGTAAAACATTGTCTCACACTTAGACAAATTTGCAATGCGCTCTGTCATACTTTCTCTATGACCTGTGCGATCTTCATGTGGATCATATGTTTCCATAATGACATGTATGTAATCAACTCAGCCAAATTGCCAACAATCTCCCCCTTTGTCATTGGTGGCAACATATGATAAAATTGGCTAAGTGTACAACTGAAAATCTCAAAATTGTTCAAAATTGTGGCCATAGTATAAAATACATACTATCCTTATAACTCCTCAAAAAATTATTGCCTCTAATATATTACTCCCCCTAAGAGTAACAACCCTTATCATATACTATCAATTTTCTTCTATATATCTCTCCCCTTTTGACAACAATGAAAAAATAAGGTAGGGAGGATCACAAAATTGTATCACAAAAATTTATACCTCAATTCATTTATTGCAAAGCTGGTAGGCTTGCAAAACAATGTGAAAAATATGTCTTCATGGCTTCTATCTCCTTCTCCCGTGATTTCTTAATGGAATCTGCCACATTAAGTAGTGCGCTCAGTCCATAAGAAGCAATTTCACATGCTTGGAGGTTTTCAAAGTTAAATTTCTGAAAAGATGTCTTAGCTGAAAGACATTTTTCTAACTGTTCTTCAATGATGCTCAACTTCATAGAAGCATGCTCTCTTAAAAGAGTGTATCTTCTCAATTTCCTATCTTTCTCATCTAGTACAACTCTAATTTCATCATAAAGTTTCCTAACTTTCTTCTCAACATCACAGACCTTCACATTGGGGCTAGATAGAAGGTTTGTTTCATTTAGAATTTCTGCTTCCTTCAACTTTAGCTTTTGATCTTCCTCTACTATCAAAGTCTCTAATTTTGTACACTATATGTACAAAGATTTGCCTATTTCCAAATGCTTCGTCAAATCCTTGATATAGATATCAAGAGTATTGATATCATTTCTACTATTCTGACTAATGTTTAAAAGCATTCTAACCTCATAGTCTTCTTGTGCTTTCACTTTTGCAATATCAGCTAGGTTTGTGAATTCATTATCAAAGGTGCTCATTACCTCTTTGCTTTCTCCGTAGGGTCTACTTCTAAAATTTGTCTAGTTACAGTACTTTGTAACTTCTTAGTTAGTTCCTTTAGACACCTTTCAAGAATCTTTAATTTCTTATTCTTACTAATGATTTTGTTCAAGGATGTAATCAGTTCCAACTAATCATCATCATCTACTTCTTTTTCCAAATGCTCAATCATAGATCCAATTTGAGTCTTCTTTCTAGTCTCAAGAATAAGACTGATATCTTCTTTGGTGGGAATGGGAACTTGTTCTTCTATTACTGGTGGTTCTACAACTGTGGTCTCTGTCATCTCTTCTTCTTTTGTAGCTTCCTATTCTTCAAAGGCCGAATTGTCAACAATGTTCTCCAAATTCTTGAATACATTTTCATCAGTATCCAAGGTGATTTTTGTACCTTCTACATTCATTGTTTCATCTTCAATATTAATAGCTGGAGAAGAGGGAATGTCCTCTTGTACTTTCTCACCTACTTGCTCTATTGCAACTGATGATTCTCCAACATATTCTACCATAGCCTTGATAATAGCCTATTATGTCTCAGAATTTACTTCTTCATACCTACCTCCCATAATCTGAATTGTTCTCCTTTTGGTTTTCAGACGGGTGCTTAGGGCTTTCATGATCTGATTGAAATGAGTTTCATCTCTTACTTCACAAAGCTTCCTCACAAGATTTTCTCTAATAGTTGTCTCTTCCTCTGATGCTCTCTTCTTCCTATTTAGAAGTTTGTTATAAAGATCATCAGGTATCTGTCCTTGAATAGTATCAAACTTCTTGCCAGTCTAAATCATATGTTTCACAACTGCATTCTCCAGATTAAGTCTATCAGTATAATCATAAAGATCATAGTATTTGTTCATTCTTGCAAAGTCACCATTCTCAATAATCTACTCATTAAGCTTTTCAACTTTTGGTTTCCAAGCTTTCTTCTTAGTAGTGACATCATCTTTTACTTTTGCAATCTTTCTTGGAACTTGTTGCACTAGAGTTTTATGTCTCTTTCCTGGTCCAGTAGCACTTTCCTTAACTCTTTTGCTGGGTGTGGAGGAAGTGGATCTAGTAGACATCTTTTCTTCTATGTCCTTCTCAGGTACTTCCACTTTCACCTTTACTTGTGGTTCTTCCCGTTGCACTGCAATTGATGATAAAGGAGGGATAGACAAAACTTCCTTGTGTCCACTCTCTTTGATTACTATTATTGTTTGCTTTGCTACTAGAAAATCTCTCTCTGTCATTCCTGTATCTTTTAAGATTTTCTTAATAGTTCTCTCAAGTCTCTTCTTAGACTGCTTCTCTTCAATTAGAATCTTTGCAGAGTTGAAGTTCTCCTCAAAGGTTCCAAACTTGTTACACTGAGTGTCCAACTTACACTTAAGTAGTCTGCTAACATACTCTTCAATTTCTCACTCAAATATCTCATAGCCAAGAGGGTCTATGAACTCTGTTCTAGGCTCTACTGCTTCAATATAGGTAAGGTCAGTATCCACCATAAAACATATATCATCTTTATATTTTTCAACAAGAGACTTACGGATCCTTGATCTACTAGACATGATATTCTAAAATGTCTTAATAGCAAGTACTACACTCTCATTAACACTATCAATAACATGCCTTTTGTATATTACATTAATCCTTTCCATTGTAGTTTTTCCATCATTCCAGTCATTTCCTATGGTGTAAGGAAATCTCCTCAAAAGATGAAAGAACATATATGTGATTAGGGATGAGAACCTAAACTATGTATACTTAGTTTTCTTGATCTTCTCCAAGTTCTCAAACAATTGAATTCTAAGAATTTCACAGATATCAACTAGTACCCTCTCAACACACACTAGATAGGCTGCATGTACCATTCCAACTTCCATGCCATCCTCTCTTGAATTTGCACAAAATTTAGTAGTTAGGATCTTGCATAAGTATCTCACATCATCTTGTTTGATCTTACTAATAATAATTCCTCCACCATTATAGGATGAGTTTGTGTTGTCAATGACTATTTTCCTCATATTTTTCTCATTAAAAGGAATAGCTCCAGTTTTAGATAATCTAGTGACTTCATGAATCACATCTATTGTAATATCTATCACTCTATCATCTAGCCAAAACTTTCCATTATGAATTCTGCTCAAGATAATCTTAGTGCATTCTTCATTATCAAATTCATACTGTAATCCATATTTGACAATTTCATTATGTTCCAAATATTCAAAACCTTGTTTCAGTGTTATATCTTGATCGTAAATCTTTTGATATTCATCTGTGAAATCACTATCACTTACTATTTCTAGTTTGCATCCAAGATAACTTCTGACATTCTCTAAGTGTAAAACTCTGTCTGGTATGGATGATAATACAAACCTAGGGTCTTCTTCCAAGGGTTCTACTGGTTCCCTTTTCAATTTAGGTCTACTCTTATCTCTAACATTGTGTATTAAGGAAACATCCATGATTTCTTCAAATTCCTTTACTGATTCAAAGATTTGTCAAGTAAAATACCTTAATTTTGTGATTTTAGGGCTTGCGTAGATTCGACACAAAATTCTTCTCCAAATCCTTGCAAAATGATTTCAATCACTGCTCTTTGATCTCCTTGACACTTGAATTATCTTTGATGATCAATTAATACTAATCATAACCTTTTATTAATTCAATCTCACTTAGATCTAACATCGCATTCAATTCTTTTACCGCTTTTTTCCAAAAAGTTTTCTCTGCTAACCTGCAAAATTTAAAACTTCTTGCGATCTCACAAAACATAATATTTTTCTTTGGGCTCTTAACCATAGCATTATAACATCATAAAATACCTTGCATTAACTGCACAAGACTCATTTCATCATATATCTACTTCTATACTAAATCTAAGTTCCTATTCTACTGTAATTTACATAAATTAAGTACTTCCAGATAGGTCAGGTAAAGATTCATTCTTACCTTTCAATACTTCACCTTCCTAATTACCTTCAATGTTGAATATGTCTCCTTGATCTGTCCTTTTGATAAACTTCACTTCATCTGAATTACTACAACATCCTTTCTGACTGTTACTAGCATCTTCATTTCTTCTTGCATGATTTATGGGGTTAGGGTTAGGATGAAAAACTCTATTGTTCATTATGCAAAACCTTGTTGTATGTCCAATCTTGTTGCATATCTGAAAAACAATTCCATTGTTTCCATATATTGATTTGTGATCTACAGTTTCTAGTAATATGTCCAACGTTGTTGCATCTATAACATACTACTCCATTTCTCTTGTTCATATCTTCAGTAGGTTTCTTATCTTCATTGTTAGTATTTCTAAACATTCTACTACCATCATTATTCTCAATAAATTTAGGTTTCCTACAATCAACAACTCTATGTCCAAAACCATGACAATTGTAACAATAACCATTAAGAGGTTTAAATTGTTTACCTATGTAATCTCTCTTCATTTGACCAATAGTATTACAAGCAAAACATCTACCTTTGAATTCTCTTTGGATACCTTTGGGTGATTCCTCTTGCTTCGGTGATTCTTCTTCTTTAGGTGTATCTTCATATTTTTTGATCTCATCAGGCTTCTTCTCATCTATTCTTTCAGATATCTTCAAATCTGGTTCCTTGCCTTCATCATTTTCTTTAAAAGTGTTGATTCCAAAACCAGTCTTATCATAGAATGGTTTTTGATAAGATATTTGTTCACCAATATTCTCACTAGTTGAATACAGCCTTTCAAGTTGTTGTTTGGATTGAGTCAGTTCACCTTTCACAATCTTATTGTATTTCTCAAGTTCATCATATTACAAATTGACTTTCTCAAGTTCAGATGTTACTTTAGAAAGTTTAGATTTTAGTCCTTCATTTTTCAGTTTTTAGACTTTCATTTTCAGATTTCAGATTTGCATCATTCTTTCCATTTCCATCTTTCAAACTAAGCTTCAAATTTTCTATCTTCAATTCATGTTTAAGGATCTCATTTTCATTTTCTAAATTGTCATCACAATCTTCAATAAAAACTTTGGATTCCTTTTCAAATCTCAGATCTTCCAATTTGTTTTTCAGTTTCTCAATGAGGTTCTTTGCATCATCATACTTTCTTTTCAAAGTATCTTTTTCAATAATAAGCAATTTAATTTGTTCAAGAGCTTCTTCAAGATTCTTCTAAAGTTGATCCATATCCATAGAGATCTTACTCAAGCTACTAGGCTTTCCTTGAACAATTCTTTTCTGAGTAACTAAGCTTTGATACCAATTGTTAGAAATAGGGAATACTGAGAGGGGGGGGTGAATCAGTATTCTACAAACTTTAAATTTTGCCCAATTATGGATATAATAGATTATGTTTATACATGCATAACATAAGAAGCTAAAGAACATGCATAATAATAAAGAACTCATAACACATTATTTGTTCTCGAGGAAACCCTGGCCAAGGGAAAACCCTGGTGGGGATGGTACCCACAAAGATCCACTAATCAAAAGTATCTTGTTAAGGATGTTGACCCTGTTAGGAGTCTATTACAAGCATATAGTGTATCAGTGCTAGTTAAGGGACTACAGGCCTTGTTAGAAGCCTCAACCCTGTTAGGAGTTGTAGTACAAAATGTGATTACCATATGAGCCCACAGCCCAAACAAGTAATGTACACTATACACTGATTACAAAATAGGTTAAGGTACACAATCTTATACTACTTGCATCAATATCACTTCACTACTCTTTTACTATCGCTATTACATATGCTTCATATACTTCATATACTTCACATCATATCACTTGTCCACACTTATTGTGTTCTTTCTCAATAGTACTACAATTATAATTACAATTACATTTACTTTTATACCAATAGCTTTATCCAAGATTTAACATCTAGGATTTCATCCCTTTATATTGTTAAGTCATTATTTTGATAAACAAAATAATCCCTTAACTCTTTACTAGTTCTATCTTCATATTATGTCCTGTCGGCTTCACACTGTCTTCGGTAAAATTGTCATAACTTATTTCGTACATGCCATACTGACTTGCACTCTGAGATGGGTGATCAATAGACATCATAGAGTCCATGTTCAAGTGTGCAAGCACTAAAATTACTCCAGTCAATGTCGCAAACAAAAACTATGTCCAGGTTCACTGGTAAAACACTGTCTCACACTTAGACAAATTTGCAATGCACTCTGTCATAATTTCTTTCTGACCTATGTGATCTTCATGTGGATCATATGTTTCCATAATGAAAACATCTATGTAATCAAATCAGCCAAATTGACAACAAGTAAGAAGGTCGGTAGAAGTAGAAATGCTTTGGTGAAAGAGGAGTCACATAATGAACCTGAGAAAGAAAAGAACTTGATGGTAAGGAGCGTACTTTGGAGTGAAAGTAATAAGGAAGATCTGGTAAGGAAAAGTTTGTTCAAGACTAGATGTAGAGTTTATGATAAATTTTGGAAGGTAATCATTGACATTGGTAGCTTGGAGAACTTGGCATCTGAGGAAATGGTTACAAAGTTGTAGTTGAGAAGGTTGGAACATCAGAAGCCCTATCAAATTTCATGGATCAAAGATGAGAATACACTCTTGGTAAGTGAACAATGAACTATGTGAATTTGAAAATTGGAAAGTATTATGATAAGGTGTTATGTGATATCATGTCTATGGGTTGTTGTCATATTTTGTTGGGTAGACCTTGGAAATATGATAGACATGCTATATATGATGGGAGATTGCATAGGTATACTATTTGGGCTGCTAGAAGAAGACAAATCTTGTTACTTTTGATTGAATAACATGTTAGTAATGTTTTCACATCTGTGAAAGTTTGTTTGATGGAAGGAAGAAAGTTTGTTAAGGATTTGAAGAAGAATGATGTATGTTTTGCCGTGATTCCCAACAAACTGAGTAAGAAAACAAAGTATTATATACCTGAGGAGATTGACAAGTTACTCACTGATTGATAATGTACCTAATGGTTTTCCACTAAAGAGAATTATTGATTATTGGATGGATCTAATCCCTAGAGCTAGTTTACCGAATAAGGCACCACATCTGTTGACACCTATCGAGAATCAAGACTTGAACCAAAAGATTCAAGAATTGTTGTAGAAAGGTTTAATATGAGAAATTTTGAGTTCTTATGTATTACTTTCTATATTGGCATCTAAGGAGAATGGATAATGGTGAATGTGTACTGATTCTAGAGAAATCAACAAGATAACCGTGAAATATAGGTTTCCTATACCAAGAATGGATGATATAATGGATAGTTTGACCAGAGCAAAGTATTTTTGTTAGGAATGAATACTAAATATATCCTATGGGAGTATTAGCAACCATTCTATAGCATTTGTTTTTGCATTCATGAATGTTATTGTCATTGATGTCAACACGGTGATCTACAGAAGGATAGTAGAGGAGCAGTCAATGTTTGGGTTAGCGCACGTGGGATATTAGAGATCAAGCTATGTGATGTTAAGGACTTATTATATGTTATGTTATATGTTTATGGTTAAGAGCACAGACAATAATTTATTTATTCATGGAAGTTATGACCATTTTGGTGGAAGTAGTATTCAGGCAGTGTTCCTGAGTAGTGGTTTGTGGTAATTGGATGATATCACCTAATTGAGATAGAATATGGTTATGCATAGTTGGAAAGCAGTTGAAGATATTTTTTTAGTGACGTGGATGATAATACAAACTTTGAGGTCACACGAGTGAAGAATTATATTGATTGGAAGCTGACAGTTTTGTTTAATTTTAATGTAACATGTGGAAACTTTTATTTTGTAATTTGTACGTAGACTCATTTGTAATTACTTGAGTGTGGTATAAAGGAAGGAATATATTCCTTGTAATATGGAATGTAAGTATATTGTGAAAGTGAAATTGTTGAAAGAGGGTATGCGAAGTACTGAGATCTGGTATTGAGATTTGAAGGAGTTGGTGTGGTTTGACATAGTTAGAGAAGGAGTATTGAATTATTGAGGTCAATAATTTTTTGGTATTATTCTATTGAGTAATCCAAGATCATTCAAATAGTGAGTTCGGTGATCTTACCCTGAAGTTGTTTGGGTAGTGGGTCCTTCTGTCTTCCATAACTCCTAATAGAGTTAGAATCTTTTAGTAGGGATTCAAAATCTCCTAACAAGGATTCATATGTACTTAATGTATTTCATAAGACTCCTAACAAAGTCCATCCTTTTAACATATCTTGTGTGATTGTGTTACTGTGCATGAATATCTTTCTATGGTTGTTGGTTACATTTCTTATATGGTTAAAATCAATTAAAGTTGATAAAAGAGATCTATTCATGTGTAACATACTTGCTAGGGAAGAAATTTTGTCAGCCCTTCCGGAGAATGAGTACAATCAGGTAAAATATTTGAAAACATCTCATGAAATTTGGTTAGCTTTACAGTCTACTTTTGAAGGTGATGAACATGTAAAGAAAGTCAGATTACATAATTGGATATGTGCATTTGAAGATATAAGAATGATGTAAGATGAATCTGTTAGAAGCTATATTGGTAGAATGTTAGAGATTTTTCCAGGTATAAAATCTTGTGGAGGAACAAAAATAGAGAATGAAGTGATATGGAAAATTCTGAGGACATTGACTCCTACATTTAAGTAGACAACACAGATGATAGAACAAGTTATACCTTGTACTACAAAATTTACAAGAGAGACTCTTCTTGGAAGATTGGAAGTAGCATAAATGAACCTGAGGTTATCAGGAGACTTACCTAGAAGGGAGACAACATTCAGTGCTCTTAGTGTTCACCCTACTTTATCAAGAAGCATCAGTGTGAGCAGAGATTAAGCTGGCAGCAACAAATCTAGAAATGAAGAAGACAGGAAGATTGAAGAAGGTATTGCCTTGCTTGTGAAGAGAGAAGCAAACGATAAGAAATTTTTTAAATGTTTGACATGTCAAGAATATGGTTATTTTTCATCTAAATGTCCTAAGAGAGTTAAGAAGTACAGAAACAATTTTAAGCCTAGAAGATCTAAGGAATGTTATTATGCGAATGATGAAGAACTTGAAGCTAGTATAGAGAGAACCTTAAGTGAAAGTGATACTGAGAATAATGATGATATAGGATTTGTAGCAATTAAAGAAGAAAATCCTGAAACAGAGGTTAAGGAAGAAAAAACTCTAGTTTATCAAGTTGAAAAGAAATTTGATTGGATTATAGACATTGGTTGTTCACATCATATGACTGGAGACATGAAAAAGTTCATAAAGTTTAACAATTATGATGGAGGAGTTGTTAGAGTTGGAAACAATGTACCTTGTTCGATTAAAGGTATAGGATCTATTACTCTTGATGGAAAGACTAATATTGATGATGTTTACTTTTTGGATGATTTGAAACATAATCTTTTGAGTTTTGGACAGCTAGTTTATAAGGGATATCAAGTTTGGTTTATTGAGAAAACTTGTGTGATAAAAGACAAATATGGAAATTTGATTGGTACTAGATCTAGAACCAGAGGTAATTTATTTCAGTTGAATCCTACTAAGATGACATGCTTGATTACTAAGATTGATGATAGTTGGTTATGGCATAGAATATTTTGTTATATAAATTTTGATATCATTGTGAAAGTGAGTACTACACTTGCAGTAAGAGATTTTCCTAGAATTATAAAGCATACTAACATGATGTGCAAGGAATATGTGATGGCTAAACAAAAGAGAAGCTCATTTTCCAGTAAGAAGTTTACATTAGAAAAAAAGTTGGAGATTGTTCATACAGACTTGAGAGGTCGTACAAAGACTAGACAATTCTATGGAGAAAGGCATTTTAGGATTCTTGTTGATGATTTTACAAGAATGATGTGGATTACATTTCTTAAAGAAAAATCTGAAGCATTTGATAAGTTTAAGGTCATTAAGAATAAAGTTGAGAATGAATCTGGAATGAAGATTAAATATTTGAGATCAGGTAGAGGTGGAGAATTTACTTTTAGAGAATTTAACACCTTTTGTGAAGTGAATGGTATTAAGAGACAATTTTCAGCCCCTAGGACACCTAAATAAAATGGTATTGCAGAAAGAAGAAACAAATCAGTGACTGAAGTAGCAAGATCTATGTTATTTGAAAATGACTTAGTGAAGATATTTTGGAGAGAAGCAGTGAACACAATAGTGTATACCATGAACAGAGTACAAATTAGAGCAGACATAGACAAGACACCCTATGAACTATTGTTTGGACATGCACCCTTAGTTAAGTATTTTAGAATTTTTTGAAGCAAATGTTATATAAAGAGATATGATGACATTGGAAAGTTTGATCCAAGAAGTGATGAAGGTATATTTCTTGGATATTCTTTGAAAAGAAAAGCTTATATATGTTACAATAAGAGAACTAAGACTATTGTTGAGAGCGCAAATGTTAAAGTTGATGAAAAATTCAAAATTCAGGAAAGAATGCTTGATTATGAATCTGATGAAGGAACTCATCATAGATCTAATATTGAGACTACTAAATTATTATATGAAACTAACAATGATTTATTAAATGAAAGCCCTGGTGAGGTAATTAAAGAACTGACACCTAACAAGAATTTATCAAGGAATCACCCTGTTGAGCAAATTATTGGAAGCATAGACAAAGGAGTTTAGACTCAAAATAAGGTACAAGAACAATTATGTTTGATTTCTCAAATTGAACCTAAATCTACTAGTGAAGCTTGTGAAGATGAACATTGGATTAAAGCTATGAAAGAAGAACTAGATCATATTGAAAAGAAAAAGACATGGGAATTCATCCCTAGACCTAAAGATAAGAATGTTATAGGAACCAAATGGGTATTTAGAAACAAGATGAATGAAAAAGGAGAAGTTGTAAGGAACAAAGCAAGATTGGTATGTAAATGATACTCATAGGAAGAAGGAATTGACTAGGAATAAAATTTTTCACCAGTAGCAAGAATTGAAGTAGTAAGAATGTTTTTGGCTTATGCAGCTTTTAAGAAGTTCAAAGTATATCAGATGGATGTGAAGTCAACATTTCTGAATGGAGATCTGGAAGAAAAAGTCTACATTGAGAAGCCTAAAGGTTTTCTTTTAACTCAAGAAGGAGATATGGTATGTCAACTGAAGAAAGCCTTATATGGACTAAAGAAAGCACCTAGAACTTGGTATGCAAGATTGGACAAGTATTTGATAAAATTTGGATTTACAAAAGGAATAGCTGATAGCAACCTATACACAAAAGAAATTGAAAATGGTTTGTTGGTTATAGTTTTTTTTGTTGATGATATCATTTTTGGAGGAGAAGATGAAGCCAGTGATAAATTTGCAGATGAAATGAAGACTGAATTTGAAATGAGTATGATTGGTGAAATGAAATATTTTTTGGGATTGCAGATAACATAGAACAGTGATGGTATCTTTGTAAGTCAGAAAAAGTACTTGAATGATTTCTTAAAGAGATTCAAAATGGAGAACTGTTGGAACACCCATGGTAACTAGACACAAGTTATCTAGCATAGATGAGACTCCTACAATAGAACAGAAGAAGTACAGATCTATGATTGGATGATTATAGTACTTGACACATACAAGACCTGATATAGCACACTCAGTTGGAATTGTAGCAAGATTTCAAGCTAAACCTAGAGAATCACATTATGCAGTAGTAAAGAGGATACTAAGATATTTAAGAGGCACAATTGAGTATGGATTGTGGTATGAAAAATATGATAATTTTACCCTATTTGCATATACAGATGCTGATTGGGGAGGCAGTGTTGATGATAAAAAGAGCACTAGTGGTGGAGTATTTTTCCTTGGAGAAAGATTGGTTTCTTGGCTAAGAAAGAAGAAGAATTATATTTCACAAAGCACAGTAGAAGCAGAGTATGTAGCAGCAGCAAAAAATTGTAACCAGATAATTTGGATGAAGCAGATGCTGAAGGATTTTGGAATAAATTTTTTTGAACCTATTCTTATACATTGTGACAATACTAGTATAGTTAGTATGTCTAAGAATCCTATGTTACATTCTAAGACAAAGCATATAGAGATAAAGTATCATGTAGTAAGAGAGAAAGTTGCTGAGAAAGAAGTCAGACTTGAATACATAAGCACAAAGGATTAGATTGCAGACATATTTATAAAACCTTTTCCTAAGGATACATTTGAGTATTTGAGAGGTATTCTTGGGGTTATGCCCCAGCCTACTTTTGAGAAGTGATGTAGATTGTTGCATCTGTCTAGTGGTATATGAGCCCTATCTTTCTTCTGGACTGGATGTTGGCACTTCCTTTATGTGCGAGTATATGTATCTGAGCTGAGTCATGAGGACTCTAGTGAATGTATTTTCTAGATAGTGTCTTTTGACATTAGAGTTGTTGTTGACATAATGATGAAATTTATGTCATTGATGTCAATGGGGGAGAAGTATACATGAAAAACCATTTGTACCATCTATTGGAGAGAACTAAATAGGAAAACAAAGCAAGATTTGATTGATGAAGAGACTTGAAGTATTTTTCAGAGCAACAGTGTTGCAGTGTTGGATTTATGGAACATTGGATGTTTTTCATCTATGTTTCCATCAATGCCAATGGGGGAGATTGTTAGGAATGAATGCTAAATATATCCTATGGGAGTATTAGCAGCCATTCTATAGTAGTTGTTATTGCATTCATGACTGTGATTGTCGTTGATGTCAACATAGTGATCTACTGAAGGATAGCAGAGGAGCAGTCAGTGTTTGGATTAGCGCACATGGGATATTAGAGATCAAGCTATGTGATGTTAAGGACTTATTCTATGTTGTGTTATATGTTTATGGTTAAGAGCACAGACAATAATTTATTTATTCATGGAAGTTATGAGCATTTTGGTGGAAGCAGTATTCAAGTAGTGTTCCTAAGTAGTAGTTTGTGGTAATCGGATGATATCTCCTAATTGAGATAGAATCTGATTATGTGCAGTTAGAAAGTAGTTGAAGACATGTTTTTAGTGATGTGGATGAAAGTGCAAACTTTGAGGTTGCACGAGTGAAGAATTATATTGAATGGAAGCCGATAATTTTGTGTAATTTTGATGTAACGTGTGGAAACTTTTATTTTATAATTTGTATGCCGACTCATTTGTAATTACTTGAGTGTGGTATAAAGGAAGGAATGTATTCCTTGTTGTAATATGGAATGTGATGAATATAAGTATATTGTGAAAGAGAAATTGTTGAAAGAGGATATGTGAAGTACTAAGATCTGGTATTGAGATCTGAAGAAGGATTTGGTGCGGTTTGGCACAGTTAGAGAAGGAGTATTGAATTATTGAGTTCAGTAATGTTTTGGTATTATTCTATTGAGTAATACAAGATCAGTCAAATAGTGAGTTTGGTGATCTTACCCTGAAGCTGTTTGGGCAGTGGGTCCTTCTATCTTCCATAACTCCTAACAGAGTTAGAATCTTTTAGCAAGGATTCAAAATCTCCTAATAGAGATTTATATGTACTGAATGTATTTCATAAGACTCCTAACAAAGCCCATCTTTTCACAAGGAATATTCATATTAGTGCATCTTTTGTGGACATCATTCCACTGGGGTTTACTCTTTGATCAAGAGGTTCCCTAGTCAACATATCTTGTGTCATTGTGTTATTGTGCATGAATATCTTTCTATGGTTGTTGGTTACATTGCTAATATGGTTAAAATCTATTGAAGTTGATAAAATTTATAATTATTTGATAACTGATTCACCCCCACCCCCCCTCTCAGTTATCTTGGTGGACTTTACTTTCTAATAATTTTACCAAAATTGATTTTAAAAATGGGCATCATCAGATTAGAATGAGAGAAGGTGATGATTGGAAGATTGATTTTAAGACAAAAGAAGGTTTGTATGAGTGGTTGGTTATGCCTATGTTTTAACTAATGTACCGAGTACTTTTATGAGGTTGATAAATGAAGCTTTGAAGAAATTATTAGGTAAATTTGTGATTGTATACCTAGATGATATTATTCTGATATTCAGTAAGACCAGAGAAGAACATTTGTTGCATGTTAAACAAGTATTACATAGGTTGAAAGAAGAAAAGTTGCTAATAAATCTGAAAAAGTGTTCATTCATGAAAGACGAGATTGTGTATTTGAGATTTATGATTTCCACTAATAGTTTGAAGATGGATCCTAAAAAAGTTGAAGCTATTTTGAATTGGCCTACACCTGAGAATGCTAGTGAGGTAAGATCATTTCATGGTTTGGCAAGTTTTTACTGGAAGTTCATTAGAAATTTCAGTTCAATTTGTAATGCTATGACTAAGACTCTTAGAGCAGATAAAAGAGAATTCAAGTGGACACGTGGAGCTGATAAAATTTTTGAGACTCTAAAGTAGAAGGTTGCTGAATTGTCTATGTTGGCATTGCCTAATTTCAATAGGGTATTTCAAGTGGAATGTGATGCAAGTGGAAGTGCAATAGGAGCTATGTTGAGTCAAGAAGGTAAACCTGTTTCTTTCTTTAGTGAAAAGTTGAATGATGCAAAAAGGAAATACTCTGTGTATGATCAAGAATTCTATGCTATTGTTCAAGCACTAAAGAAATGGAGACATTATTTGATACTGAGTGAATTTGTGTTGTATACTAATCATAAAGCTTTAAACAGTATTTGGGTGGTCAGAATAAGTTGAATCAGAGACATATGAAATGGGTTGAGTATTTGCAGAGTTATACATTTGTGATAAAGCATAAGAGTGGAGTCACTAACTAACTTGCACATGCATTGAGTAGAAAGAGATTTGTGATGACTGAGATGAAAATTGAAGTTCTTGGTTTTGATGACATGAGAGATTCTTATGAATTTGTTCCTAATTTTTTTGAGCCATGGAGAAAGTGCAAAGCACCCATTCAAGATCAAATGAGTACTAAATGGGAAGAATATTTCATTCAAGAAGGTATGTTGTCTAAAGGTATTTAGTTGTGTATACCAAGAGGATCAATTGGAACTAATTTGATAAATGAGAAACATAGTAGCAGTTTAGCTGGACATTTTGGTGTTGATAAAATATTGAATTTTCTTAAGGAGAAATACTTTTGGGCACAGTTGTATAAAGATATTTAGAAATTTGTGAAAATTTGTGGAATT
Source organism: Chamaecyparis obtusa (assembly GCA_027943335.1). Classification (NCBI taxonomy): domain Eukaryota; kingdom Viridiplantae; phylum Streptophyta; class Pinopsida; order Cupressales; family Cupressaceae; genus Chamaecyparis; species Chamaecyparis obtusa. The sequence goes on from BSBK01007125.1 coordinate 828,229, forward strand.
TGTCAAGTTGCAAAAGGAGTAAGTCAAAATACTAGATTGTATACACCGATTTCTATTCTTGAGAAACCTTGGATTGATATCAATATGGATTTTGTTCTTGGCTTACCGAAGACAGTAAGAGGTAATCATTCTATATTTGTTTTTGTGGATAGATTTTCTAAAATGGCACATTTTATACCTTGTAGAAAGACATCAGATGCAATACATATAGCATATCTTTTCTTTAAGGAAATTTTCAAATTGCATTGATTACCAAGGAGTATCATCTCTGACCGAGACAGTAAATTTGTTGGATACTTTTGGAAGACCCTTTGGAGAAAGTTTGACACCAAGTTGAAATATAGTTCTACATTTCACCCATAGAGCGATAAACAGATAGAAGTTGTGAATAGAAGCTTGGGAAATCTTTTGATATGTTTAGCTAGAGACACACCAAGTAATTAGGATTCTGTGTTGGCACAATAAAAGTTTTCATACAATAATTTAGTGAATAGGAGTACTGAAAAAATACCCTATGAGATTGTAAATGGCATACAACTAAGAGGTATATCAGATTTGAGGGATATTTCTGACGAGAGAAAGAGAAGTGCTGAAGGAATAAAGTTTGCTGAGTACATGAAGACATTGCATGAAGATGTGAAATATAAGTTGGAGAAAAGTAATTAGGAATCAAAAGATAGAGCTGATAGATCTAGAAGACATAAGACTTTTGCAGTCGGTGATGAAATAATGGTTCATTTAAAGAAAGGCAAATTTCCTATTGGAACATATGGGAAGCTGAAAATGAAGAAGTTTGGTACTTGTAAGATTTTGAAGAGGTTTGATAGTGGAAATGCTTATGAGATTGAATTACTTAATGACATGGATATATCACCTATTTTCAACATTGTTGATTTGTATGAGTATCATGAGTTAGATGAAGAAATGACAATACCGAATGATTATCCTAAGAAATAGATAGAAGAAGTTGAGAAGATTTTGGAATAAAGAATTGACATAAGTACAAGAGGAAAACACTGTATGGAATATCTGGTAAAGTGGAAGAATAGATTGATTGAGGGCAGTTCATGGATTTCACAATCTGAGTTAGATTTAACTCAGATTGTACCTGCTTCATGATTCAGAGAATCATTTCAAATAACCCTGGGTGTGTGATGTAGGAGCATTTCAAGTCCTTGGCAATTATCCTATGTGACCAAAAACATGTTTGTGTTTTCCTATGTTGCTTGGTTCCTTCTTTGACAGAGTTGGTTCAGTGTTGCTTGATTTCCTTTGTTAACCAAGGTTGGTCGGTTATCTCTCTAGTGCTTGGTGATGCTTGTTTGGCACTTGGTTATTCTTATGTACCGAGTTGTTTATTTTAGTTTCCTGTTGAGGCCAACTCTTGCAATTACTTATGGTCATGGATTTAATGCTAGAATCTATCATTGGGAAGCGTCTAGAACTAGATCTGGTCATTCCCTTCCATTGATGGTGGATCTAAAGGCTGACTTGTTTGGTAGCCTCTTGTATATAATGTAATCTTTAGTTGTATTTTAGGGAGTAAGTTCAATTAGAAGATAAAAGCTAGAAGTTTGAAGATTGTTTCAGATCCTCGCATGTTGGAGGACTTATGTACTTGAATTGTAATATTTGGCCTAAACTGGCAAGGCCTTATAGCCCGACATGTATGAATCAATTGAAATAAATATATGAAAGTGATCTGCATTCTCTCTCTCACTTGTGTGTTGTTGCTTCCGCGTATGATGTCTCCAAGGGGGATTGAGTTAGGGTGTACCTTTGGCCCCTCTCCCCGTTCTTTCTTGCATCAATAGACACATGGGAGATCCATGATGCAACATCCTAAAATATTAGCTATTCTAATCTATTACCTCTATGGAGTGTTGAGAAAGAATAAAGGGAACTTAGGTGGAGTAATCCTTTGACCCAAGGCTTTCTCATTGAGGTTCAAAAGCTCTCTAAAATTCTTACCTTCGACAATCAAGCTTCCCCTATTAAGATAGTATCATCAACAAATTATTGATGAGAGAAAACAAAGTTAGAGGAGGACAAGCACAAACCTTTCAAAATACCCATTCTAACCTTCATCTAATTAAATCTTCCCAAAGTTTTCATCATAATAATAAAATGGGAAGGGTAGATAGGATCCCCTTATCAGATTCCACAAGGATGAAAGGAACAATCCATTAGAAGAGTCATTAAAGTGATGTGTTTCTTGATGTGTGGAAGAAGATAAAGGTCTAGAAATAAGTATTTAGACATTATTCAGAGATGTGTAGTGGTAATGTTGAGTTAGTGTGTGGTATTTATCAAAGGTGATTGTATGAAAAAATTGAATATATATAAAAGAGTATTTGAAGTTCTTATAAAAGAATTTAAAAATGATAAAATTTAAATATAAAATTTAAAAAAAATCAAAAGTCTTTAAATTGAGATATTTTTAAAATTTTATGTAATAAAAAAAATTCTTTTAAAACTCACAATACCTAAATATCCATACATCAACCACTGCTTAAAAATTATAAATATCTCAAGCACAATAAAAATCCATAAATTAATACAATAAGTCTCTCTCCTTGGGCTGTTCAACTAAATCTATCGTAAAATTAATTTCAAAACGTTGAATCCAAATCTTTAGCATACCGCAAGGAAACCATTTAAATGAATAATATACCACCTTCCATCCAGAGCTTTAAACAAAACATATAAATGATTAATATAGCCACCTTAATATCATACATTTTAATTCTTACATTAGTTATTAATGATTTGTCCAACTTATTGTACGATCCCAACTCACACAATATGAAAGAAAGAAAGATGGCGAGACAAATCTTTACAGGAAGACACGCTCAGATCTATGAGAACGATAGTTTCTATAGCCAATTATATACTCTATGACCGAGTTATACTTAATTTACTGTCAGTTGCTGCTACTGGGCTTTATCAAATATAGACCCCAAATCGGTTAGCATTAAAACTTGTAATTATGAATATAAAACCTTAGGAAATGATGGTTCTATACCTTCATTGGGTATGCATAATCACTCTGATAATAGTTCAGATCCAAATTTGAGGGCTGTGAATGCAGTAGCTTATTTCTCAACAACACACAATTGATAGCCATGGCAACCCACAGGAAAGCCATCGGAAAAATTACATGACAACTTGTTGAAAGTAATCATTAAGGCTTGATTTGAGGAAGAATACGATCGTTAAGAACACAGTTGATTCAGAAAGCGTTTGCTCCAGATCGTCTTGATCCTTCCTCCATTAGCTGTTCTTATGATATGCAAGTTTAATAAGTTGTTAACAACTTTGTGAATCATTATCGTCTGCCACATGCGATACGTTCTAGGGGTTTAGGGTTTTTGGTTTACAGTTTTCTTAGTCAAGTTTTTTAGGGTTTAGGGTTTACAATATTCTTAGTTAAGTCTTTTAGGGTTTTGGCTATTGTTGACGTGCTTCCATCCTTCCACTTGCAGCACTCGTTCTACGATTAAATTTACTTATACCACTTATGACTACAGTGCACAATGCATGAATGGATAAATATGTCCATTTTCACAGTATGATTATCAACATAAATTCAATTGAAAATCGGAAGAATACAGTGTGAAAGCTAAATAAATACATTTAACTTCAGCAAAACTCTTATCGACATAAATTCAATTGAAAATATGAAGAATACAGTGCGAAACCTGAAATAAAAGCATCTAACTTCAGTAAAACTGTACAACGAGACACGCAAAACTGTGTTTGGAGGCTATTCTGGATCGATCAATTCATGTCCACAGTATTTATTCACAGTTTAGGTTGTATTCAGTTTCTTACCCAATGACTAGGGTAAGAGAAAGATCTACATTGTATCCCTTCAGTTTTTTATTATCATTATGTATTATATGACCAACTTATACTTCTTTTCCTACTAGTGGGTTTTATCAAATTACTGGCAATCAGCTAGTCTGTATTTCAAAATACAAAATACAGACTGTAGCTTGTGCGTCTAACAAATCTGTGAATTAGCCTGCAAATCAGTAGGCTGTAGCCGTCACGGGATACCTTTTTACATGAACTTATACAGAGATGCAATAACTTATCAATTGTGATAATAAGCTGATAAATGTATTCCATCCAATCCAAAACCAGCCCATAATAATTATAATGAAATGGACGAAGGAAGGAAAATAAAGCTATTATTTATGTTCTTCAACAAAACTAAATCTTATATAAGAAATTCTGCACTGATTTTAAAGGCCATAAAGAAGGGCG